>JAQJIZ010000012.1:0-223392 GCA_029873605.1 Rhodosporidiobolus sp. SP3-3/4 | reverse complement strand
TCGCTGGAAGACAGTTGACAAAGTCGGGCTCGTGGTCGCCTGAGGTGCTGATGTCGAGACTGAGGACTGAAGGGCAGTTGACCAGAAAGTCGCTTGCCGGCGCAACCACCGCAACGGAGGTGAGCTGTGCAACCAGGAGGCCCGCCTCCTTGAAAAGGTCGTACACAGTGCGGTCGGTGCCTGCTTCCCGTCTGGCATGGCCTGAGAAAGACAGGCTCCGAAGCGCCGGGAAGACGACTGGGTTGAAGACGACCCCAAGGTTCTCGACCCCAAGGGAGTTGAGGTAGACGCTGTCGAGGCCGAGCTGCCGCAGTGCCTTGAAGGAGAGGACGCTGACTTTGCTAGGAGGGATTGGTAGGAAGCTCGAGCTGGCGATCCAGAGAGCCGAGACTGCCGAAGAGGGGGTTAGGCTCGCGAGCGAGACGAGTGGGAAATAGAGACACACTGGCAGACGATTCATGTACAGCGAGCAGGCTGAAGTAGTTGTCGACATTAATGGTGAGGGCCTGCGGCTTGGTCCGCCCGAGAATCTGGCGGACAAGGGCGACGTTGGCCGGCGCGACGTCGCGACCGGGCATGTGCACGCGCGACTCTCCGATCTGGTCGAAATGTAGGCGCTCGACACCGCCGTCGATCGACTGGAAGAGGCTGCTGGCTATGAAGGACTCGATGTTGAGGCCATCGAGGCGGATGTTGCGCCGCTGCTGTTCCTCCGCTGCCGCCTTCGAAAGCTTGTTGACGAGGCAGAAGCCCTTGAGCGCTCGAACCCGGTGAAAGGCTTCATCCTTAAACGGGCTGAACGGCGGCGTGGCGAATAAGACGACCAGGGCGACCAGTTCGAGCGGGAGAGACGAGAAGGTCTGCGAAAGCCAGGAAGGGTCAGTCGAGGCGTCTAAATGAGTGATCTGAGTCTGTCCGTCTGCCTGTCTGAGCGCTCGGTGTGCTGCAGCGAGCGCAACGAGGTCCTCAAGACGACGAGGTGGAGCAGGGGGGGCGCGACGACGAGCGCAGTAGGGAGCGAAAGGGGGGACGTACGGCCATCTTGAGGGATCTCGCAGAAGGTGTGAAGCAGCAGAGCGTCAGCAAGCGGAAGCGGGGTGAGGAGCAGAGCGAGAGTTCATGAGGCGACGAGCGGAACAAGGTCGACTTTGCCCAGCAGGGCTTCTTTCGGGCTACGAAGCAGGTCGACGCCTTCATCAGAGCGTATGAGGTGCAGGCACCAGTCTCAACCCCCGCGCCACTTTCCAGAGAAACCGGTCTTTCGCTTTTCTTCCGTCCTGTTCTTCTTCCTTGTGCTCGCCTTGAGACGGCAGAACATCCTTCGTTCCGTCCGCATCTGCGAGTCTACGACCCATAGCCTACTCCTCCAGGTAATCGTCGAGAGACTCACCCAAGTGGTCGCTGATAACCTTGACGAGCTTCCTCGTCGCGGCCTCGACGCCTCCCTCCGTCTCCTCCCTCGCCTCGGCAAGGAACGGCGTCGTCTCGGGCACGAGGCCGAGCATGCCATCGCCGACCGTCTCCCACATTTGCTCGAGCGCCTCGATCGCGCCGCGCTTGACACGGAGGTCGTCCGAGCGCGTGAGGTGCAGGAAGGACGAGTTGACCTGCTTGAGCTGCGTCTCGTGCGAGGCGAGAAGGTCGGAGAAGGATGAGAGGAGGGAGTGGAAGATGGCGGGATCGGCAACGTCGGGGGAGACCTCGATCTGGCGGGAGAGAGGCGAGGAGAGCTTGGCGAGGCGGGTGGCGGTCCAGAAGCCTGCAAGGAAAGTCGAGTTAGTATGTAAGGAGAAAAGGGAGCGGTGAGAGGACACGCACCCGTCTCGTCGGCGTCGAGCGCCTTAGTGAGCGAGTGCGCGACCGCGTTCCACAGGTCGGCGTCGCGCTGCTCGCCCTTCGCAAAGGCTTCGAAGAGCTCGACCGTCTGCTCGAGCATGAACGAGTAGTACGGGACGAAGATGCTCCGCAGCTGGTTGAGAAGGCGGTCGACCACCTTGTAGAGCACCGTGCGGCGGGCGGTGAGGCCAGCCTGGACGGCGGCGGCATCCTCGGACGTCTCGGCAAGGTCGATGACGGCCCAGTCGTAGGTGCGGAGGAAGAGCGGACGGAAGATCTGCTCGTTCAACTTGAGGATGAACTGGACGAACGCCCCGAGCGCAGCGTCCTCAACGGCGACGACGTCCTCGTGGTCGAGCTCGACCGAGTGCGTCCGGCGGAGGTCGAAGACGGTGAGGAAGAGCTTGAAGACCGACTTGTAGTTGGCGGTGATGTCCGCCGCGGCGCCGTGGCGGAGCGCGCGGTTCAGAACGTCGAGCAGGCCGAGGAGCGGCGCACGCTCGGTGCCAGAGAGGGAGGCGTGCAGGCGGACGATGGCCGGGTAGAGCGTCTTGGCCGGGAGCTTCTTCGCGGCAGTCGAGAGGAGGGCAGCACGAGCCTTGAGGGCGGCGGTGCCCTTGTACTCGGAGAGCGCCATGACGTCGGGCGAAAGCGACGCCGCGAAGACCTTGTCGAGCTGGCCGCCGACGAACGTCGGCACAGACGAGAAGAGGCCCTCAAGGGTCGAGTAGGCGCCGGTGACGAGGTCGACGAGCGCATCGACGCCAGCTGTGTGTGGCAAGAAGCGTCAGAAACAGGTCGGAGCGGGGGAG
The DNA here is from genome assembly GCA_029873605.1 of Rhodosporidiobolus sp. SP3-3/4. NCBI lineage: Eukaryota > Fungi > Basidiomycota > Microbotryomycetes > Sporidiobolales > Sporidiobolaceae > Rhodosporidiobolus > Rhodosporidiobolus sp. SP3-3/4. The sequence continues at coordinate 220,744 of JAQJIZ010000012.1, read as the reverse complement.
AAACGAAGGAGACGCACCCTTGGCCTGCTCCTGCAGCAACTCGAGGGCGAACGGCACGAGCTTGGCGACGAGCGGGATGAGGCGCGGACCGAGACGGGTGGTGAGCTTGCGGATGACCCCGAGGGCGGCGATGCGGGTGCCCTTGGCGCGGTCCGCATCCTTCGCAACCTCGACAAGCTGAGGGACCGTCTTCGCGAGCGCGGCATCCTCGACAGGGAAGACCGAGTCGGCGATGACGGAAAGGGTGTCGAGCGCACCGTCGACGGTGGCGAGGACGTCCTCGTCCGTGGAGGTAAGAACAGCGAGAGCGCGGTCGACGACCGAGACAATCGCCGAGGTGAGGTCGCCCCTCCTCGTCGGCTTGACGTGCGGCAGACGGGCGCGGAGGAGGGCGAACGCGCGCGGCTGGATGGCCGGGTCGGCGAGCTCGAGCAGCCAGGTGAGGGCATCGGCGAACGCCTTGGTCGAGAGAAGGGCGACCGCGGCATGGACGGCATAGTCGGCGGCCTCGGCGAGAGCGGCCTGCTCATCGGCGGAGAAGTCGGACGAGGTGGCGGAGGAAAGGTCGAGGAGGCCGCGAACGAGCTCGGAGAGGTCGGTGTCGACGGTCTCGGATCCGGCGGTGCGGGCCGAGTCGACCTTGCTGAGGAGCTGCTTCGACTCGAGGGCGTAGGCGCCAAAGGTCAGGAGCGAGACGGCCTGGTCCTTGGCCTTGACCGGAACAACGGCTTCGTTCGGCGAGCCCTGGAGGAAGGACGCCTCGAGGTTGACGAGGCGGGCAAGCTCCTCGACGACCTGCTTGAGCGCGCCGAGCTGCACGTCGACTTCGAACGACTCGAAGAGAACGAGCGGGAGCGCCGACTCGTCGACCTTGCCGGACTTGTCGACGAGGAGCATCGCAACCGCCGAGAGGAACTCCTTCGCGCCGAGGGTCTCGACCAGGCGAACGAAGAGGTTGATACGGCGGTGGCGCGGGACGTGAGCGGCAGCGTCCGTGAACGCGCGGAGGAGGTCCTTGAGCTCGGCAAGGAGACCCTCGCGGCCGTTGGCGCTCTTGCGCATCGCCTTGACGAGAGCCGGGACGATGTTGTCGAGGGTCTGATCAACGACGCGGAGGCTGTAGGCGTCGTCGCGCTGGAGGACGTTGGCGCCCATGAAGGTGAAGATGGGGATAATGTTGTGGACGAGCTGGTCGGGGACGAGCGGGCCGAGCTGGGCGAGGAGGAGGAGCGACTGGTGGTACGTCTGCGGGTTGATGGCAGCTGGTGGTCGGAAGGAGAGGTCAATGAGCGTGTCTCATCAACGAAAAGAGGGCAAGGTAACGCACAGCGCATGAAGTCGAGAACCGGCGCCATTCTGATCGAGTCGCTCGTAACGCCCGAGTCGGGCTTGACGTTCGACACGACCGCCGCGAGTGCCCCGAGAAGGAGCTGACCCGGATACGAGACGTCGGTCTGGCCGGCGTTGGTGGGCAACTCGACGAGGGTGGCGAGGAGGTCGAACAGGCCGAGCAGGAGACCGTGCGAAGCGGGCACGTTGGCGAACTCGATGGACTCGAGAACGACGACGACGAGCTCGGGGAGACGCTCGGTGCGGGAGGCGCTGTTGCTAGCGGAGGCGAGCGAGGCGCGGCTGCGCTTCGCTCCCTTGACGGCGGCGGGCGGAGCTAGGGAGGTGCGGAGGGTGGTGAGGAAGGCGGTGAGAGTCTCGGTGTCGACCTTGAGGGCGCGAAGGCAGGCGAGGATGTCGGTGTTGACGCGCTATAGAGGGAGGACAGGTCAGTCTGCTGCAGAAAAGAAAAAGGGGAGAGAGGAAGAAACGCGCCGCATCCGACTCGACCGCAAGCTTGACGAGGCGCCTAAGCACCTCGCCCCTCGTCTCGCCCTTGACCGCACCAAACACGCTACCGCTCGTCACCCTCAGCGCCTCCTTCCTCACTGCCGCCTTGAGGCCGCCAACCTCCTTGATTTCGAACGCCGAGACGAGGACCTCGATCGCGCGCGTCTCGTCGCTCTCGAGCCACTTGCGGGGTGCGCCGTCGAACGGCTGGAGGACGAGGCGGGCGTACTGCGCCGCGAGGTCGGGCTGGACGGCCGCGACGGCAGGGGCAAGGGGAGAGGCAGAGACGGCCTCGGCGAGGAGCTCGACAAGGACGGCCGACTTGTCCTTCTCCTTGACGCCCTCAAGGGCGGCGAGGAGCTTGGTGCGGGCGGCGAAGGACGAGGACCACGCCTGGGCGTGCGAGGAGAGGTAGGTCGCGATCTTGAAGGACAGGGCGGCCTTGCGCTTCTTGTCCTTGCTCGGCGATGCGGAAGTGGGAGTGTCGAGGAGGGACGAGTGGAGGACGGCAAGGTGGGTGGGCGAAAGAGTGAGCTCGGTAGTCGAGGCGAGAAGCTTCTCGACGTAGGCGACGACGTCCGGGAGGTCGAGGTACTTGACCTGGCTGCTCGACGCGGCGCCGTAGTACTTCTGCTGACCGTAAACGCTGCCGACCTTCTTCACCGCGCCAGAAGCGGCGAGGGTCTCCTTGACCTTCTCGAGCGCGCGAAGAGCCTCAACGCGGATGCGCTTGTCCTCGTCGGCGAGAGCAACGACGAACGACGGGACGACAACCTGCCAGTCGACGAGCTTGCCCTTGGGCTGGGCGGTGGCGGCCGAGAGGACCTCGACGAAGACGGCGGCGTCCTTGAGAGCGGCGAGGCGGAGGTCGGTCGGCGCGCTCGGAGAGGTGAACAGCGAGGCGAGGAAGGCGACGGCGTCCTCGGTGACGAGGGCGGAGAAGAGGGCCTCGAGAAGCTGGGTCGAGAGGTCGGCGGCGGCGTTCGAGCCAGAGTGGGCGTGCGCGTGGCGGTAGACCGCAACGCAGAGAGCGCGGTACTCCTTTTCCTTGTCCTCGCCCTCGACCGGGGCGAGCCAGGACCAAGCGGCCTTCTCGCTCGGGTGGACGGCCTTGATCGCGCCGACGAGGAGCGCAGCGCGGAGCTTCTGCAACGTCTCCTTTGCGGCTGGCTTGGCGAAAGCGGCGACCTGGACGCCCTCGGCGACGACGGTCGAATTCTCCTCGCTCAAAAGCGCCTCGACCTTCTCGTCCGCGACGAGCGCGTCGAGTCCAGTCTGCTCGATCTCGAGCGCGCGGACGACGGCGAGACCGAACGCGACGCGGCGGGACTTCTCAACCTTGCCGGCAAAGCGGAGAGCCACGAGGTGGGCGAGGACGTCGTGCTCCGGCGCGGCGAGGCGGGAGAGGAGGAACGCCTCGGCGGCGTCGAGTTCGTCGGTCGAGAGCGCGGCGAGGTTCTTCGCAAGCTGCTCGACAACCTTGTCGTTCGTGGCGGCGGTGACGCCAGCGTCAGTCTTCGGCAAGACGGCGCCGACGCCAGCGAGCCACGAGTGCGACTTCTCGAGCTTCGAGCCCTTGAGAGCGGTCCAGACGGCGAGAGTCGCCTGCGCGGCGGGCTTGCCGCCGGCCGAGGTGGCGAGGAAGCGCGGCCAGAAGACAGTGCGGAGCACGGTGTCGGCGTGAGAGTAGTGCTGGTCGACAAAGGCGCCGGCGAGGTACGGGAGGGAGAGGGCAAGGTAGTCCGCCTTGCCAGCCGCAAGGGCGGGCGCGATGGCAACGAGGACTTCGTCGGCGGAAAGCTGCTCGTCGAGAACCTTGCGAGTCGCGGGCACGAAGAGCACCTCGGCGACGGACGACTCGGGCTCGGCGAGACGGGCAAGGAGCGTCTCGCGGAGGAAAGACGAGTTGCCGGCATCAGTGAGGGAGTCGACCGAGGCGAGAACCTCCTTGAGGGCGGCGACGCGAAGAGCGACGTCCGGCGCCGAGGCAGAAAGGACGAGCGAGTCGGAGGCGGAAGTGGCCGAAGTCGAGACCTCGCCGCCGAGAAGGACGGCGTTCATGGCACGGAGAACGCGCTGGAGCGCCGGCTTGTCCTCGCTGAGGCGCTCGGAGATGGCCTTGGACTCCTTCGTCCAAATCGCCGGGTAGCGCTGGTAGATCTGCGAGAGCGGCTTGAGGAGCGCGGTCGGCGACGCAGCCGAGTCGACCTCGGACTTCGCGATGCTGGTAAAAGCGCAGGCGAGCAAGTGGGTGATGAGAGACTCGGGGAGCGTAAGAAGGGCGGTCGAGTCGAGGTCGGCGGCAGGACGGGGCACGAGGATCGACGAAAGGAGGCTGAGGCATTCCTCCGAAGTGCGGCTGTGGAAAGAGACAGGGTAAGCAAAAGGAGGTGTAGAAGGCAGATACGAAAGCGTACGCCTCCTCGGCCAAAGTCTGCAGGAACGGACGCATGAAACGACTCGCGTCGTACTGGTTGCTGAGCTGGACAACCAGATCGTCGAGTTTGCTGCAGAAAGGGCCGGTCAATCCGAGTCGCAGGTGAGGGGAAGGAGGAGGCTCACCTCGTGCGAAGAAGCGCCTTCCAACCGCTGTTACCGAGGAACTTCTTCCCCTCCGGCACAACGACCTCGTCTTCGCCAAGCTGCGAGATGACGACGAGGGTCGTGACGAGCGCCGCGTCCGTCTCCTCGTCCGCGACGTGGCTCCTCGCCCTGTTGCTCACAACGCCCTTGAGGACGACACGGAGCGTCTCGTCGTCGAACGGGCTGTGCATCGCAAAGCGCGCGACGAGGATGTAGCTCGCGAGGAGCGTGTCCGGCGCGCCGCGGGCGGAGCGGAGGACCTCGAGCACGGTCGAGAGGACGGCGGCGCGCTCGCCATCAGGGAGGCGGGCGCCGGCGCGGTCGAGGTAGCCGGCGAGGACCTGCAGCCAGAAGGAGGCGAGGGCACGGTGAGGGAGCTGGACATCCGCAGCGGAAGAGGAGGAGGTGGAGGCGGTGTGGAGGTAGTCGAGAGGGAGGCGGAGGATAAAGTTGAGGAGCGGACGAGCGTTGGTCGACGAGGAGAAGGGCGGGAGGAGGTCGATTAGGTCGGCGAGGGGGAGGGGAGCAAGCGACTTCTTGGCGGGCAAGAGCGGGGAGAAGATGCCGTTCTCAAGAATCGTCTCGGGAATGAGGTTGAGAGCCGAGGCGAAGTGAGGGGTGGTGTGGTAAGGGAGGAAGAGGGCGATGAGGCCGGGGACGTTAAGCTCGTGGACCCTTCGGAGGAAAGGTCAGTTGAGAGAGCACAGCGGATAGGGGACGATTGCGCACCTGAACCGCCTGACGAGCCACTCTAGGACGATACCCGCCGGCTTCAGCAACAGGTGCTTCCCGAGCGCCCTCAACACGCGGTCGACGGTCCGCCCAACCTTGTCGTTCTCCTCCTTGGTGAGCGCGCTGCGGTCGAGCTGCTTCGCCTGCTCGCCGAGGACCTCCTTATGGTGCTGGGCGAAGAAGGCGTCGATGCCGGCGAGCTGCTCCCAGGCGCTGTCGGCGAGCGCGTGGAGGTCGGCGGTGGAGACGGCGGCGGCCTGGCGGGGCGAGTAGATGAAGGAGGGCGGGTTCTTGAGCGCCTTAGCGGATGCGAGGCGAGTCGAGTCGAGAGTCGCACGGGCTTGCAACTGTGCCGCGAGGGAGGTAGACATGACGGGGCTGGCTGTAGGGACCGCTTGTGCACTGGGAGAGGCGGGCGAGCCGAAGGTGTTGATGCAAGTCGAGGAGGACGAGGTCGCGAGGTGGCGAGGCAAGGGGACCACGGGGCAGCGCTTCGGCTGAGATGGGTGACCTAATGGGTCCTGTGGTGCTCCTGCGCGAGCCTGGAGGTTCCTCGAGCAGTGAGGCGGGTGCAGTTGAGGACAGAAGTGGAGGAGAAGACGAGCTCGAGACCGGCAGGCGGCGTTTGGCTCAACTCCGCGGGCTCACTTTTGTCCCTCGCCTGTTTTCCACAAGTGCCAGTCCCATGCTGGAATTGCTCTGGCGTTCCGCTTGTGCTGCTCTGCCGCTACCCGGGCCGCTCGAATGACCCGACCGAGAGGCGGTGCAGCTCCGCCCCACTACTTGGGCTAAGGGACGAAGCTTTCGCCTCTCTCTCTCGTCCCCAACACTCGCTAGAGCTGCTTCCGCTTCTGCACCCTTACCAACACCCTCAGACCCACCTCCCCTGCTGCCAGCAACGCTCCATGGGCAAAGGTCCGTCTTTCCTCCTCCTCTCTCCCAGTCGGCCCCTGCCAGCCCCTGACCTGAGCTGACGTTCTCTCTCTTTGCCTTGCTCTTTTCTTACACCGCCTACGCCCTTGTCACATCGCCCGCTGTGGCCCCCGTCTCTCGCACCGCACACCGTCTTTCTTCCGCCTCTCCTCACCTTCTTCACTCACTCCCCCTTGGCGACTGGCTCCATCCCGCGCGCTTTCCTACATTCTTTCGAACCTCACTCACGTACGCAAACCCCTACCATTCCGTCGGCACCCTGCTCGCCACTCTTGCAGCCTCCGAAGCCGCCGATTTCTCCCTCCCCTCTTACGACGAGGCTACCAAGCACCAGGGCCCGCCTCTGCAAGCCCCTCTCGAGTACCACGTCTACCGCGCCGGCGGAAAGTGGGGCTTCTCGCTCGACGACATCGTCACGGGCCCGGACAAGCAGAAGATCCTGTGCGTTTTCCTTTGCGCGCTTTTCCTTTCCTCTTTCCAGACTGACCATTTTCGAGGTGCAGCTACTACCTCGACTTCCCGCGCAAGTGGTCCGGGCGTTGGGACCTTACGCTTCGCATCGGTGGTCCGCAAGGTCCGCCTGTTTGCAACATCAAGAAGGGCGCATGGCGCGACAGTTTCGACATCAGCCTCAACTCGTGCGTCTCTCTATGCAATCTCCAAAAATTCAAGCTGCCGAGCTGACCTTCCCGACGCAGCAACCCGCAACCGCTTCGCTGTCAAAGGACGGGCTTTTTCCAGTGCCGCTACGAGTTCGGAGGCAACAACAACACCGAGTGCGTCTCTTCCCTCTCGGTAGGCACTCAAAAGTTGGACTGAGCTAGACCGTCTCTGCAGGTACTACTGCTGGAAGCCGGACGGCTACTTCGCCCGCTCCGCCGACTACTCGGTGCGCTCTCTCTTCCTCGGCTCCCTCCTTTCTTCCGCTGACATAACGCGCAATTCGCAGCTCTACAAGGTCAGCGAGCTGGACCTCCCGAAAGAACAGCGCAAGGTGATCGCGCACTGGAGGACGCCCACGTTTAGCATCAGCAAGGACGGGACGCTACTCATCCAGCCCGTGCGTTTGACTTCTCATCTCCTGTTTTTACTTTCCATCGGCTTTGATCGGGAGTTTGAGTAGCGCAGAACTGACGCCTTGCCTCACGCCTTGCCTACAGGACCATGCCTTCGAGCAAGAGCTCATCCTCGCTACGGCGTTGGGCGTCGAGGGTCGGTCTCTCTCCCTTCCCCGCTCACTATACACTGCTGACGGATCTTTTCTCTTCACAGAGCGCGCCCGCGAGAACCGCAACAATGGCACCGCCGCCGGCATCTCGGCATCGTCCGCCTCTGCCGCCGCAGCCGCGTCTTGAGCCGCCAGACTCCTCGTGTGACACTGTCTTCCTTGCCATGTCCTGCTGGACCAGACGACGCCGCGACCTCCTGTACCACTAGCCGTACATAGCTGTTCTTCTCTGTTCCGTACTTCTTTCGTGCCGATGTAGCCACTGCAGAAACTGCTGTCTTGCCTTGTCTCCCTGTCTCTTCTCGGGCAGAGGATGAAAAGGGGACGGAAGAATCGCTTAGATACTGCTTGACTGACAACCCTACAACGGAGAAAACAGGTTGAACTCGCCACCTCTCTCCCGCTTAGATGCCGCGACCGCCCGTTACCCTGCGTCCAAGCCAGATCGTACGGTCAGCACCACGCTCTCGGAGTGGAGCGGAGGAAGGTAGACGCACTCGAGCGTGTGCCCGCTCACGTAGCTCGCCAGGTCGCTCGCAAGGAAGAGGCACGCGGCGGCGGCCTCATCCGGCGAGCCGGCGCGGCCGAGCGGGATGTCCGGCACGGCGGACGAGTCGCGCTGCTGAGCGTGGGCGCCTTGGGAGGGGATGCCGAGGGGGATCCTGCGGGAGTAGCAGGGCGGCAAGAGTTAGCGACGTGAAAAGGAAGAGTCGCGGGTGGGAAGGGGGTGAGTCGAGTTGAAGTGGTTAGAAGGGGGTGACACAGTGGAAGGGTGAGGAAGATATGCAGAGGGAGGGGAATATGGGAATTGAGGCGCGAGCGGAAAAAGGACATACTTCTTGCCGTTGACCTCGATGGTCTCGCCGAGCTCCTTCGCCTGGGTGAGACGAGTAGTGATATAGCTACAGACCACAAGAGAGTCAGCCACGGCCCAGAAGACGATGAGAAGGAGGGGAGGCATGTCGGGGTGAGGAGGAAAGGACGAACCCGAAGGCGACGGTGTTGCAGCGAACGCCGAAAGGACCTGAAGGGTCACGTTCGCACGAGTCAGAGGTGCTCAGCATCTAAGAAATAGTACAACTGAGCGGGGCGCACCCCATTCCTTTGCGACCGTCTTGGTCAAGCCCAAAACTCCCGCCTTGGCCGTCGCATAGTTGGCCTGCCCGACGTTGCCATGGGTTCTGCAGAACGTGTTCGATGAGCCCCATGTTCTGACCGACGAGAGAAAGGACGCACCCAGAGGTGGAAGAAACGTTGACGATGCTCCGGTTCTGCTTCTTCGCGTTCGGGTCCTTGCTGCGCATATACGGTGCGACCTCGCGGATCAGGCGGAACGGGGCAGTGCAGTGCACCTCGAGCATCAAGCGGTACATGTCGTCCGGCGTGGTGTGCAGCATCTGCAGAGACGGAAGAGGGAGAGGGGGGAAGTGGAAAGACTGGTCAGTACGGTCCTTCCGGCTGTCTGGACGGGCATGGACAGCAAATGGAGCGTGCGAAAAGAGCTGCTAGAGAGCGTACGCGGTCTGCGGTGAAGCCGGCCATGTTGACGAGGATATTGATGTCTCCGTAGGCGCTGTCGAAAGAGCGGTTAGAAAAGCTGCAACAACGTGACACTTCTTCCGTACCTCTTGACGGCGTCTGTGTCGGTGATTCGACGGACCAAGAGCCGCCGGGAGAGATATGGCGGGGTTTGAGGGAAAGAGACGCACTCGATGGTCTTCCCGACGAGTTTCTTCGGGTAATCCTCCGCAGTGACGTCTCCTCCGAAAGCAATCGCCTCTCCACCGTCCTTCTTGATCTCGGCAACGACCGCTTGAGCCTTGACTGCGAGCGGGGACTGGTCAGCGGGCGTCGAGGAGGAGGAAGAGGAAGAAACGGCGGCGTACCTTCGTCCAGATCAGCGACGACGACCTTGGCGCCCTCTTTGGCGAAGAGCAGCGCACACGAGCGTCCGATGCCTTGCCCTGCGCCGGTAACGATGGCGACCTGGCCTGCGAGGAGGCCGCGAGGGGACGATGAGGAGAGCTGGCCAGCGACGGCGGAGAGGCGGGAAGCAGCAGAGGTGGACATGACAGGGGTGCAGCGGGTGGATACAACGCGGATGCAGAAGCGCAAGAAGCGGAAGACGGGGAAGCAGAGGAGAAAGCGGGTCGCAAAGAGTGCCGGAAGCCGGGCGGGGAGGAGGTCAGCGAGCACAACACGCGAGCGTCTTGAAAAACAGAGACGCGGTCCAAGGTAGCCTGGTACGGTGGTAAGAGCTCTGTACAGCCCCATAAGAAAGTCGAGGTGAGCGACTTGGCGAGAAAAGGGCGCGACTCGCGGGTTGTCCTCCTCGTCCACCCTTTGCTCGCTCGTACCGGCCCCTGCTGCTCTCGCGACGCTCCAGGACAAAGCCCATACACCGCTGATCCGCCTCCTACCGGCTCTAGGCTTTCTGGTGAGCCTCATCTCCCCTCTCCATCCTCAGCCCTCTCCTCCCACAGCACCCTCCCGGCTCTCCGCCCGTCCTCCTCCTACGGCGAGCGGCGAGTCGGCGCCCGCTGTGTTCTCCTCGGAGGGCGCAGCGGCGCGACCCAGAGGGATGCCAGAGCAGCTCCTTGGAGCAGATCGCGTTTGACCGCCTCGAAGTCTTCCCTCGGGTTGAAGTGCAGCGGGCGGATAGTTTGTATCTGACACTTACCTTCTCCTCTCCTCTACAGACTCCTCTAGCCCAAACGCCGACCCTCTACCTCCGCCATCTGGGCATGCCCGACTCGCATCGGCAAATCTTCCTCCACCAGCTCGTGGCGAAGTGCTGCCCGTTTGGCACAGGGCAAGGACTGCCACAAGGAGACGGGCTACTGTATCTGACCGCCGCGCTCCGGAAGGCAGCGGGAGTGCTACTGCCGCTGGAAGCAGCAACCGCTCAATCCTCCCTCTCTCTCGCTTCTGCCGTGCTCTAAGCGCCTGCATGGCGTCCAGCTCTTGTCGTGAAGACCATGTGCTGACTGGATCGCCACTAGTCCCCACCGGACGGCCTGTCCCCGCTACGCTGCTTTCCTCCATATCCCCTTCCTCGCTCTCGCTTCCTTCTACCGCTTCAGCCGCTCGCGCTGTCGAACGTCGCAACGCTCACGACAGCGTACGAGCGCGTCAGGCGTCGCCAGGCAGAGAGACTGGCTGCAAGCCTCGCTCTACTCTTTCCGGCCGTTCTTCCTCTCTTCCTCTCTCTTCTGCCTCGATGGGCCACAGCCACACAGCGCTGCGCAAACGTCCTTCACATCCCAGCTGAACTAAGAAGCGGCGCGTGTAGGTACGGCGGAGGAGCCCTAGCAGCACGGAAAGGCGAAAGTGGGAAGCGTCGGGACGAGGAAGAAGAAGAGGAAGGAAATAGACGGCGAAGGGTTTCAACACGGAGAGGAGGTGAGCGAGAGAGGGAGGGAGCGAAGGGAGAGGGTCGGGAACTAGGTACGATGAGCTAGAAGGACGTAGGGGAATCAAGGGGATGAAAAGGAAGACGACGACGGACGGAATCGACTGAAGAATGACGACGACGGCTGGATGGATATAGAGACAACGTACAGCTGAGAGAGAGCGCGGGAGACGGGGTAGAGCAAGGCAAGTAGGGGTAGTGAGTACACAAGAAGGGGCGGGAGGGCGATGCGGAAGAAGGACGAAAGGGTGGCGGAAGTAGAACGGGTATAGCGACTTTTGTGGGTGTGCGAGAGGAAGGGGTATCGGGGATTGCGAGGCGGCTTCGAGAGGTAGGTACAGGCGAGATGAGGAGGAGATGGCGAGTGGGCGCGAGAAGGCGCCGCCTTATTGCTGCGAGTCGATCGCGGCATAGAGGACAAGCTCGAGCGGCGCTCCGCTGCCCTTCTCGGCCGTCATCGCCCGCGCCGTCTCGAACGCGAGCGCCGTGTCCTCCTCGCTAGTGATCAGGATCCGGTCGCCGTCCTCGTCGCGGTACCGCAGCCTCAGCGCGGACGAATCGACGCGCGCTTTGTCGCCGCCGCACATGCGGATCTTCTTGAGCACCTTGTCGACCAGCTCGGGGTACGGGACCGTGTCGAGCACGACGACGACGAACGTATCCTCGCCGAAGTAGACCTTGACGCGCACGGCGTTTGCGGAGGGTTGCGGCGGTGCCGCGGCTTGGAGGGGCTGGCGGGGATGGGAAGGGAGAGACGGGACGGGAGGAGCGCGGGAAGAGGCGGAAGGAGGGAACCCGGCAGAGACGGGCGGGACGCTCGACGCAGGCGAGGTCGTCGACGAGTATGGCAGCGCGCTGCCCGAGTGCGCCGACGTGGCCGAGCTCCGGTCCGTCGCAACGCTGCTCGAGCTGAAGCGCTTCTTGTGCCCGGTCGAGACGCTTGACGCGCTCGCGAGCGTGCCGCCCGAGTTCGTCCCGCCCGTCGCTCGAGACGGCGCCTTCCCGCCTGTGATCGTCTCCGCCGTCGAGCTACCGTGCGACCGCCCGGCGGCGTTCGGGTACCCTCCTCCGTAGTCCTGCTGGTAAGGCTGATCCGGAAGCTGCGGCGAGTCGCCGAACCGCCCTCCCTGCGGGCCGTAGATGTTGGGCGAGCTCGCCGACCGGTTGCGGAGCATCGGCGGCGCCCCTGCTCCTCCCGAGACCGGCCCGTGGCTCGCCTGGCGGTAGACCCCTCCGACAGCGGGATTCGCCCGCGGCGTCGTCTCGTACTCCGACCCCGCCCCGTCCGGCAACCTCGCGTACCCCATCGCTGGGCTGGCGGTCATCGCCCCTCCCGCTCCCGCCGCTCCGCCCCACTCGCTGCTCTGCTTGCTCCTCAGCTGCCTGCTGCTCGCCGAGCTGCGGAGCGAGTGCGCGTCGCTCCCCGTCGACGAGTGCCCCGACATGCCCCTCACCGGCTGCGGCTGCTGGCCCGGGAGGTGCGGCGCGCCGTTCTGCCCCGGCGCAACCCCCTGCGTCCTCCACTGATGAATCACGTTCCCGTTCGAGTCCTCCGTCTGCGCGCGGGGCCGCGCGCCGGGCGGGAGATCGGGCAGGCCGCGCTGCTCGGCGGGAGGGAGAGAGCGCGTCGCCCCCGGCGGGCCGCGGCGCGACGAGCCCGGCGTCGAGCGGCCCGACTCGCTCGGCTCGTAGGAGCCCTCCTCGACGCCATCCTCGTCGAAGCCGAAGGCGTGGCCGCCGTGCGGCGGGCCGTGGCCGGGCGGGTACGACGGCTGGGCGGGGTTGGCGGGGTAGCCGTAGGGGGTGTAGGAGGAAGAGGAGGCGGACGAGGACAGCGGGGCGTTGTTGAACTCGTTCTGGTACGAGTGGATCGACGCGGCGGAGGACATCGGGCCGTACTCGGACATGGGGGTGGAAGGAAATTGCGAGTTGGGCGAGTGGATGCCGGATGGTCCGCCGGGGCGGTCGGAGCGGCGAGAGGCGGAGAGGTGGTGCGCGCGGCGCTTGGTCGGCGCCTCCTCGACCGCCTTGTTGATCGCCTTCTGCCACTGCCGCAGGAGCTCCTCCGTCCGACACTTGATGATGAAGGCCTCCTCATTCAGGTCGCCGCGCCATCGCACCTCGAGGAGATATTGACCTGCAGGGCGAGAATCGTATCAGCCTCGAGGAGAGGGAGAGAAGAGAAGGGAGACGCACCGCTGCGGTGGTTGACCTGCGCCGCGCCGGTGATGTTGTTGACGAAAATGCGCCCCTTGAGCTGCAAGCGGTTGATGCGCTGGCTCGGCGGCCGCTTGAGGATCGAGTTGCTCTTCTTGTCCTTCTTGCCCGTCGCGCCGACCTCCTTGCAGCAGAGGATGATCCGCTCGAAGAGGTAGACGTTGTACTCGCGCTCGTTCTCGCTCTTGATCACGACGAACGTCTCCTGGAGGAGCAGCTCGCCGAACGAGGCGATGTCGTGGCCCTTCCAGTCCTCGACGCGGTTCGCGAGGTCGTGCACCGCCTGCGTGTTGTCCTTGCGGCGCTTCTCCTCGTTGACCTTGTCCGTCACGCGCATGATCGACTCGAGACCCGCCTTGAGCTCGTCGTGGTACGCCCAGTCGTTTGGCGTGTTTTTGAGCAGTTGCTGCGAAGCGGGAGCATGAGCGAAGGAACGCGGAACGAAGGGAAAAGAAAAGCGCACCGAGATGAGCAAGGGGTACTTGCATATCCGCTGAACGGGCTTGATGAGGAGCGGGGCGAGTTCAGAGACGGGGTCGAGGACGTGGGCGAGTTTCTGTGGGAAGAGAAGGGTGAGTGGGGGAATGAAAGGATAAAGGCGAGAGAAGGACGAACGGAGAGTGCGGCGTTCTCAGCGATGGCAAGATCTTGAGCGGTGGTGAGGTTGGCGCAGTACGGCTCGTAGCAGGCGAAGTTCTCCTCCTGTAAATGCGCAGTTCATCGCCCAGAAGCGTTAGCAAGCTCTCTGACCGGGCTCACCGGGACCTCGAAAGGCAGACTCGGCGACGCACCATCTGCAAGAACAGGTGCCCGAACCGTTGCTGTTCCGGCGAAAGGCTCGCGTTGCCCTCGACGCCGATGAGGAACCGGCGCTGGAAGTCGGCGAGCTTGTTCAGGTTGATGAAGAGGCTGTGGATCTGGTCCTGCGTGAGGACGTCGTTCATCTGCAGTTGGCGTTGATAGTCCTGCGAAGGGTGGAAAGTGTGAGACCGCCTGCTGCAGCGGCTAGCGCCGGGAAGGGAAGGGCAGGGAAGAAGGGTGGGGAAGAAGACGCACCTGCAGCACCTCCAGATCCTGCATGTACTTCCTCTCGCTGTCGAGAATCTCGCGCACGATCATCGAGCGCTCGTCGGAGGGGCCGGCGTGCGCCTGGGTCGGTTCGGGCTCTTCGGAGGGAGGGAGGAGGATGCCCTGCGCCTCGAGCAGGTCGAGCAGCTTGGTGACGGTGTGGACGACCTGGTGGAGAAAAGGTCAGGCCACCTGGCTGGAAAGGCGGGAGCGAAGAGGAGGGAGAGAACCCAGTCTCGCTCCCGCTTGAAAAGGAAAAGGACGCACCCTGACGACCCCGTTCGTGTCCTGCCCGTACAGCTCGTTGACCGCGAACAGGTCCCCCTCGGGCCACTTGAGGTCCTGCTTGCACGCCATGATGAAGTGAGCCGCGCCGCGCTGGCACGCCTTGAGGTTGCTGAGCGTCGCCTGCGGGTTGACGTCGAGCTGGTGCGCGTGCCCGAGCTGGTTGAAGAGGTAGCACAGGCTGCTGCCGAGCCGCAGGACGGACAGGACCTGGCTGACCGGGTCTGCCTGCGCCGAGAGGGGCCCGACGGCGTCGTCGCCGCCCCACGGCCCGGCGGTCAAGGGCGAGTTGGCGCCGGGTGCGCCTGCTCCTGCTCCTGCTCCTGCTTGCTCGGCGGGGGAGGGGTTGACGGCGGCGGCGAAGAAGCGGTCGTCAAAGTCGGGCACGCGGACGAGGCGGTCGCGGAGGGTGCGGCAGTTCTGGTAGATTGACGACGAGGCAGAGGCGACCTTGTTGAGGGCCGAGTTGGTTGCGACGGGGGTGTCGCCAAAAGTCGAGGGCATGCGGTCCATGAGGGGACGCTGTGCGAGTGCGGGCGAGGCGGCTGCCGGTGTGGGCGGGAGGGGCGAGGCATGTCCGTTGCGAGAGGGGGCTCGAGAGGGGAGGGTGGCCTGGGAGCGCGGCTGGGCGTACGGGTGGACGGTGGTCATCGTGACCGGTGCGCGGGGTCGCGCAGGGTGGCAGCGGGGCGGTCCTTGAGGTGTGAGGACCGCGAGAGGAAGGGAGACGGAGACGAGACGAGGTCGGTGGGGAGGACGAGGGCGCGTGCTGCTGTCGATGAGCGAGGACGGCAGGTGAGGGCGGTGTGGGTGAGAGCGAGCAGGACACCCCTTGTGTGCTACCTCGAGCAGCGAACAGCAAGCCAGGCGGCAAGGTGAGCGAAACAAAGGCCGCCTTCCTTCCCTTCCTCCTTCCGCTCGTCTCCCGCACAACTCGGTCAGTGCCGACCGCACACTGCTGCTCTCCTCACTCCTTCCCTTTTCCCTCTCCAACTCTGTGCAGCTGCTGCTTCTCCCCCCCCTCTCCTCGCCCCTTGCTCCCCCGCCCTTCTCCCTAATGAACCGCGTCACCTTCTTCCCGCTCCTCTCCTTCGCGCCCCTCCTCTGCTGCGATCTCACCTCGACCGTCTGTCCTTCCCTCTCCTCTGCCCCCCCACTGCACACCCGCCACAACGTCCACCGCCCTCACTCGACCTCCTCTTCCCTCATCAGCACCCTCGAAATCTACCCCGCTCGCCGCGATCGACGCTCTCCGCCTGCCATGCGACGCTTCTCCTCCGCCGCCGCTTCTTCTCCCGCGCGTCGAGCCGTTCGCGCGAGGGCTGTCCTCGTCACTGCAGACGAGCACTCGCGAGCGAGCGAGAAGTAGGAGCGGAGGACGAGCAGGGCAAGGCGCCAACTCTTTCGTTCGCGGCCCTCTGCTCGTCCTGCTCAGCCTTTTGCTTTCGCGCTCGCTTACTCCTGCACGCGAGCGCGGCCGCTGAGCTGTCCGTCCACCGGCGATCGCTCTTCTTCCGATCTCGCTTCCGCTGTTTCTCCCTCTTTCCTATCGCTCCCGCTTCCGCTTCGACAGCTAGGACTGATGCACTACAGGTACCACGGAACGAGGGAGACATACGAGACCAGCCATCCACCCTCACAGCGTCGAGTAAAGCGGATCCATCACCTTCTCGTCCTCGTCGTCGTCGTCCCTCGGGCCCGTCAAGCTGATCTGCACCTGACTCGCGTTCGCCCCTCCACCGGTGCCGACGCTGCTCGGCGCTCCACCCGCCTCGACGAGCAGGCACTCGCCATGCAGCTTGGCGACGCCCGCGGGCGTCAGGACGCTCGTGACGGCGTACATGCTATCGCCCTCCTTGTCATCGAGCGGCGGGACCAGGCCCGCGTACGTCGCGGGCCAGCTCGTCGCGTCGACGATGCTCGGCGTGTCGCCGATCAGGAAGAAGACGACCGGCGGCGTGAGGGCCGGCGAGCGCCGCGTCGGGAACCGCCGCTTGACGACCTGCCGCGTCCCGAGCGTGTAGGTCAGGAGCTCGTAGTCGCACCCGAGGAGGGCGAGCACCGCGCGCGTGCCGACGTCGTGCGGGTGTCGCGGCGGCGCGAGCGGGCCCGAGTTGGAGCCGGTCGAGTGCGCCGAGGAGAACGAGATGCCCGTCGTGGTCGTGCGCAGGGAGGCCGTGTCGCTGAAGTCGAGGAAGCGGTAGCCGCGGATCTGCAGCGAGCAGGAATGGGTGAGTAGGACAAGGGCTAAAGTCAGAGGGAGAAAAGCGGACCTTGACCGAGATCCAGTGCGCGAGCTCGTAAGTCAGGGTCGCAAGGACCATCACTGCACGGCGCGGCGTGTAAGCTCCTTCTCCTTTTCCTGGCTAGGCGAAAGAACCCACTGGACAAGTTGGCGAGCTCCTCGCCCTCGCCCTCCGCCTCGGCCCTCTCGAGCTCCTTCTGCAGCGGCATACTGACAAACACCCTGCCCCTCATCGCCGCCTCCTCCGCCCTCCACGCCGTCTCGATCTGCTCCTGGCTCGGTACCGTCTGCAGCAGCACGACCTCGGGCCACTTCCCGTCGTCCTCGCCAGAGAAGAAGAGACGGAGCCGCTCGTCTGCGCGCTGCAGGAGGGACGGGTCGCGAGGGCGCACGTCCGTGCCGGCGAGGGCCAGGAGGAAGACGGTGCGGAGGGCGGGCGCGGCGGGGTGCGAGGGCGTGGCGAGGAGGGAGAGGAAAGACGAGGCGAGGGAAGAGAGGGCGGTCTCTCGCGCGGGAAGTTTGCGGAAGTGCTGTGGGTCGTGATCGGTCAGCTGGAGCGGGAGAGAGGCCGGACAGAGGACGTACGAGCAGTTCCCGGGTGACGGTCAGCGGTGCGAGAGTCGGCATTCTCGCTTGTTGATGCGGAGGAAGAGGAGAAAGGGAGGACAACGCAGTCGCGGCCGTCCGGCAGGTCAACGTCTGTGAGCACTGCTGACGAGCAGACGATGCGAAAGCCCAGAGTCGGAGGTTGAGGCGGAAGGAGGACTGAGCGGAAAGAGGACGAGCGGGTGAAGGGGATCGAGCAACGGCTACCGAGTCTGAGGCTTTTCTCGAGGGCCTGCGCGCTGCATAGACGCGGCGTTGACCCTGAAGCCGCAGCCGAGCGAGACGAATGCGAACGAGCGGATGCGGGCGAGGAAAGCGGAGCTGGGAAGGCCAGCTGATGAGGACGACGAGGCTGCGAACGGCCTCGACACCGGCGTTTCCCGTGCTGCAAACACCACCTATACTCTACAACTCGTCGTGGCGGTGCCCGTACGGGTGCTCCGCCCCGTGGCCCTTCGTCCTCATCAGCTCGCTCTCCCACTTGCCTTTCCGGCCCTCCCACCCGCTCTTCCACTCCTTCCTCGGCACGCACTCGCTCACCCGCTTGCCCGGGAGGAGCTCGCGCGTGCACTCGGCGGGGCAGGGCGCTGACTCGTTGAACTGGTAGGCGAAGTACGGGTCCGTGAAGGACGCCCCGACGTGGCCGTACCAGAGGGAGGTGTGCGGCAGGGAGTACGAGGCCGAGACGATCAGGGACGAGGGGAGGTAGATCTGGTTGCGGCCGCCTGCGGAAGAACGTCTCGTAAGCGAGGATAGGAGGA
Source organism: Rhodosporidiobolus sp. SP3-3/4 (assembly GCA_029873605.1). NCBI lineage: Eukaryota > Fungi > Basidiomycota > Microbotryomycetes > Sporidiobolales > Sporidiobolaceae > Rhodosporidiobolus > Rhodosporidiobolus sp. SP3-3/4. The sequence continues at coordinate 202,835 of JAQJIZ010000012.1, read as the reverse complement.
AGAGGGGAGGAGGAAAAGCAACGGACCCTTGATGATCGTCTCGATAGAGCTGCCCCAGACAACCTCGCCCATACCGGCCCACCTGAGCGCACTGGCGCACATGGGGCAAGGTTCGCCGGTGGTGTACATGGTGAACTTGGGCCACGAGGCGAGGATCTCTTGCGGGCTCAAGCCACGCTCGGTGAGGACCTCCGTGCAGCGGTGCAGGCCGCTGATCTCGCCGTGCATGGAAGGGTCTGCCAGGTGGGGAGGAATCAGTCGAGGATAAGGAGAGGAAGGGACGGAAAAAAGCAGGGAAAAGAAGGGACGCACTGCCGGTCACGCCGACCTTGTTCGCCGCGACGCAAACCAGCTCATCGGAGGTAGTGTTGACCTGGAAGCCACGCCAGAAGGTCAGCGATGTCGTCCACGTCGAGGTTGGCAGCGGCAAAGGCGGTCACTGGGGGAAGAGCATGGCGCAGAACCGAAGAAAAGCGGCACCGCGACGTACGATAGCGACACCGAATGGGAAGTGGCTACACGGCTCGCCAAGGATCTCGCGGACGGCCCTGATCAAGCGAGAAAAGGTGAGCGGGAGCAGGAAAGAGAGGAAGAAAAGGGGACGGACGAGTTGGCCACTTGCATCCAGTGCTGGCGCGATGCGGAGGGGACGCCGTTCAGCGACAGTCCATCCTGGTTGTCGTTGTGCAGCCCCAGACCTGGAAGAAGCGCGCAGGAGGTCAGCAACCGCTTCATCGCGTCCACTCCACCGCGCTCCTCCTCCCGCGGTTCTCTGCCTTATTCCGCACCTCGATCGCGCTCAAAGACCCCAGCGCTTGACTCACCAGGGTAGTGGCTGGCCCGGACAAAACTAGCGCAAGCCAGGACCGCGGCGGCGACCTTGGATAAGGGGACAAGCATCGTGGAGGGGACGAGGGCGGTGATGGAGGGGATGGATACAAGGAAAGAAGCCGCGGAACCCCTCTCGGCGTGCTCCTGACGCCCTCCCGCTCCGTCTCGGCCGCGTCCAGACCGACGTACCTTCCGACTCCCGCCATCACCGCTTTCTTGCCCTCCCACCTTCTCCCGCTCTTCTCCAGCTCGCTCGCGCTGATTGCGGCTTGTCTTTCTATCTCGCACTTCCTCCAAAGATGTCAGCGCGCATCTCCTCTCCGACCCCCAGCCTTAATGGCGTTCAGCATGACGAAGGCCTCTTCCGCCGCCCTCGCCTGTCCGACTTCTCCTCGAGGGCGTTCTGGCTCGGCGATTACGTGCGGGCCCGTCCACTCTGCACTTCCAAGAAGCTCTCTGACCTATCTTGTCTTCACAGGACTACAAAGCGCTGTTCTCGTTCCGCTCCCGCACCCTTCCCTTCTTCGGCCCGCACGAACGCCTGCCAGCCCTACTCGCTTTCGTCCTCGGCCTCCAGCATGCTCTCGCCATGGTCGGAGGCCTCGTGGTCCCGCCGCTCCTCCTGGCCGGCTCGTCGGGCGCCAATCTCAGCGCAAATGAGCAGACGTACACCATTGCGGCGGCGTTGATCTGGTGTGGCCTCGGTACCATGCTCCAGGTCTCCTCCATTCCCCTGGGCAAGGGCTACCGCCTTGGATCGGGCGTCCTCAACGTTATCGGCGTGCGTGCTCCCCCTTTTCCGTCTCCTCTTTCTCTCTGTTTTCTCCCGCCTCTGATTCCTCGCATGTCCCTTCACAGACCTCCTTCGCCTTCGTCACGACTGGCCTCACCTTCATCAACAACCAGTACAACCGGGAGAACGGCATGTGCTCGTACGCAGAGGACGGCGTGACGAAGCTGCCGTGCAGGGAGGCGTTCGGTCCGTCTTGCTTTCCGTTCCCTTCTTATTCTCCACAGCCAGCTCACCCTCGTCCTCTATACATCCACCCGCAGGCGCCATGCTTGGATCCGCGTCCTGCGTCGCCATCATCGCCGTCTTCCTCTCCTTCACCCCTCCCCGCTACCTCCGCAAGATCTTCACGCCGCTCGTGACCGGTGCCGTCCTGCTCACTATCGGTCTCTCCCTCATGAGCTCCGGCATCACCAACTGGGCTGGCGGTTCCGGCTGCGAATCTGGCGGTCTTTGCCCCTCTGCCGACGCTCCTCACGCCGCTCCTTGGGGCTCGCCGCGCCTGATCGGTCTCGGATTCAGCGTTTGGGTGTCCATCATTCTGTTCGACCTTCTCGGGGTACGTCCTGCTCTTCCATCGCTGTTTTCTTTTCTTTCCGCCGACGACTCTTGACGATCCCTCCTTTGCAGCCGCCCTTCCTCAAGGCAATCTCTAGTGCCCTCGGCCTCATCGTGGGCATCATTATCGCCGCCGCCTGCGGCTATTTCCAGAAGGACAAGATCGACGCCGCTCCGGCTGCAACCTTCCTCTGGACGACCACTTTCCCGCTCAGCGTCCGTGGCGAGCTCGTGCTCCCCTTCCTTGCTTCTTACCTCGTCGTCGTATGTTCTGTCTACCTTTATCCTGCGCCTTTCGTGTCCTTCTCGTTGTCTTCCCCTTCGTCTTCCCCCTTTTTCATCGGACTAATCCTATGTCCGGTACATACAGATCTCCGAGGCGGTCGGCAACATCACCGCCACCTGCAACGCGTCCCGTCTCCCCATCGAGGGAACCGCTTTCGGCCAACGTCTCCAGGGAGGTCTCCTTTCCGACACCTTGTGGGCCTGCCTTGCAGGCCTGGCGACTGTGCCTCCCTCGACTACTTTTTCGCAGAACGTTTCCGTTATCTCGTACGTCACACACACAGCTTTCACCATCCTCTGGGGAGAGGAGCTGCCCATCTATCTCCGGTCGGAAGCTGACTTGCCCTTGCCCACTTTTCTTCCTTCCATCCTCCCGTTCTATGCACCCACTCGCAGCCTCTCGAACAACGCCTCTCGCATGTCTGGCTACGTCTGCGCCTTCATCCTGCTGATCATGGGCATCTTCGCCAAGTTCGGCGCCATCTTCGTCGTGCGTTTTCTCGCCCTCTCTCCTGCTCAACCCCTTCCCACTCACCCCTCCTCTCTCCTCGCAGGCCATGCCTACCTCACTCATCGGCGGTCTCACTACCTACCTCTTTGCCGCCGTCGCCGTTGCGGGACTCAGCATCCTCAGCGGGGTGACCTGGACGCGCCGCAACCGCTTCATCGCGACCGTCGCCCTCTCCATCGGCTTCGCCGACATTACTAACCCGGAGTGGTTCTCGTGAGTCGCTCAGCCGTGTCTTTCCTCCCTCGCTCGTGTTGCTGACGTCTTCCTTCCTGCCCCCTCGCAGTTCTTTCTTCACCTACGCCGGCTCCAACACCGCCCTCCGCGGCTTCCTCGACGCGCTCACCCTTCTCGTCGAGGAAGCCTACATGGCGACCCTGATCCTCGCCGTCCCGCTGCAGTTCATCGTCCCGTACGGCGAGGATGACCTCGCGCTCGAGGCCGCCGCGAAGGGCGAGAGCTTCTCCCACGGCCACACGTCGATGGGCAAGAGCGTGAGCAGGACGAGGGAGGAGGACCTCGAGGCCGCGAGGGGCGTCGAGGAGGTCCCGCTTGAGGAGGTGGATGCGAAGTAGAGGATCGCTGTTGCTTTTCTCTGTTTCTCGTAGGGCAGCCGCTCTTGGTCACAAGGTAGTCTTATTCTCTGTCACTTCCGCTGTCAGGATTGAGGCTGAGGGAGACGAGTAACGTCACGGTTTGCGATTGCTTTGCGGAAGATACGATGCGGGTAATGCTAAGGCTGCCTCCCCCCCACGCTCCCCAAGGTCCTCTCGGGAGGTGAAGAGGCGCTCACTTCTTGCTCTTGCTGGTGTCGACCTCGATATATCGGCGCGGCAGGCCGTACTTGCCGTGAAGGAGCTTGACGACGAGGGCGTCGTGGGTGCCTGTACAAGGCCCAGCCGGGTGCAGGACAGTAAGTATAGAGCGCGCAAGAGGGGCTGAGCGCCCCTGGGTGGAGGAATGAGAGGAGGGAGAGGGAGGAAAGCGCACCCTGACACATGATCTCGACCTTGGGCGTCTGCCCCTTCTTTGCCGAGCCGGCCAGGGGTTGGACTGTGCAGCGTCATTATCAACGAAGTTTTAGCCTCGGGCTCGCAGGAGCAAAGAAGACGAGAAGCGCTGAGCGACGACGCACCGGAAGTGGAAGACGCCGAGGCGTGCTTGAGCTCCTGCGCCAGGTCGTCCGAGGAGAAGAGGTCCCACGGTTCGTGACCTGTCGCCGAACGACCTCTGGCCGCATCAGCTCGCCGCGCCAGAAAAGGGAACCGAGGCAAGGGAAAGCAAAGGAAAGGACTGACCGGACACGAGCGTGACCTGGCGCTTGCCGACGTTCTTGATCTGGACCTTGATCGTCGGCGGGGAGCCCTTCCTGCAAGAGGCGGTGGAGGGTAGGGACGAAACGTCAGTATAGTCGAATCGGCGAGCACGGCTACCCGCAGTGCATGTCTCCTCGTCCGCGAGGGATGGCAGCGTGGGACTGAACGCCGACGACAAGTCAAGAGCACGAGGCAGCGAGGAAAACAGACGCACTTGACCACCTCCTCACCTCCCCTCCGATACCCCCAATACCCCGTGCACCCATCCCTCACCCTCTCCGCCGCCTTCTCCCTTTCAACGAGCCCCTTCCGCCCCTCCTTCTCCCCAAACGTCTCGGCCGTCTCGCCCTTCTTACGGTCGCATACGACGTGCGCGAGGAGCTCCATCGCGCTCAGGCTTTCGAGCGGGAGAGAGGAGGGCGACGGGTGCGAGGAGGGCGTGAGGAGGAGATGCTTCGGGCTGCGTGGGTGTGCGAGGGAGTAGTGCGAGGTGAAGGAGCGGAGGAGGGCGGAAAGCTGGGAGGTGGTGTAGAGACCATTCGATGGGCTGAGGAAGGAGAAAATACAGAAACAGAGGGTCAGTAGCCTCTTGAGGGCGGAGCCTTGTACGCGCTAGCAAACCCGTGATATGACGGCTTGTGCTGTCACGAGACTGACCGCTTCGAGAGGAAAGCCCACGTACCGCTCGTGCTCCACCTTGCTCAGCAGCTCCTTCACCCCGTCCGAACTCGGCTTCCAATACTCCTTGACCTCGATGCCCGCGCTGCTCGCTTCCTCTGCGGCTGTGGCTGTTATGGCGGAGGAAGAGGCGGACGCGTCGGCAGCGGACGAGGCGGCGGAGGAAGAGGCTTCTTGGGCGATGGTGCGGTAGGGGCGGAGGGTTTCCACGCTAGAGTCGTGTGGAAACCGACGGATCCGTCAGTCTTGCACCGAGAACGGCAGAGGTGAAGGAGCGACATGTGCCGCGGCTCACTCGGGGTACTTCCCATTGACGCCAGTGACGACCCACTCGCCCCTAACCTCCTTCGCCACAATCAGCGGCTCCTTCTTCCCCTTGCCCTTCCCGCCGCCGCTGACCTCCTTGATGAACTTGCTCAGGCTCTTCCACCCGCTCTTCTTGATCTCGACGGCCTTGCGCTGCTCGGCCGTGAGCGATGCGGGGCGCGAGGGGAGGATATGCTGGCTGTAGAGCGAGGAGGCGGGCATGGGGAAGGAGGAAGACGGGGCGGACGAGAGGGTGGTTTGGATGGAGAGGAGGAGGGCCGAGAGGAGAAGCGAGTCGATCTCGCTCGTGGTGAGGTCGGCGGGGGCGGAAGGTGCGGGAGCGGTGGAGGTCGAATCGGCGGAGGGGTCCCGAGAGAGAGAGGTAGACGCGAGTGAGGAGGCGAGGGCGTCGGTCGATTCGGGGGCGGCGGTGGAGGAGGAGGGCTCGTCGCCCGAAGAGGAAGAAATGATCGGCGAGGCTTCGATCTGCGAGCCGGATCGCCAAAGGAAGTCGCCGCGCGCATGGAGCTGTGTAGGCAAGGCTCATTGGCACATTAATTTCGAGCAGAGGAGACGCTGCGGGAGAAGAGGAAGAAAAGCAGGAGATAGCCCGCCTTGACGCACCGTATTGACCGCCTTGCCCTTGGTCTGTCCCCCTTCTTGCTGCAGCTTGACAAGCGTCGCCTTGTCGGCATTCAGCGTTCCGACCGCAACGATCTTCTGCCCCTCCCGCTCCTCGTCGTATACTGTGATGGCGACGAGATCTCCTTCTCTTGCCGAGTCTGGGAGGGCACGGAGGGTGCGAGGAGAGACGCCGGAGAGGAAGAGCGCTGCGGAGAAAGGTGGTCAGCCGAGAAAAGAAGGCAGAGCGGGAAGAAGAAAGGGGACGAACCGCTGCCCGAGACGAGGTTGTCCTCGACGGCGGCGGCGGTCTCGAGGGTTGGCAAGAGGGTGGGAACGAGGTCGAGGGCGTAGCAGGTGGGCACGAGGGGGCCGTCGCTGTTCTTGCCGATGCGGAAGACCCTCGGGTCGGGGTCGGCACCTGCTCCCGTGGTTGAGGGTGCGAGGTAGAGAGTGAGGGGGTCATCGAGATGGGTGGTGGCCTTGGCGGTGAGGGTCCCGTCGGGCAGGAGCTGCTTTGCGAGGTGCTTGTCGTTGAGAGCGGCGGGGAATGCAGCCGCGAGCGAGTCGCGGAGCTTGCGCAGGTCGCTCGAGCGGACGGGTGCGGATGTCTTGGCCGAGTGCGGTCGCTTGAACGCCATCGAGAGAGCTGGCAAGCAGAAGGAAGCGGAAGAAGAAGGACGACGACGACGAGCCGAAGCGGGTTGCCCTCCTTCCACTCTCAACCACTGACTCAGTCCACCTGTGAGAACGCCGACTACAACCAACAATACCGTCTCAAGGCACCCCGTCCATCCCGCCCACCCGCGCACCTTGTCCTCGTCGTTCCCCCTCCGCCTCCTCCTCCGCCAGCATGGCGCCTCCCGCCTCAATCCACAGCGTCGCAGACGACGCAAAGCTCCTCGCAGAAGCCCTCGCAACCGTTCAGACTCAGCTCGTACAGCTCAAGCGCTGTCTGGTCAGTCTCGCTCACCCTCTCTCGCCCGTCAGGTGGGGGGACCCTGCTCCGTCAAGTTCAGGGCGAGTATTGACACTTTCTGCCCCCACAGGATGCTGGTGCGCGTTCTCTGACCCCTCTCGCGAAAAAAGTGCTCATAACTCGTTCTTAGATCTCATTATGGACGCGCTCAAAGCGGCATCAACCATGTTAGCAGAGCTTCGTACGAGTTCACTCTCGCCGAAACAGTACTACGAGCTGTGTGGGTCCGCTCCGTTCCTATATCCATCCTGCACTGACCGAGGTTCCCTCCCGCAGACATGGCCGTGCACGACGCGCTTTTCGGGCTCGCCTCCTACCTCCGCGATGCCCACGAGAGCGGCAAGCACCACCTCGCCGACCTGTACGAGCTCGTCCAGTATGCAGGCAACATCGTACCCCGGCTGTGTGCGTTTACGCTCTCGTTCCAGACAGCCATTCCCACGAAGAGCTGCGAGATTTCCTCGCGCACCTTGAGTGCCTTGTCGCTTCAAGGATCTGACACCTTTTCCCTTCCTTTCCGCAGACCTCATGATCACGGTCGGCACGGTCTACATGTCGATTCCTGGCGCGCCGGTCAAGGAAATCATGAAGGACATGATGGAGATGGCGCGCGGCGTCCAGCACCCGACACGCGGTCTTTTCCTTCGGCACTACCTCAGCGGGATGACGAGAGATCACCTGCCAGTAGGTGAGGATCCTGGGTGCGTTTGCTTTCCGCAATGTCTAGAAACGCCGGCTAATGAAGTGTTCTTCGCAGACCCGGCGGCAACCTGCACGACTCGATCGGATTCGTCCTGACCAACTTCATCGAGATGAACAAGCTCTGGGTGCGCCTGCAACATTCGGGCCTGTCGCGCGACCGCGAGCGCCGCGAGCTCGAGCGGCGCGAGCTCCGCATCCTCGTCGGGACGAACCTTGTCCGGCTGTCGCAGCTCGAGGGCGTCGACCTCGAGATGTACCAGCGCACGATCCTGCCGAGCATCCTCGAGCAGGTCGTCAACTGCAGGGATGTCATCGCGCAGGAGTACCTGATGGAGGTCGTCATCCAGGTGCGGCGGGAGCTTCCCCCCCTTTGCATCGAGTCGGGACTGACTTATTGTTTCTCGCTCGCCCTTCATCCCTCTTACTCTTCTCACTCTCTGCTCACTTTACTCTCCCAAATCCAGGTCTTCACCGCCGAGTTCCACCTCCCGACTCTCGCGCCTTTCCTCCGCGCAACGGCGCAGCTCCACCCCAAGGTCAACATCAAACACCTCGTCATCGCGCTCATCGACCGCCTGGCCGCGTACGCCGCGCGCGAGGCCGAGAACGAGAGCCCCGAGGAGCGCCGGCGCGGCGAGGAGGAGGCGGCGAGGAAGCTGGGCGAGGAGGTCCGCCGGAGGAGGAAACTCGCGGCCGAGACGGCGGGTGGACCAGCTGCTCAGGGACAGGGAGCAGGGCGCGAGGAGAAGGAGACGGAGGGTTGGGGCGCAGCGGTCAACGTCTTGACGCCGAGCCAGCAGGCGGCGGCGGATGCGCAGGCGGCCGAGAAGGACGACGGCAAGATCGACGGGCAGACGCCGCGCGCGCTCGGGCCGGACGGGCAGGTGAGGAAGTTCAGGGGGATCCCGGAGGACGTGAAGCTGTTTGAGGTGTTTTGGGAGCAGGTGGTCAACTTGATCAAGGTGCCTTCCGGCCTTTCTCCCCCTTCCTGTGCGGTCACCCTCGTCGAGGAATGGCCATACCCTCCCGAGAAGATGTCGTTTGCTCACTGGCAGCGTGTGCTTGTCGCAGGCCCGCCCCGACCTCTCCATCCAGGACATCACCGCCCTCCTCGTCTCGCTCGCGAACCTCTCCCTCTCCTGCTACCCCGCCCACCTCACCTACATCGATCAAGTCCTCTCCTTCGCCTCTTACCAGCTCGCCTCGCGCACCTCGTCTTCCTCTGCCTCCTCCACGGCCTCGGGCATCCCCGGCACCGTCGCCGACGCAGCGGACCTTTCGCACCCAACGACGCAGCACCACCTCCTCGCGCTCCTCCTCGCGCCGATCCACGCCTATGCGACCGTGCTCACGCTCCTCGCCCTCCCGTCGTACCTCCCGCTCCTCCAGGCCCAGAACTACACCACCCGCCGCGCCGTCGCGCACGCCGTCGTCGCCTCGGTGCTCAAGCACGAGACGGTGGTCGACACGCCCGAGGACGTGCGCGGCGTGCTCGAGCTCCTGGCGGTGCTCGTGAGGGAGCAGAAGGACCGGCCGGCGGGGCCGATTGGCGGGCAGGGACGGCCCGGGCTCGAGCGGAGCCAGAGCTCGTACGGCGGGGGAGGGAGGAACGGAACAGGAGGAGCAGGGTACGGCGACGAGGAAATGGCCGAGGAGCAGGGGTGGATCGCGAGGATGGTGCACTTGCTGAGGAGCAAGGACGAGGAGATGCAGTCTGCGGTACGTCTCGTTCGGCCTTCCCCCGGCTCCACTCCTCCGTCTAAGGAGGGCTTCAGGGCCGTTCGGCGGACGGACCTCGAGACTAACGTTGTCTTCTCATCCTCCCCGCAGCTGCTTCAAACTGCCCGCCGCGAGTTCCAGTCTGGCGGCGACCGCATCCGCTGGACCTTTCCGCCCCTCATCGTCTCGGCCATCAAGCTCACTCAGCGCTACGCCCGCCTCCAGCACACCCGGCGCTCCCTGCCTCCCGACGACTTCGACGCCCGCGTCTCGACCGTCTTCAAGTTCATTCACCAGTGCACCTCGCTTCTCTACAACCAGGTTGACGCCGCCTCGGCGACCTGCCTGCGGCTGTACCTTCTCGCGCTCAGCGCCGCCGACGCGACCGGGCACGAGGAACTCGCGTACGAGTTCGCGGTGCAGGCGTTCACGATCTACGAGGAGTCGATCAACGAGTCGCGCGCGCAGCTGCAGGCGATCGCGGCGATCGTCGGCGCGCTGCAGCGCACGCGGGTCTTCGGCGAGGACGCATACGACACGCTCATCACCAAGGCGGCGCTGCACGGCGCCAAGCTGCTCAAGAAGGGGCAGCAGGCGACCGCGGTCGGGCTGGCGAGTCACCTTTGGTGGCAGATGGAGCTCGGGCTGCCGGGGAACGAGGACGAGGAGAAGGTGCGTTGGCTCACAATCTCTCGCTCTTCCCTACCTCCTCCGCCTTTCTCCCGCCTTGTCCTCTCGACGACGATATCCTCTGACTCGGCTTCCGACTCTGGACACGAGTACTGAATCTCTTCCCCTCCTGCAGCCTCCCTACCGCGACGGCAAGCGCGTCCTCGAGTGCCTGCAGAAGTCGCTCCGCATCGCGACCTCGAGCATCGACGAGCTCACGAGCGTACACCTCTACTGCGACGCACTCGACCAGTACCTGTACTACTTTGAGCGCGGCGTTGAGGCGGTGCGTCTCTCCTCCCATCTCCGTGTCTTTTCGCCTTTCCCAGGCAGGCGCTGTCGAGACTGATGGGGACTCGAATGCTGCACACAGATCTCCGCCAAGCACATCAAGTCGCTTGTCGAGCTTATCGTCTCGAACCTCGACAATCTCTCCCTCCCCACCACGCCCAACCCGAACTCCTCCTCGACCTCCTCTGCCCAGCCTCCCTCCCACTCGCTCTACGCCGCCCCGTCCCTGCACGGCGGCGCTACCTCGGGCCTCATCGAAGGTTCGGACACGCCCCTCGCCGTCCTGCTCCACTTCCGCAACACGCTCCGCTTCATCGCGAGCCGGAAGGACGGCGCGAATGAGCAGACGAGCGAGGAGCTCATGCGCCTGTACGAGGACGTCGACGTCGCCGGCGTGCTGCTCAAGGTTGGCGGGATGGCGGCGCAGGCGGCGGGCCAGCCGCAGGGGCAGGCCGGGCAGGGGTTGCCCCTCGGGCGGTGAGGAGGAGGACGCCGTGGCATGATTGTCGTTCTTTCTGTTCCGTAGTTCCGCCGTTGCGAAGTTTCGTGCCCCTACTCTCCCTCCATGCCGTACATACCCAACTCGGACCGGACTTGCTCGTTTTCCTCCTCTTCCCCTTCGGTCTCGTAGAGCGTTGTTTTCACTCCTGGTATTCCGCGCAGAGCCTGTGGGAGGTATACGGCCATCAGCCACGTTGCGGACCCTGCCGCAACCGTCGCGGACGCTTTCGTCTCGTCGGCTCGGCAGCGATCCCTCTCTCTCTCTTCCAGCACTCGCTGGAGCTGCTTCCGCTTCAGCACCTTGCTCAACAACTTCACTCGCAACTTCAAGCCGACTCACAACGCGCCATGGGCAAAGGTGCGTCTCCCCTGGTCCTCACTCCCGACCGCCTTCCCAGCCGCTAACTTCGCCCGCTGCCCCCTTGCTTGGCTCATGCACCCTACCCTGCTCTCTCGGTCACCATCTGCGCTACCTGAACCCTTCTGGACGCCTCGCTACTCTCATTTCGTCCATTGCTTCCCCCACTTCTTCCGACGCCCACCCATCCTGCCACTCGCTCCTCCCCACGCCGAACTACTCGCCTACTCGCTCACCATCCGATCTTTTCGCTCCTCGTCATCCCATCAGCCGAAGAAGCCGACCTCTTCTGCCTCCCCTCGTACGACGAGGCAACGGGGACGACGAACGATGCGGTCCCGCAGCAGTATCCCGTCACCTACCACGTCTACCGAAGGGTGCGTTTCTGTTCTTCCTGACGGCGGAAGCGGAGGGGCAGAAGCGACTGGAGAGGCTGACAGTCGCCTTTTCCCCCTCCGGACAGTCTGGCTTCTCGAAGAACACGATGAGCGTCACCGGCGCGGACAAGGACAAGCAGCTGTACCACTTCCACATTCCGCAGAAGTACGTCTCAATCGCTTCCCTTCGACAGCTCGACCTGACTCCTTTCTTCCGCTGTGTCCAGCTGGAAGGACAGCTGGGTGGCTCCTTTCCGCCACGAAGGCCCCGACGGACCGGAAGCGGGCGTCGTAAACCGCCGCTCCGGCAAGGAGTCCTTCGACATCCAGCTGAAGGAGTGCGCCCCTCTCTTCCTCTTGCTTCCCCTTTCCACCCTGACTCATCAAGGTTTCCGCGTACAGTTCTCCCTCCGTCCACGTTGAGTACCACGGCTTCTTCCACCCGCGGTACGACTTTGCCGGCAGTGGCGGGAGGGAGCAGTACCGCTGGACCGCGGACGGGAGCTGGAAGAAGAGCGGGCAGTGGTCGGTGCGCTGTTTTACGCCCTATCCTTGCCTTATCTTTCTTTCGCTCGGCGTGCAAGCTGACAGAAACATCTCGGCAGCTCCACAAGGTCAGCGAGTGCGAACTCCCGCGGGAGAAGAGGAAGGTCATCGCACATTGGAGGACGCCGACGTGGGCGAAGAGCAAGGCCGGAACACTGCTCATCCAGCCGGTTGGTCCCTTACTTCTCCTTCTCATCTCCTAGTGCCAGTAGAAGAGAGCAAAGCGGAGAAGCAGAACCTCGCTCACTTTCTCCCCACTCTTACCAGGACCACGCCTTCGAGCAAGAGCTCATCCTGCTCTCCGCTCTCGCCATCTCCGGTACGTGTCCATCGCTTCACGCGTCACCTCCTCCCGGGAGCAGGCCGGCTGACATGGCTCTCGTCTGTCTTCCCCTTCCTCACCCTCGTTCTGTCTCTTCCTTTTCCGCAGAGCGCCAGTACGAGCTCAACACGATTGCCGCGGTGTCGTGAGCCGTCGTCGAGGAAACTCCTTCGCCTCCTTTTCTCGCCGTTGTACTCCCTCCTCCTCGTTCTCCTGCGTTCCGCTCCTCGCCCTCTTGCCTCTCTGCCATCCCCTGTACAGACTCGCCGTACATAGCCCTTCCTTCGTGCATAGAACCCTTAGTACCGATGTTTCTGCCGTAACGCCAGTCTCCTTCTCTGCCGTCTCTCGACGCGGGCCACGAAAGAGAGTACTGCAAAAAAACGACCTTTACACTGCGTTAACTCTGAAGAAACTGTACAAGCCCCTTCCTCCCTCTCCTCCTGAGCGTCCTCCTTCCCGCACTCGCTCACTGCCCGACCCCAGGCGCGCCCGCGCCCTCGAGCATCTGGCTGTCCCGCCTGCTCTGGACGCCGTTGCCGCCGTAGCCAGTTCCGGCCTCGCTGCCCTGGCGCGAGCACAGCTCGGGGTGGCCGATCTTGATCAGCTTGCTGTCGTAGTCGCCTTCGCGGTAGCCTTCGACGACTACGGGCGGGGCGAGGGGGAGAAGGGCGAGGCGTAGGGCGAAGGGGAGGGGCGGGCAAAGAGCGAGTCAGTCCGAGAGAATGCAGGGAGAGGGCCAGGAAGAAGGCGTACTGCGCTGCAAGAGCTCGGAGGTCGAGATGCCGTTGGTGCGTTTTGTCGGCAGGAAGGCGCCTGCAAGATGGGACAAGATTGGCCGTTAGTCCCAGTCGTGGTGGGTATCCCATTGTTCTGTCCACGCAGTAGCGGGAACGAACAGGAGGAAGGCCAAGAGAGCCCGACGCACCGATCGACTTGACATAAGCGTACACGTCCTCCGCGCCCGCGCTCTTATACGGCTCCTCGTCGTGCGCGACGTAGTCAATCTGCCACTTCTCCATGAACTCCTTGCTGATCGTCCACGGCGCGTCCTCGACGACCTCGTCGACCCAGCGGACGTGGCGCATCGTCTCGTACCGCTCCGAGGACGACATGACCGGGTTCGACTTGTGCGAGCGCACGAGGCTCGAGGAGCAGACGCCGACGAGGAGGTGCACGGAGGGGAACATGAGCTTGCATTGGCGCAGTTGGAGCATGTGGCCGTCTGCGAGCGAAGGAGGGGGAAAAGGAGCGAGAAAGATAGGTCAGGCTCTGCTTTACAGGGAGGGAGAGCTCAATCAGAAGGAGAGAAGTACGCACAGTGGAGGAGGTCGTACACGCCGTCGGCGTAGATGCGGACGGGCCGTCCAACGGGAGGCGGCTTAATCTTGTACGGCCTGCGCGGGTCGCCGGCGATGGCGGTGCGAATGTGCTCCTGTATCGGACACGGCGACATATCAGGCATGCCCACTTCAGAGGAGAAGGAGTAAGAGAAAGGAAGCTCCGGCTCGGCCACGCACCTGAATCTCCTCCGGCGTCAAGTTGCTCAAGAACCCCTTGGGCGCAGGCGCCCACATGACCGGCTCCTCCTCCCCCTTGGCGACCTTGCCCTCGTACCTGCTCGGCACGGCCTTGCTCTTGCTCCCGCCCCCACTCTTCTTCCTCAGCTGGCTCGTCTCGCCATCCGTCTCCGTCTCCGTCACCGGCGGGCTCGGGCTCTCGCTCGCGCTACCTGCGCTCCGCCCGTCGTGGTCGTTGTCGTTCTCCGTCTCGGCCTCGTCCTCGGCCTCCTCGCCCGCCGAGGAGCGGTACGAGGCTTGGTGGTGCAACTGGCCGGGGGAGACGCCAACGGGCGCGCGGAAGGCGGTGTGCGCGTGCGAGGCGAGCGTGCGGGACGAGGGGACGTGGGACGAGTTGGAGTGCGCGGTCGCGGAGGAGATGTCGCCGTCGTCTGCGTGGTCGGAAAGGGAGTCGGGAGGGAGGAGGTCGAGGAGGGGAACAACGCAGGTCGAAGCGGGTCCGGCAGGAGAGCAACAAGCAGTCAGTGCGGGGTCAGGGGAGTGAGTAGGGCGAGCAAGACTTACGTCCCGCCGACTCTCCACTAGCATACCCTCCCTCCCGCTCCCTCGAAGCAGTGCTGCTCCCGCTCACGCCTCCCGGTCCAGGCGTCGCCTCCCTGCCGAGGCTGAGGTCCCTGAAGGAGCCCTCTACGGGGATAGTCGGCGCGGCGGCGCGGACGTTGAGGAGCGAGTCGGCGTCGTCGTCCTCCTCTTGGCCCGACGTGCCGATCTCGTCGTTCGACTCGGCAGAGGCTTCGCGCTGCGGGACAGAAAGAATGTCAGCACCCCTTCGGGCATGCACAGCCACCCGCCAGCTCTCCTCGTAGTGAGGCTGAGCCAGTCGCGGGCGATGATGAGCCGGGGAGGAGAGCGGAGCGTACCGAACTCTCTCCCTCGCCCTCGGGCTGCAGGCGCCGCAGACTGCGCCTCCTCGACGAGATCGGGCTGCCAGATGGGCCGCCGAACGAAGCCATCGCGTGGAAGGGTGAGCGGGAAGTGGAGGAGGAGGGGGACAAGAACACGGCCGCCTGGTCCTGGCTGTCCCCGACTGTCCGGCTGCTCCGACTGTCTAGATCGACTGTCTCCCGACAGTCTGGTGCTAGATGTCCACGACTATCCCGCACGGACTGCCCGACGACTGTCTGCCTCATCGACAGTCCCCAGACAGTCGGGAGTGACTGTCCCCGGCCGATCTCAACGCTGGACTGTCCGTCGACTGTCCTTCGTAGACAGTCTCCAGAGCGTCACACGCTCAGCGGGATGAAGCCATTCCTCCTCGTCCCCCCGTCCGTCGCGCTTCCTCCCGTCCCGCTTTTTCTCGTTCGCTTCTTCCGCTGATCCACGGGAGAAAAGGGTCGCGAGCCCTTCTGCGGGAGCGCAGACTCGCATAACACTTGCTCTTGAGTCTCAAGAGTAGTCTTGTAGTGAGCTCCAGCCCAGCCAAAGTCGCGAAGTCCCCCTCTCGGCCCTCTCCCTCTATCGTTCCCCACCATCGCTCTACCGCTTGCGCATGGGCTGCACCTGCATCCGGCAGTCTCTCATCGGCCCCTCCAGCCGGTCCGCACTCTCTCACAGCCCCCTAATCAACGCCCGCGCCGTCGTCCCCGCTCCTCCCACCTCTTCGCCAGATCTCGCTCGCAGCACCTCGCCCACAAGCACCTGCCGCCTTCCTGCCCTCAGCACGCCAGACAGAGCACGCCCACGCCGCCACGCCATCCGCCTCGCCCTCCTCGCTCTTCCACGCCGTCCCCCCTTCGCGCCGCTGATGAGACAACGCTTTCACCGCTTCTGTCTGCTGCTTCCATCCCGCTTCTGCAGAGACAGGAAACGCCGCTGACTGCGCTTCTTGCTTTCTCGACTTGGTCGGACCGAGCGGCGGAGCGGAGGGCGAGGGTCATGGAGCGGTCTGAACGGTACGCTTTCCCCCTCCTTTCCTCCTCAGAGCGGGGTGCCGGGCAGCTACGAGGGGAGTCTGAGGGGACGGTCTGGCGACGAGGCTAGCGCGGGCGAGGAGAAGAGGGGCGGTGGGGGAGGAATGGGCAGCGGGACCGGCGGAACGCGTGCGGGCGTAGGAGCTGCAAACGAGAACTTCGGTGTCCCTGCTTCCGGCTCCCAACTCTCCTCGCGACCAGTGACTGTCTCCCGGAGTTTGAGCCTGGAAGAGCGAGATTTGAGCGAGAACGAGCTGCCCGCGCTGCTGCCGAGGAAGCTATCCCGGACTGTCCAGACCAGTCCCTCTCGACGATCCGCGACGGCCGACCGCCGGACTGTCCCGCGACTGTCGAGTAAGGTTGTTGAGACTATCTGGCCTAAGATAGTCCGGGACTGTCCCGCCGATCGTCCGGGACTGTCAGAGAGTGCTGTCTCTCGACGATGCTCAGCGGGCGGCCGTGAAGGAGGTCGGGGCGCGTGCTTCTTGAGAGAGTAGAATGGGCAGGGAAGACAGGGGCGTATCAGGCCGGCTCGTCTGTGGTGACCGATGGGCGGCGGTGGGGCAGCGAGAGCGAAGGCGAGAGCTGAACGTTTCCCTCTTTCTCCTCGACTTGCTGGTCTCGATGAAGGCAACAACGAGCGCTTTTCTCGCTCCGTCTTCGCTCTAGGGTCTCTTAGATTAAGCTCAAGTCGGGTGATGGAAGCAGAACGAGGGAAAGAGCGGGTCTTGCAGTTGCACTGCGATGAACGGGGAGGAAAAGCGCAAGAGGCGGGCGAAGTACGAGGTGACAAGCATGCGCGCCGGGCGCGGAGGAGCTTTGTGTGCGAACGCTGCCAGTGCGGACCGAGAAAGGCCAGAGGATAGGCAAGGCGAGCAGGGGAAAAGGCGGAAGAAAAGGAAGGGGCAGCCTGATCTGAAGCCGTCAAGGCAGCCGCTCCGCGCCAGCGGCATCGACATGCCTGCGCACCCGTCAGGCGCGCGCCCCGCACCCGGCAGTAGCGGCCCAGCAGAGCGCGACGGGCGAGAGGTTAGAAATGAGGAGGAGAAGCGAGCGCAGTCGTTGATGGCGGCCACTGGCGAGCGCGTCTCCCAAGGGCGGTGGATGAGGCTCGCTTGCAGCGTGTGCTCGACATAGTTAAAAAGGGGTGGAAGAGGGGTGGTGGACGCAAAGACAAGCGAAGGGAGGAAGGCGGAAAACGAAGGACGAAGCGGGCGACGTTGACGATACCGACGGCCAAGTGACGGCGGTGCGGCGATGCGGCGCTCGCAGGAGGAGTCGGCTCCTACCGACAACAGCAGAAGCGGAAGCAAGTCCAGCCCGTCCCATCACTCCCTACGAGACCGAGTCCCTCACCGCGGCGGCTGCTTGTTGATCAGTGTGTTCCAGCCTCGTAGCACCCCTCCACCGCCATACCCCGAGCAAACAACCCCGCAAGGTTTACGACAAGGTCACAGAAAAGAAAAGGGAGAAGGGGGGAAGATGAGGGGGGTGGGGCTGCTATGTAAGAGGGCGGGCAGAGGTGGGGCGTGGGAGAAAGGGATTTTGGGTGGTGTAGAGGAGGGGGATGCGAAGATGCGAAAGGTGGAGGGGAGGGAAGAAAACGACTGGTGCGGAAGCTCGAAAGGAGAGAACAGGGCGAGAGCTGGCCAAGACGTTTACTTGGGGGCGTCCTTGAACGAGAGAGCGTGCTCCTCACCCATCGACGAGGTGACGGTGACGACGAGGTCACGGCCCTCGTCGAAGGCGGCCTGGATCTGGTCGCCGACCTCACCCTCCGGAACGCGGACGTCGTCCTTGGTCTCGCCGTCGTTGGTCATGAGGTTGAGGAAACCGTCGTCAACTGCGGGTTGGAGCAGTCAGTAAGCGATCATCGCAGGGCGGCAAAGGGGAGCGAGACGCACTGTTGATGAGGGTGAACTCGTTGCGGGTGACGTTGGGGACCTCCATGTTGTGGGTCGAGGGCGAGATGTCCTCGTACTTGCGGTTGGTGAAGATCTGAGGGAGCGCATGCGGGGTCAGGATGAGCCCGTTGGAGCGGACAGAGGGAGGAAGAACGCACGTCGAGGGCGACAAGGTGGACCTTGGCGTGACCGTGCTTGCCGGTCTTGGAGGTCGACATGTCGACGATCTGCCGGGTGGGGATGGTCCAGTCAGTCCTCTGCTTCGCCTGAACGCGCCATGCTGTCCCATCTCGCCGCTCCTCCACCTCACTCGACCCCCCTCCGTTCGATCACATTCGGCCGCAGCTCCCCACTTCGCGGCCCGTTCTGACGCCCCAACCTATCTTGACCACCCAGACAGCACGACGCGGCGGCAAGGAAGGCGGCCCACCTTGCAGGGGCGGCCCTTGATGACGACGTGGCCGTTCTTGCGGAGGGCAGAGCACTGCATCGGGTAGGTGAGCGAGGCACCGGCCGAGGCCGACTCGAAGGTCTGCTCGTGCTGTTGGTCATGATGCGCGTCCAGCGGAAGCGACAGGCGAGGCGGGCGAGGAGGCAGCGAGGGCGAGGCGGGGTGTGAGGAGGGAGGACGAATCGAGGGTCAGCAAAGTGGCCGACAGCGCTCACGCAGCAACGGGGGTAGGGAACGGAGAGACGCACCTGCTCGTCGCCGTTCTGTGCATGTTGGATGCGCGGTCACGGGCACAGAGGCGGTGTAGGGCGGGCAAGAGGGGGCGAAAAAGGAGGGGCAGGCGAGGGAGGGTGAACAGAGCGCAGGGACCGTCAGCGGGGGCGAGCGAGGGCACAGAGAGGGGCAGCAGAGGGCCAGCGAGAGCAGGGAGCGTACGTCAGACATGGTTCGTAGGTGGATGGGGGGTGGGAGGAGAGGGAAGAGGAAAAAGGGCGACCGCCCGCCGCCGACCAGAGAGCCTCGACCGTGCTCGCCGCCCATCCTCTCCTCGTCTCGCCAGGCCAAGTCCCCATCTTCGAACTCGTCCCTCCAACTGCTGCGTCTGCATCCATCTAGACTCGCTCGAGTAGCTCTCGTACTGGCGAGGGGATTTTCTCGCACAAACTCCCTCCGCTTCCTCCTATCCTCTCCGCCTCTAAACAGTACGCTCTCCGGCAAGACCAGACGGCTCTTCCACGCAAAGCCTGGTCGTCTATGCAGTGACAGCGGTCGAGGCGATGGACGGGGAAGAATACGCGCTTTTCCTCGGCCTCTCTTCCTCTCCCGGCTCTCATTTGCGAGCCCATGACGCCCGTCTTGCCTGTGTATAGCATACCGGGCTTGCGCGTTGCCTGTGCGGTTGCGGCTACGGCATGGCTGGGCGGAACGCGCCGCCTTCTTCGCTGTTCTCGAGGAGGAAGAGGTTGTCTCCTCAGGCCGGCCGCGGTGGGTCTGGCGGCACATGCGTCTGCAGGCGAGAGCTGTGAGCGAGTGTGAAAGCGCAAAGGGAGTAGAAAGCGCACCGTGCGGGTTTTGCCGTCCTCTGCTCTCGCTCGTCCGCCTCCTTTAGACCTTGTGCCCGTCCCTCGCCTGCGCCCGCTCGAGCTTCGTCTTCAGCTCTGCCGCCTCCTCGTCGAGCTCCTTCTCCCTGCGCCTGAGCGCCTCGATACGGTCCCGCACCGCACGCTCGTCGACGCCCTTGGGCGGAGCAGCGGCTGCTGGCGAAGCGGCACTGGAAGAGGCGGCGGCGTGGGCGGACTGGGCGATGCGGGCGTCTTGCTGGGTGCGGAGGTAGTAGCCGCCGACGGCGCAGGCTGGGATACGGGAGAGGAAGGGTCAGGAGGAGATGAGGAGGAGGGGAGGAGGGGCAAGAGGGAGGACGGACCGGGGAGGAGGGTGAGGACGGCGAAGCCGTAGATCTGGCGGCTGCGGACGGTCTCGAGCATGTTTTGAAGCGGTAGACGGGGTGTTCAAGCGGGAGAGAGGGCGTTGCTCCCGTCGAGTCGCGACCACTTCGCGCTCTGCTTCCGCCGCTGCACTCGCTCGTACCGCTCACATGGCTTCAGACGACGACGTAGAGGCACTCGAGCTCCGACTCGCAGCTGCGAAGCGCAAGCGTGCCCTCAAGGAGGAGCAGGAACGCGCCCTCCTCGCTTCCCAGCCAAAGCAGCTCGTCCCCGCCAGCCCCTCCCCTCGTACGCTTTCCTCCTCCTCATCATCGTCACGGGCACACTCATCTCCTCCCTCTCGCGCGCAGGCAAGAAGCGCACCTCCGACGCCGCCTTGCCTCTCTCCCGCCCCGTCCAGCCGAGCTTCTTCGACCGCCCGTCTACGGATCGCAAGCTCGAGGGAACAAATGGCAAGGTCGAGCTGCTGAGCCGGCCGCGCGAGAGCAAGTTTGCGAGCCACGAGTCGGCGATTCGTGCGTTTTTCTCCTCTCCTCTTTCTTCTTCCCATCCTTCTCTTTCGCTGACTCGGGTCTCACCCGCTCCGCGCGCTTTCCTCGACAGCCAAGTCCATGGCGGACCGCATGGCCGAACACAAAGCCGTCCAAGCCGCCCAACAACGCCGCGCCGAGCAGCAGAAGCACGCGCGCTCGTCCGGCTTCGGGTCGCTCCCGTCGAGCAGCAAAAGCACGCTCCTCGACCCGAAGAAGGGCGCCGTGTTGCTCTTCGAGAAGGACAAGGAGCGGGAGAAGAAGCACAGGGAGGAGAGAACGGCGAAGGAGGAAAAGGAGCGGAGTAAGGCGGCGGTGGGGAAAGAGAAGGGGAAGGGGAAGGAGCGCGCGAGGGACGAGGGCGAGGAGGTGCTGCGCAAGGCGGCGGCGGGAGGGTCAGCGGGAGGCATCGGCCGACCGGCGCCCAAGCCCGCTTCGCTCGCCTCAACCTCTGTATCCACCTCCCGCTCTCGCTCCTCCTCCCCCGACGCCTCCTCCTCCTCTCGCCGGCGCCGCGACGAGAAGGAGGAGGACGACGAGGACGACCTCGACCTTACCGGTGGGCCGAAGAAGCGCACGCGCAACAAGGACGGGACGGTGATTGAGGAGATCGAGCTGGGCCCGAGGGACTTCAAGCCGCGCAAGGACGACCCGGGGTGGGAGAAGGTCGAGCCTTACAGCGGGATCAAGCTCAGGTGCGTATATCCTCTTTCCTGCCCCTGGCCAGCACTGACCTTGCTGACTGGGCGCACTCCGTGCAGGAAGCGCATCCTGCCGCACTCGCACGTCGACTCGCTCCTCGACGGCCGGTACCACCTCACGCCTTCCCAGATCTACGCGCTCGCGAAGATCGACTCGCGCCAGCGGATCGACCTCGACCCGGAGCAGGTCGACGCCGACTGGGTCGTCATCGGCGTCCTCGCGCAGAAGGGCGAGGTGCGGTTCCTCAACTCGAATCCGTACGGCGGGAAGGGGGTCAAGAAGGTGGTTGAGGAGGAAGAGGAGGAGAAGGAGGGCGAGGATGGGGAGGGCAGCAGCGAGGACGACGAGGGCGGCAGCGAGAAGGGCTTGAAGGGGGGCAAGAAGGTCAAGAAGCCGCCGCAGGACGACCTCTACTCGGCGCCGTCGCGCCGCAAGCGCGCGCAAAAGTACCTCCGCTTCGAGCTCGTCGACTTTTCCTCCTCGCGCGCGTCCCAGTCCGGCACGGGCCGCATGAGCGTCATGCTCGTCGAGGCCGACTCGGTCGACAAGCACGTCGACGAGGCTGACGGGAACGAGGTCAGCGTGTACAAGGGCCAGAGCGGCGGCGCGTACGAGAAGTTTTGGAAGGAGACGCCGGGGGCGGTCGTGG
Source organism: Rhodosporidiobolus sp. SP3-3/4 (assembly GCA_029873605.1). Lineage (NCBI taxonomy): Eukaryota > Fungi > Basidiomycota > Microbotryomycetes > Sporidiobolales > Sporidiobolaceae > Rhodosporidiobolus > Rhodosporidiobolus sp. SP3-3/4. Next base: position 181,307 of record JAQJIZ010000012.1, on the reverse strand, counting down.
CGATCCTCAACCCGACGTTCTTGCCTTACAACAACGTGCGTCGAAGTGTCCTCTTGTAGACCCACTCTCCCGTCGAGAGGGAGACTGATCCGCCGACTTGGTTCTTGTCCTGCAGAAATTCCCGACCTACACCCTCAAGCCAACTTCGGCCGACTCGATGGTCGTCATCGGCCGCGCCGACCACCTCACGTTCTGCGATGCCGTTACGCGGGAGGGCAAGTCGTGCGGGAGCTGGGTTGACGAGTACGCCCTCCTTTCCCCTTTTCCGTTTGCAATCTCAAGGAGGCTGACTTCTCCCCGCGTCACCTACTCCTGCAGTCGCACGGGCAAGTTCTGCGACTACCACGTCAAGCGCGCGGTTCAGCGGACCGGCAACAGCCGCCCCGAGACCTACGCCAAGTTCGCCTGCCCCTGTTTTCCTACCTGCGCCTAGCCCGCTCACGCTCTCTGTCCCCCCTGGCAGCACCGCCTCGCTCTCCAAGCAGGGTCAGATCAACCTCAGCGACCTCAACAAGTCCTTCGCGCCCGGCCGCGGCGGCTTCTCCTCCTCCTCCCGCTCCTCCTCCACCTCCTCCGCCGGGCCCAGCAACGGTAAGCCCAAGCCCCTCGCCGCGGCCCCGCCGCCCTCCTCCCTCATGCTCCACGGCACGGCCGTGCACGTCTCGACCGGCGCGGGACGCGCAGGCGGGACGCTCAGCATGCGCGCGTCGAGCGTCGTGCCCTCTGGCCTGCCTGGCTTGCCCTCGGGGCTGCCGGGGAGTTCAAGGCATGGTGGGAGCTTCGTCAGCGGTGTTAGAGAGGGTCCGAGCGTGAGCGAGGAGAAGAAGAGGTTGAAGAGGCAGGCGGAGGAGGATCGGAGGGCGAGGAGGGAGTTGAGGGAGCTGGTTAGGGCCGATCGGGGGAAGACGAACGGCGGGGAGATGGTGAGGCTGGCGGGGAGGGCGATGGGGCGAGACAAGGAGAAGGGCAAGGAGAAGAAGAAGAGGGGGAGCAGCAGTGAGGGCGAGGACGAGGATGAGGATGAGGAGGAGAGGGAGAGGGAGAGCAAGAGAAGGAGGAGCGTGCTGAGCGGCGCGGCGGCGAGGAAGATTGGGTTCGACCCGACGGCGAGGAACGGGGAGGTCGAGCGGGATCGGTCGAAGGAGGGCAGCGAGGTCCGGGTGCGTTTTTTCCTCTCTTCTCTCTCTCTCCCCCTCGTCCTCTTCCACCTCCGTTTCGCCTCCCGTCTCTCCTCTTTTCCCTGAAACTGATTTCCTCTCCTCTCCCGCGCGCGCGCATCCGCAGTCCCTCCTCGAAGCCGGCCTCACGCCCACCGACCGCTCGAAAGGCTTCGACCTCTCCGCCCCGCCCGGACCCAAAATCCGTTCCGTCGCTGTCGGCGTCGGCGTCAAGGAGGAGAAACCGAAAGTCGCCTCCCCCCACCGGGCGCGCGAGGAGGAGGTGGAGGATGATGAGGACGAGTTGATGATCGAGGGGTGGGCGGGAGGGGAGAGGCCGAAGGTGTGTTCTCTGCTCTTCCTTCCACCGCGCCCCTTGGCTGACCCCTTGTGAACCACAGCTCTCCCTTCGTCCGCCGCCGAAGCTTTAGCCGCATGCCTATCCCTTTCGTCCCGTCCTCACGGACCCTTGCTGTTGTACTTCTCCTCGCATCGCTTACTGCACCGGTATCCTCTCACACTTCTCGAACCGGATACAGCCTATCAAGAGAGAGAGGGCGAGGAACAGTATGCGTGCGTTGCGAGAGATGCGGTATGAAGAAGAAGAAAAGCGGCGGAAAGAAAACAGAGTACAACAGCGCCACTCCCCTCATCCATCCTCCTCGCATCTCCCGATCCTCCCACCAACCGCCTCGCACGCTCACCTTCCCTGCGGGACATAGTCCTTGCTGAGGTCGATCCCCTGGTCCTTCAAGTGCGTGTTGGTGATCTTGAACCTCCGGTTCGCGCGCTTGCGGTCCTTGGGCTTCTTCTTGCCCGTCGTCGTCGGGTTCGGGAGCGCGGACGAGGCCGAGGAGAGGCCGGCTGCGCGTGAGAGCGAAGCGGGGGAGGTTAGTTAGGCGGGAAAGGGGAAGAGGGAGAACGGAAGGAGGAAGGGTGGGAGAGGGAGGGGGAGAAGGGATTGGGACGGACCGGATTGAAGCTCTTCGGCGAGGTCGTCGCCTATAGGCGTTTTCAGTGATCGCCACAGGTCCTTGAACTCTACGGGGGCGAAAGGGGTGAGTCATCGGATGCCTCCTGGTAGCGAGAAAAACGAGCCCGAGAGGCCCATTCTCCCACACACAGAGGCCGCGCGCGACTCACCCTGATCCAACGGCTCCTTTTCCCGCCCAATGTCGTCGAGAAACACCATCTTCATCGTCCCCTCGCCTCCCGCGGCGCCCTTGCCCTCCGTGCGGGTAACCAACACCCGGCCCTCGCGCTCGAGCTCCTCGATCGCGCCCGTGACGCCCGCCCAGGACTCGCGGAGCTTCTTGACGGGCAGGCCGCCGTCGGGCGAGGCGCGCCGGAGGAGGATGAGGAGGTCGGACTTGGACGAGAGGATGAAATCGGGCTGCGAGCGAGAGGCGAGCGGAGGGGCAGACGAGGCGGAAGCGCGGGGAGACGAAGCAGAGGATGAGCACCGTGCTTGAGATTGCAGGAGATGCTACGGGGTGCGCGAGAAAGAGAAGGAAGAGAAAGAGCCCACCTTGTAGCTCCAGAGCCCTGTGCGGTCGTCGTACTTGACGCGCTCGTGGTTCCTGAGCCCCTCGACGAGTTCGTGGTTGTGCAAGAGGGCCTCGACGTTGGAGCGGATTGCAAGGTCCTCGAGGCGGATGGGCCCGCCGAGCGACTTGAGGAACGAGACGGTGAGGGCGAGCTGGGTCTGCCAGTGCCGGCCGATGCCGGAGAGGGCGGGCTGGGTCGAGGGGACGTAGTTGGCCATGCCCGTGGGCCGTACGAGACTGGGCGGAGTGGGGAGACGGAGTGGACGAGGAGGGAGATGAGGACGAGGTGGGAATGGGGCGGAGCAAGGCAGGGCGGGTGCAGCGGGTGGTGAGGGCTGTGCCGTGAGGGTGTGTGAGCGTGTACGAGTGTGTGCAGTAGCAGCAGGGTAGAGTGTTAGAAGGAGAGCGAGTTGGCCGCCAACCACCTCGCGTCGCTTCATCTCGTCTTGCGCTCTCCCACACCAGCTGGCACCCCCCAGACACCTCCCAAACCGTCTAAACCACCCTACCAACATCATGACGACCATCCCGGCCCGCCTCGCCCGCATCACCACCTCTTCCGCCAACTGGGACGTCGCCCGCGCACGCTCTCGCTCCCTCTACCGCTCGTGGTACAGGTCCGGTAAGTTGCCCTGCCTCGCCTTCTCGCTCGTCATCGGCGCGCTTTCCCTCGGCGGCGCTCGTATGCGGCAGTGCAGCCCTCATGGTCTCTCCTGGTGCGTCTCTCCCCTCGCTTCCCCTCCTTGGCTAACCACTGACCGTGCTTCGATCCCCCAGGCGCCTGACTCCCCCTGATGTTGCCCGCGTTCTTCTCACTCACTCTCGGGGCGAAGAGCCGCGGAGGACGAGGTCGCCCTTCTGTCTCTCCGAGACCATGCGCCCTGTCGACCGCAACGAGGGCGAGCCGGAGCACGGTGGGGACCAGGTCGGCGCGGGCGAAGTCGAGGAGAACGTTGGTGGACGTCGCGGGAAGGGGCGCCGTCCGAAGCTGCTGGAGCGCGATATGCAGGGCCTCTTCCGGTCGCCTTTCAGACTGCACAGGACAGTTCTGGAGCACACATACTGACCCCCCTTTTTCCCCAGCTCCTGAGATCACGCAGCTGTACGCCCTCAACGTCCCGAGCCACATCATCCGCGCCAAGGTCCGCGAGCAATTCGAGCGGAACCGCGACGTGTCGGATCTGGCGGCAGTCGATGTCCTGCTCTTGAAGGGGTACCAGGACTACCAGGAGGTGCGTCGTCGTCGTCGACTTCCCCTTTTCCTCCAAGAGACTGGACTGACCTTTTTCGCCCGTGCGTCTCACAGACCCTCAACTGCTGGAAGATGGACAGGTGCGTTTACGACTTCGGCTCCTACTTGCGCGCTTGTACTGACCTCTACTCCCTCGCAGCCATATCTTCCGTTGGTTCTCGGAGGAGGAGGTGCGTCTTTCGCTCTGGGGCTTTGCCGTTCGAAGCGCACTTGCGCTTTTCTTTGAGCTTCATTGCCATCCGAGTCGTACTGACAGAGTGATTTTCCCACTGCGCCTGCTCGACTCGACCTCTCAGCTTCCCGGTACGCCCATTTCTCCCCTTTTTTCTCCCAGTTTACTGACCTCTCTTTCTTCCTGTCCTCCCCTCCTCCGCTTCACTCCTTCCGTTCTTGCGCACTACTCGTCCCTCTACTCCCGCACAACTTGCCAATCTTGCCCCTCATCCGACCCTCCCCTGCCCATAACCGCCCCCCGCCCAAACCAGCACGACCGCAAACCTTCCTCGAGTCCTTCTACCTCTCGCGTGACGACTCGAAGGAGGTCCAGCCGACCGCCTAGATGCCCCCCTCCTCCCTGCCTCTGACCCGGTGGGAGCGGTTTCCCTGTCTTTTGTCTTTCTTTCGAGGGGACGGTCCTGTAAAGCGCTTTGTTCGGTGTGCCCTTTCTTCCGCGGTGTGGTATCGCATGGAGGAGAGTGTGGGGAGGAGCGTGTCGTACGCTGGGCGGATGCGGGAGCGGGTCTGCACAAGGTCTGCACCACTCGGGATGCGAGAGGAAGAACCGGAAGGTCCATCGCTCGGAGCAAGCTCGGTGAAAGCGGAGCACGAGCCAGGATCCTGTCTCCCTAACGCGCTACGAAGCTTTAGGAGGGCTGGCTCTGCCGGACGATGAGAGGCCTGTGTCGGACTCAGTCGTCGGCGAGGCCGACCCCTCTCTCTCTCTTCCTCCTCCCACACCCCCTCCCGCACCTGTACAGCCCTTGCACCATGACTATCCACAACCAGATAGCTTTCCTGATTCTCCTCGCCGAGATCTCTGTGTTTGGCGTCCTCGTGGTGCGGTTCTTCTCCCTCGCCCCCTCTGCGCGTCGCCCTCCCTCCCGCGCCTCCTCGCCTCACTCGACGGTCGAGGCCGCCGAGGACCAGAGGTACCAAGCTACTCTGGCGGCCGTGGGCCCGTCCACCACGCCCTACACGCGGTGTAGACGGCTTGAACCTGACCCACCGTCATCGCCTTCCGCAGGTCCCGCTGCCGTTCACCTGGCGCCGCGCGCTCTTCAAGACGATCGCAGAGTCATGTACGCAATCGTTCTCACCTCCTACAACTGCCCCGCTGACTCATGCCCTCTACAGACATCATCGCCAAGGTCCGCCTCCCCCCACCTAGCTTCACCTCGTGCTCCCTACGCACCCTTGCACGTCCTAACCCCCGCTCCCTCCCTCCTTCTTCGCTACACAGCTGCAATTCGGCCTCAAGATCACCTTCATCTTCGTCCGTCGCTCTTCCCCCTCTACCTCCTCACCCAAGTGCGAGCTGACCTTGCTCCCTTCTCTCCCTCGCTCCGCCGCCCGGTGCAGGTCGCCGTCCTGTTCGCGGATGCCGTAAACCAGATGCTCAAGATCCACCGCGAGCGCGAGGTGTACGTCTTGCTCCTCCGCCCTGTTTTCTCTGCTTCAGATCCCAGGAACTCAATTGATTGTTTTCTCCCCCGGCGCAGCGCGATGCAGCAGGGCGCCGCCACGCCCGACATGCGAGCCCAGTCCGACTACCGTAGCCGCAAGTTCCTCAGCGGTTCGTCCCTCGCCTCCCCTTCTCCCTCCCGCCGACACTCGACTTCTAGCGAGCGGGCCTGATCCATGATTACGCTGCCGGGGGACGCGCAGAGCGCAACTTCTACCTGCACGGCTCGTGCCTCTTCCTCGCGCTCATCCTCTCGCGCACCTACTCGCTCGTGCTCGACCTCATCAAGGCGCAGGAGGACGTCGCGATCCTCAAGGCGCAGGTGCGCCTCTTCCCTCCTCGTTCTTTCCCCCTTTCTTGGCCGTTCCCTTACGAGGAGACCGCTACTGATGCGAGGTGATGGGGAAACCAGATGGGCCACCCCGACGCCCAAGCTGCTGCGCCCGCCCCCGGCGAGCGCATCGGCGAGACGAAGAAGGAGGTCAAGACCACCGTCGTCAACAAGAAGAAGGAGTAGGCGGCTACTTGGCCACCGGCTCGCTCGCGGAAGGAGGGAGGAGGGAGGGAGGAAGGAAGGAAGGAAGCAGGATAGTCGGAGGAGGATTCCGCACAGCACGAAGGCGGGAAGGAGGCGCTTTTCTTTCGACCTGTCGATAACTCTACGCTCAGCAGCTCGTTGTCAATCAAACGATACCCTACCAATCCGCCTCGTTGTCGAAGTCCTGCCGCTCCCTCCCTCACCAGCTGATGAGGCTTGTTCTCCACCGCTTCTCGCTTTGCGCTTTTCTCTCCTGCACTTCTCCTAATATCACGACTAGCTGTCTCCTAGCGACATCTGCTGGGTGCACGCACCTCCCGCAACGTCCGCCTGTGCTCGCCCCGTCCCTCTTCTCCTGCTTCGTCTGCCACTTGACACCAAGATGGCCTCCACGAACACCGCGTACGACTCCCTCCAGCGCGTCCTGTCCCCCCGCCGCGGGCCCGCCTCGCCCGCTTCGCCCACACCGCGCACAGCGAGGGGCCGCCTCCCCTCTTTCGGTGCCGCTTCGCTCGCTCATGCTGAGACGGAGCAGGACAGAGCGGTTGTCAGCCCCGAGTTGAGCTGGTGGCAGATCAAGGAGCTGGTCGAGCTGGAATACGAGCTCAAGGGAGCTACGGTGAGCCCTTTTCTCCCTTTTTTTTCTCACTTCACCGGCTTTCCTTCCTCTCCTGCAGCCGCCCCTTCTTAGCGGCATGCGCACCCTCCTCGAGAAGGATATCGAAGCGACATCCGACGTCGACGGGCCAGTCAAGGTCGCCCTTCTCTCGGATGCGGTCCTTGTCTAACCGCGAGAAAAGTCAGGTCGACCCCGTCTTCTCCCGGCGGAAGGCCTCACGGTCGCAGGTGCGCACTTTCCTGAGATGCTGACACAGGAGCTCTTTTCTGATCCCCAACCACCGACAGACTCTACCCTCACTTTCACGCCCTCGCCCTTTTCTTCCCTCTCCAGCGACCGCATCCGCCTCTCCCCCTCCCCCTCTGTCGGCGCCCACCTCTCGAAGCTCCTCCGGATCCACTCCTCCGCCGCGCCCGCTTCTTCCCCCGTGCCGTCCCCGACGTGGACCCCGAACGCCTCCCTCTCGCTCTGCGAGTGCTGCACCACCGTCCGATTCACCACTCTCACGCAGCGGATCCACCACTGCCGCGCGTGCGGGCGCGGGATCTGCGGGGGGTGCTCCCGCTGGAGAACCGCGCGGGAGTCAGGAGGAGAAGGAGGGAAGACGGTCAGGGTGTGCAGGGACTGCTTCTCTTCTTCTTCCTCGGCGGTCCTCGAGGTCGACCGGGATGGAGAGGGAGGAACGAGGTGATGCATGTTATGCTACAACAGCAGGGTGCACGGCGTGATGCGATACGACGAGAAACAGGCGCAGGTAGAAGGGAAGGAGAGGAGGCGGAAAGCTAGGCGACCGCAACCCGCAGGGCCCGCAAGTCCGGCAGCGCGGCATCCGTGAAGGGCCCTTTCTTCCCGCCCTCCGAGCCGGCGGCGGAGAGGCAGGCGATGGTCGTCTTGACGAAGGAGGCGTACCGACGGCGGGTTTCTTCGTCGCGGATGGCCTGTTTTTCCGTCTGGTCAGTGCGGCTCGATCGGCTTGCGGGGAGGAGGGAGAGCGTACGGTCAAGTTTGTGCGCATCGTGCTCAGCATGCTGCGGATGAGGTTGAGCACCGTGCCGCGCGGGAGAGAGGGGCGGGTAGGTCCGGCGAGGAGGTGGACGGCGGCGAGCGGGGCGGATCCGGGTGTAGAGTAGAGAACGAGGCGAGCCGCGTTGGCGAAGACGGCTATGGCGCAAGAAGACACGTTAAGAGAGGCTGATAGAGGGAAGGCGAGAAGGGAGGACGCACTCTGCAACACCGCCTCCCGCTTGTCCAGCAGGTCTAGCTGCTCAACCTCGACTTTGCCGCTCGCTTCGTCTCGCTCAAACGGAAGACCGTCGAGCAGCGGACAGACGGTACCGACGTGATTCGCCTCGACGTTGAGAAGGAACGAGGTGAGGACGTGTTGAGCGGTGAGGCGGCGAGCAACGAGCGATTCGAACCAGACCTCGAGGATGTCGTCGGTGAAGGTCTGCAAGGTGTGAGGAGTCAGAAGCAGAACTTCCCCCAGGGGAAGATAGAAGGATACGAACGGAGTAGACGGCCGGGTCGTGCTTGAGTATCTCGACGACGAGGAAGAGGGCGACATCGCGGCGACCGACGGCATCTGGGACACGCTTGGCGGAGAAGTTGCCGTACTGGAGATAGGGTCGCCAGTCCTGCTCGAGCATGTCTGGTCAATTCGCCGGCGAGACTTCAGAAAGCGGAAGAAAACACACGGTAACCTGGTTGTCCACGGCCACGGCCACACAGCGCATCCAGCACTCGACGGTCTCCTGAGCGTAGCCGATGCGGTCGGTCACGGTCGGGCGCTTGCCGGGCGTGTCGAGGAAGATCATCGAGATGAGGGCGAAGAAGGCGGGGCTCAGGCGCTCGACGACGAGCTGCAGAAGCGACGAGGTCAGGCTCGACGATGGAGGGAAAGAAGAAGAGAAGACGAGCGCACCTGGCCGAAAGCCTTGTCCTTCGTCCGCACGGCATCCAGCCGCTCCTTCTGACTGTCGACCGCGCCCGCCGGCTCGATGCCGAGCATCGCATTGAGCGCCGGGTCGTCAAAGTCGAGGTCATCGAGCATGCCGTAGTCGTCCTGACTCTCGCCGTTGCCGCCGTCGGGCGCTGCTCCAGGTTGAGGCGGAGGCGGCGGAGGTGGGGCGGGACGAGGGAGGGTGGCGCGGCGGGTGTCGAGGAAGCAGTTGAGCATCTGGATAGTCTCGCGGCCAATCATGGGGTCAAGGGAGAGGGGGGATTGGAGGAGCTGGGAGGTCCAGGCTGTAGAGGGAGAAATTTAGCAGTTGGCGGGAGAAAAGAAGAAAGGACAGCGTACCAGGGTGCAGCAGCGCCGTGTCCGGGTACCCGTCTCGCGCGCCTTCAGCCATCTTCGTCGCCCTCAGCACACCCTGCACCGACCGGAGCACCATCGCGACCATGACGACGCGGTTCCAGAGCTTCTCGTCGCCTCTGTCCCCGTCCGCCGCCCAGCGGTGCTCCTTGTTCCTCTTCTGCTCGAGCTCGACGTACTCCTCCTTGAGTGTCGTCGTCGCGTCTGCGAGCCAGTCGACGACGGGCTGAAGCGCGAGCCCGGCATGCTGAAACGCAAGGAGGAGGTGGAAGATCGCCCGGATGGCGGTTTTGCGCGCGTTCTCATCGACAGTGCTGAAGTCGAGAAGGCGCCGCGCGTGCTCGACGCGCTGGGCCGACGCGGAAGGGAGGAGGAGCGCGAAGGTGAGGTGGAGGGAGTAGTGGTTGATGAGGATGGAGGGGTTGCGGAGCTCGGGCGAGGTGCGGGACCAGGAAGACGAGACGAGCGGGGAGAGGCGGACGAAGAGGCGCGTGAGGGCAGAGGCACGGCGACGCTTCTCGATGTCGCTGCTGGAGGGAAGGGAGGTCGCGGCGGCGATGACGAGCTTGAGGAAGATGGCAAAGGCGGTGTCGGACGAAGGGACGAGGCGGACCTCGCCGAACTCAGACGGGTTCTTGAGGAAGGATGGAATGTCGCCCCTCTCGGCGGTGAGGTCGGCGAGCCTTCGAGCCTTTAGCAGGTCGAACAGGCGCGGGAGAAGCTCGTCCTTCCCTCCGCCTTCGATGCGCCATCCCCATCGCTCGACGAAGACGAGGCACCGCGCGAAGAGCGTCCAGAGGTACCGGTCTCGCCGCGCGATGGCTGTGCTGGAAAGGCCGTGGTCCGGCGCGGCGAGCGCGGCGGGCTGGATCGCCTCGAGGGTCTGCATCGCTGCAGGCCAGTAGGCTTTGAGGCGCGGCGTCGATGCCGAAATGCCCGACGGAGAGAACTGCGAGATGGCGCAGAGCATCATGACCGTGTAGGAGAGGACCTCGCCTGCGGCTGGACCGCTCTCCCCCTTTGTGCCGAGCGCCGCCTTGGTCTCGTCGAGCGTGATCTGCCACAGGTCCGATTGGGAGAATGCGCCGGACCCGAACTCGCTCGCGCCGATGGCAAGGCTGATGAGCCCGAGCCAGGCTTCGACGGTCGAGTCCGAGACGACGAACGGGCCATCGACGCCGTCGCCCATGAGCGCCTTGAGGCTCTTCGTCGTCCGGTCCGGGCCGTGCTGGACAAGACGACGAATGAGCGTGCTGGCGAGAGCACGAAGGCGACTGCTGCTGACAACCTCGGCGCCGGCGACCTTCTGCAGGCGAGCGGCAATGTCGACGAAGTACCATGCGAGAGCGATGCGGCGCCGCTTGAACGCCTTAGCCTGCTCGGGATCGACCGCGGCGCCGTCCAGCCGAGAGTCGAGCCGGTCGAGCTGGGAAAGGAGCGTCGAGGCGAAGCTGCTGCGCTCGTCCGACGTGCTGCTGCTCGCGAGAATGGTCGAGACGTAGTACCCGAGGAACCGGAGTGAGCTGGTGGCCGCTTTGAACGGGTCGGCGGAGGTTTCGGTAGGAGAAATGGGAGGAAAGACGGTGAGGGTATCGAAGATGGCGTCGGCGAGTGGCGGGAGTTGGGCAGTGAGCGCGTCCACGGTAGCGGTCGAGTCGAGGTGCAGCCCGAGAACGTCGGCGGAGAAGGAGGAAGAGGGAAGCCCTGCGGGGTCGACGAGGGAGAAGAGGTACCCGTTCTTGACGAATGAGTCTGGCGTCGCGAACTGCACGCCGGCGGGGAGGCGCTCGATGCCGAAGTCGGGTGAGAACTTGCCGAACGAGGCCCAGAGCTCGCCGTCCTTGTTCGGCTCGGCGGCGGCGGCGGTTGCTGCTGCTGGAACGCCGAAGTCGAACGATGGCGCCAGCCCAGGTCGAACGGGAGAGACGACAACGACCTCGTCATCGGACGTCGTGTCGTTCGCGCCGCGCAGGCCGGCGAAGGCAAAGACGGCCTGGTCCGTGTCGAGCGCGACGGTCTTGGGGCGAGGTCGGCGCGCGGACGCCGCCGGATCGGGACGGCTGCCTTCGACGACGTAGACCCCGTCTCGTCGGTGCTTCGCGGCCGGACCGCCCGCGTGCTTGTCCTTCCTCCCCTTCTCCCTCGTGTTCTCCTTCCCTCCCGGCGCCCGCTTCCCGGCGCCTCCCTTCCTGCTCGCGGGCCTGCTCGGCTGCTTCGCCCTCCGCAGGAAGCGGTCGACGATATCCTCGTCGCCGCCTCGCCCGCCCTTGCTCGGCGCGAACGACTTGAGCCAAGCGCCGACGGCGTCGTCCTCGTCCTGCTGGTCCTCCTCGGCCTCTGCTCCGCCGTAGTCCTCCTCGCCGCTCTCGTCCGTGAACGCGTCCCCATCGAGCCTCATCGGCTGATCGAGCAGCCCAGGCCTCGAGCGCCTCTTCGCCTCGTTCCGCCGCCGCCGCTCCTTCTCCCTCTGCGCCCGCTCGAGCGCCTCCTCGTCGCCCGAGTTGATCTCGCTCCCGCTCGAGTACGCGCCCTCGTCCCGTTCGTTCTCCATCAGCTTGAGGTCCGCCTGCGCCTTCTTCATGAACACGGCGGGCATCATGAACCCGAGGGCGCGCTTGCGCTTGCCCCCGAGCTTGAGGCGCGAGCGCTCGAGCTTCTCCGGCGAGTCCTCCTCTGCCTCGTCCTCCTCGGGCGCCTCGGACTCGCCGTCGGAGCGGTACCGCCCGTCCTCCTCGCTGCTCGACTCGATCGGCGGCAAGTTGAGGATGTCCTGGTCGAGCGCGCTCCGCCCGTCACCGACGCGGCGATGGTGGACATCCTTGGACGGCCGGGCCATCCCGCCGGCGCGCTTCTTGCTCGACCCTCCTCCGGCGCGAGCGGGAGAAGAGGACGCAGGCGGCTCGCTGTCGGCGCGGATGTGCGAGCGCGAGTGTGGCTTGCGCGAGGTGGCCGAGGCGGAAGGGCGCGAGTGGGAGTGCGAGCGGGAGGAGGGGAAGAGGCGGCGCTTCTTGCTCTTGCTTGCCGAGGGGTGCGGCGACGAGGAGGGCGGGGCGCTCTCGGCGCGAGGGCGTCTCCTGCGAGAGGTCGTGCGCTCGTCGTCGGTGAGGATCTCACTCGACGCCCGAGCACGCGAGCCGGACTGCTGCGTCTTCTGCTTCTTTTTCTTGCGGCGGTAGAGGGACGGGTCGGGCTGGTAGTACGGGTCGTCGATGCGGGAGGGGCCGTGCCGGTGAGGAGAGTGTTCTGCGGAAAAAGCGTCAGCCTGACGCGAGGCAAGGCGGGCTCAAGAGCGAAGGCGCACTCCGCTTCTTCCCCCGCAGTGCCGCATCCGCCGCCCTCTCCATCCTCTCCTTCCTCCGCGCCTCCCGCTCAAGGAGCGACAGCCCGTCAACGCTCCCCTCGCTCTCGCTCAGCCCCTCCTCCGCGCCCTCATACTGCGACTCCCGGTCGCTGCTGCTTCTCCTCCTGGCCGCCGAAAGCGCCTGCGACCCCTCCCCTTCCTCCTCCTCCTCGACAAGCCACCCGCCCAAGCTGTCCTTCTTCCGCCCCCGCTGCTCCATCTTCCTCCTCTGCAGCTCCTCCGCAGTCTCCTCCACCGGCCTGACGCCGCGCACGACGGCCCCCTCCCACCCGTTGCGGAGCAGCGTCTTGGTGTACTTGAGCTGCTCCGTCGAGTAGGGCTTGAGCTGCGCGGCCGTGCGGGTGCGGAAGGAGCGCCCGGCGGGGAGGGGGTCCGGGTCGGGCGGGATGTCGGGAGGAGGGGAGGGGGAGTCGGCGCGGGAGGACGCAGCGGGCGAAGAGGGACCGCGAGGAGAGGGAGAGGGGGAGTGGCGAGGAGGAGAGCGGGAGCGCTGGGAGGGCGAAGAAGGGGGGAGGGAGGCGAAAGAAACGGCGGCGGCGGGGCGAGTGGGGCGGGCGATGAGCGCGTCAAATTCGTCGCTTCCAGCGGGCGAAGGGCCTCTCCGTGTCGGCGACGTTGCGTTTCTGTCAAAGGTAGGCGACGTGCGGCTCGATGTGCGGAAGGAGGGCGAGCCGAGGAGGGGAGAGGGCGCTTCGGACGCGGCGATGGAGCGCGAGCCTGATCTTGCTGTCCGGCCGAGTGAGGCAGGTGGGCGTAGGGAAGACGACGAGGATGCTCGAGGCCGGAGAGGCGACATGGCGAGCTGTTGCCGCTTGGTTAGCTCTGTTCGAGAGAGGTGGGGAGGAGGGGGGAAGCAGCGCACCTCGTCCTCGCTCTCCTGGTCCTCCTGCTGCTCGTCCAGCTCCATCTCGTCCTCCTGGTCGTCCTCCGTTGGCACCCATGCGACCCAGTACCGCTCACCCAGCAGTGCCGCCCTTGCCTCCTCGCTCTCGCCGACGTCGCTTGACGGCACCAAGGGCGACGCAGGGCGGTAGGGGACACGCGAGGTCGATGCCCCGGGTGGATCGTGCATGCGGAAGCAGCTTTGCAAGCGTGAGAAGCGGCTGGTGTCAAGGAACGCAGGACGCGAAGGGGACGCGACTCGAAGTCGGCCAAGGCAGTCTGCCGGCTGTGGCGCTTCGTCCGGTGTGCGCGCTGGTCTGTAGGCTCACAAGAGCGCCTTGCGCCTCTCGGGGAGCCCGCAGAGCCTAGCTCGCCAGCGCCACCTTTTCCTCCTCTTCCCTTTTCTCTTTCGTCGTCCGCCTCTCCTTGCGCTCCGCGGTTCTAGCAAGGCGGTTACAGCTTCGAGCGCGTCTGGATACAGGGACTGCACAGAAGCGCAAGTATGTGCACGCCTCCCAGCAGTTCTCGGGGCTGGCGAGAAGGAAGACCTGCTTCACGTCCTCGTTGCGAAAGTGTCTTTATGTACGGCGGCTGGCGCTCTACCGCGAGAGGATGTCGTAGTGACCGGGGCCTGAGAAGGAAAGCAAGAAAGGGAGTCAGCAAGTGCAACACCGACGATCTACGTGCTCTTCTCGCCGCCTTTCAGCGAGAAAAGGAGGAAACTGAAGGGATCGGCCGCGACTCACGGTATAGCAGCGCCCCCTCGACGCCCTTCTCTCCCCTCTTGAGCGCCTCGTCCTCGAACTCGACAAAGTTGACCTCGACTTCTTCCGCTCCTCCGGTGCCGGCGGTACTTCCGGGCAAGAGGCCGGACTGGTCGAGGTACGCGATGCGGACGGGGACTTGCAAGGCGCGCGTGAGGGCGACGATCTGGAGGTGGTCGGCTTCGTGGGAGACGGCCTGCGAGGAGGAAAGGGTCAACGACGTCTCTTGACGAGCTCGCAAACGATGCGGCATCTTCACGCGGACAGCTCGAGAGGGTACAAGGAGAGCGACTTACCTCGACATGTCTCTCGCAGAACGTCTTCATGTCTGGCATACCATCCATGAGGAAGCGCGGGTCGTCCTCGAGCGCGAAGAGGAACGGCGTGAACTCGTCCGCGTGCGTGCGGAGGTAGGCCGACGTGATGAGGCGGAGGATGACGATGATGCACCTGCTCAGTGTGACGTTGAGTCGAGGAAAGGAAAGAGGAACAGAAAGGGCGCACGAGTTGGTCTCCTGGTCGTTGAACCGCTCGATGATGCCCTGCTCCGTCAGCCTCTCCTCCTTCTCGCCCTTCTCGCCCTCGACCTGCGCCAAGTTCCGCAGGACATCGCGCAGTGGCTCCCAGAAGTCGTTGTAGATGTCTGCCTCGAACCCGCACGCCGTGAGGAGCGGAAGGAGGGATTCGAACTTGGCGAGGAGGTGCGCCGAGTGGGAGGGGTGCAGGGGAAGGTAGGAGAGGAGGAGGGCAACGATGAAGGACCTGTAGAGGGCGGCTGTCAGCGTTTCCTCCCTCGGTTTTCTCGTCTCTCCCCCCTTACCGGTAGAAACAATCACCGTCGCCGCGACTCCGCCTCACGCCGGTCCACCCATCCTTCTCCAGACGTTCCACCTTGGTCCTGAACACGCTGGCGGGCTCGAATTCGGCCGCGAGGGCGGAGATGGGCTCGAGAGGGCCGACGAGAGGACGCTTCTTGGCCTCAGAGTCCTTGAGGTCGGCCGTGAGCTGGGCGATTTCGAGGTCGTTGAGGTCGCTGAGCTGACGGTCCTCGAGAGGTACTGGAGCAGGAGAAGGCATTGCTGGCGGGATGGCCGGGACTCGGAGGAGGAGCAGGTGGGGGAGAAAGCGGTGGACGGCGCGGCGAGTGTGCTGGGGGTAGTGAGGGTGCTGGTGCTGGTCTCAAAAGGGTGCGAACTGGCCAGTAAGAGCTGGATCGAGTGAAGTGCAAGAGCGTGAGCGAGAGGCGAACCGAGGGTTGGCTTCGACCACCTCCCCCCGCTCTCTCACACACCTTCCACGGGCTCAGACGCGTGCCAAACGGCTTCAGCACCGCCCTTCTAGCCTACCGAGCGACTTGTCATGGCCGTCCCGCTCGAGGCGCACCCCTCGTCCTCGTCGTCGTACTCCGCCGGCGCATCGTCCTCCTCGGCTGCCAACCTCTCCGGTCTTATTCTCTCGCCTTCCAACGGCCGCTACTTCACAGACCAGTACGGCCGCCGCATCCTCCTCCACGGCGCCAACGTCTCGGGCCTCAACAAGCTCCCCTCCGAGCCCAACTCGTTCACCCACCTCGACCTCGGCGAGCAGTACTATGACGGTGAGAACATCAGCTTTGTCGGCAGGCCGTGGCCCATCGAGGAGTCGTACGTCGCGCTTCTTTCTCCCTTCTCCTACCTTTTTCTCCTTTTCCCTGACCCTTTTCTCCCGCAGGCACGACCACCTCACGCGCCTCTCGCAATGGGGCCTGACCTTCGTCCGCCTCGTCGTCCCCTGGGAAGCGCTCGAGCACGCCGGACCGGGTGAGTACGACGAAGAGTACCTCGACTACCTCCATCAGCTCGTGCAGCTCATGCCCAAGTACGGCATCAAGGCGTATATCGACGCGCACCAGGACGTGTGGAGCAGGCATGCGGGCGGAAGTGGTGCGCCCCTGTGGACGTTGACGCTCGTCGGCTTCGTGGGTCGCGCTTCTCTTCTTCCTTTCCTCCCACTCCGTTCGGCGGACACGTCTCGTTCTCGAGCCTGACCGCCGATTTCCCATGGCACAGGACGTCCGCAACCTCAAGGCCACTGGCGCCGCCCACGCGCACAACCTGCACCTCTCGCCCTCCGACCCACCGGCCAAGGTGTGGCCGAGCGGGATGTGCAAGCTCGCCGCCGCGACGATGGCGACCGTCTTCTGGGGCGGCGAGGTCTTCGCTCCTCTCCGGCGCGTGCGGAGGAGGCTGCACAAGGGCAAGTGGGGCCAGGAGGGAGGGGAGGACGAGGAGGTCGGGCTGCAGGTCTTCTTGCAGGAGAGTATGGCCGAGGCTTTTGGGAGGTTGGCGGAGAAGGTGAGGGAATGTGAGGCGGTCGTCGGGTTCGAGGTGCGTCCTGGTCGCTGTCGTATCGTCTCCCGGTTCTGTGGGGAGAGGCCGCTTCACAGCCTTGGACCAGGTACTCACCTCTTTTTCTCCTCACAGGTCATCAACGAGCCTCACCGCGGCTACATCGAGCTCCACTCGCCCTACGCTTGGGACTTTAACACCGACCTCGCGATCGGCTACTTCCCCTCTGCGGTCCAGTCGTGCGTCTCTCACCTCTTCCTCTTTCCCCTGGTCCATCATCCCCTCCCCTCCAGCTCTTCCGCTTCGCGTTTCAAGCCGTACTGACCTCGCCCCCCCGCACCTTGCAGCTGGGCTCTCGGCGCCGGCCACCCCGTCCTGATTCCGCACTACATCCCCTCCTTCCCCGTCACCGCCGTCTCGCACCACGTCCTCCTCGCCCCTCCCAGCTCCCGCACGGCTTGGCTCTCTCCTTCTCCCTCTTCCTCCTCCTCTTCCTCCTCATCCTCCCCGAATGACAGGTCGCGGCCATGGGCTCCAACAAGGCCCGAGAACGCCGGCTGCCTCTGGGCGCAGCACGGCCTCTGGGCCTGGTCGCCCGCGCCCGTCGCGCCCTCGTCCTCAGACCCAGACGCGCCGGAAGGGAACGCGGCGGGCGGCGTGCCTGTCGTGCTCAAGATGGAGTACTTCAGGCGGTTCCCGGAGGACTGCACGGTGGATGGGTGTGTCGAAGTGGAGCAGAAGAGTGAGAAGGGAGAGGAGGGAAGGCGGGGGAGGAGGAAGAAGGGCGAGGAGGTGGATTGGTACCGGTGCGTCAAGGCCCGCCTTCTTTTTCCCTGACTTTGTGTAGCGCTCTCACTCTACGCGCTCAAGTTGTCTAGACGTAGCCGCATGGGCCTTAACTGATTCGCCCCTGCTCTTCTTGCCCCAAAACCGCAACAGCGACTTCTACTTCCCCTTTACCCGCCTCTTCGCCAAGCGCATCCGCCAGTGGGGCCGCTGCGACGACCCGTCCTCGTCCGCCTCTCCGACCGCGCGCCAGTGGTGGAACCTCGTCGAGCCTATCCCAAACGAGGTGCGTCTCCTTCCCTTCCTCCCCTCCTCGTCCTCTTCCCCCCTGCTGACCTATTGAGAGGAACAGCTCGCCCCGGTCTTCAAGGAGGAAGAGCGCCCAAAGAACTTCGTCTACTCGCCGCACTTCTACGACCTCCAGGCGCTGTTCGAGAAGAGGCTGGGGTGGATGAGCGCGAACGTGCAGGGGTTGGCGAAGGTGCGTCTCTTCATCCGTTTTCACCCTTCTTCCCATATTTGCTCGCTTCTGCCTCTTAGGCGAAAGAGCTCCCGCCGTCGACTCTTTCGAGAATAGGTCGGACGCTGACAGACTTGGCGGGTCGTGCAGGGCATGTTCCTCCTCAAGGCCCTCGTAAGTTTCATGTCGGCTCACATGGCTTTGCTCTTTCTCGTCACCAAGGTTGCGCCTTCCCCTGCTCGAGCTTGGGTTAACTGACTGCATTCTCGCACGCCTTCCAGTACTTCGGCCGCGCCGGTCTCAAGAAGAAGTACGTTCTGCTTTCCCTCCCCCCTCCATGCCCTTGCTCACCACCTTCTTGTCTTCCGCTCCCGCACGCAGCTACGCCCTCCAGATCCGTAACATCCTCACCTCGTCCCTGCGCCGCATCGGCGAAGTCCCGATCGTGCTCGGCGAGACCGGGTGCCCGTTCGACCTCAACAAGGGCGAGGAGTTCCGAAGGGGCAGGTGGGAAGGCAGCTGGCAGGAGCGGATGCTGGATGCGATCTGCGCGGCGGTGGGCGAAGACGGGTTGGGGTGTTTCAAGTGCGTTTTTCGGCCTCTTCACAGCGAGCTTCTTCGCTGTTGCGGATCACCTCGTTGTCGAGGAGGGTCCACAGATCGAAGTGAGTCCTCGAGATGCTCACGCTCCCCGTCACTGCCCTCCTTGCGCCCTTTCGAGCAGCCTCTGGACGTACAACCCGCTCAACAACGACACCTGGGGCGACAGCTGGAACGGCGAGAACTTCTCGTGGTTCTCGCTTTCGGACGTCACCGACTCGGCGCTCGAGCGCGTCGAGAAGGAAGGCGGAGGCGAGATGGAGAGGCTGAACGTTGGGGCGAGGGTGTTGGACGCGGTCGAGGTGCGCCTCGTTTCCCTTCGTCTGGCTCGAGCCTGGCGTACTTTCCTGAGCGAGGAGTAGAGCACCTCCAGGCTGCGGCACCAGGAAAAGGGGAGGAGCTGACTGTTCCTCGCTCGCAGCGTCCGTACGCCGTCAAGACCGCCGGTATCCCCCTCCGCGCCCACTACGACTTCCATACCCGCGCCTTCTCCTTCTCGTACATCAACCCCATCCCGTCCTCGCACCCGCTCGCACTCGCCGTCCCGTCCACCCCGCAAGCCGAAGCGACCATCGCCGCGCCGCCGCTTGTCGGCGTCGAGTGCAAGGCGAGGGAGACGGAGGTGTACCTGCCGAGGAGACGGTACGGGAAGGCGTTCCGGGAAGGGCGATTGAGGGTCAAGATCAGGCAAGGGGACGGTGAGTGGAAGTATGACGAGGAGGTGCGTTCTGCGTTTTCCTTCGCTCGCCACATGACCCTTTCCTATTCTTCCAGGACTGACTGACCCTCCACGTATCTCACAGCGCCAAACTCTCTACCTCCTCCACACTGACACCTCTCCCGGCTTCGTCCACTCCCTCGCTGTAACTGTCTCCGGCCCGCCCGACCGCCGCGCCCTCCGGCGCTGGTACGAGCCACCCGCCTGGATGCTCGGAGGTGTCGAGCAGGTTTGGATTCACCTCCTCCTGGTGTGCGGGACTGGCTTGCTGTTCGGGCTGTGGTTGCTGTGGTCGTGGGTCCTCGTGCCGATGCTGGGCGGCGGAGAGGGCGAGTATGTAGAGGGCGAACACTGGCTCGCGGGCGAGCTGTAGACGCCGGTGTCCGACTAGATAGACTTCGCGTACTAAGGAACGGCGGGACAGTAAGCGAGACTACAATTGCCTTAGTCGGTTGCGCATTACAACCGGCCCGAGTGGAGCCCTCGACCTCGTTCGGCTCGTTCTGCTCCTCCACCTCACCCAGGCTTGCTGAAACGGCTGCGCGCGCGTAGAACAGCTGCAGCGATGGCGCCGCAGACGAACAGCGTGCTGTCCACGACGCTTGCGGTGCGCCGTCGTCGCCCTCTGGTCCTCATCTCCCCAAGCTGATCCCTCCTCCCACACACAGCTGGTCGGGCTGCAAGTCACTTCCCGACTCTTCTCCTTCGCCCTCAACCAGCTCCTCCTCCGCTCGACCTCGCCGCAAGCGTTCGGACTCGCAACGATCCAGCTCGACACCCTCATAGGGACGGTGCTGTTCTTGCTCAGGGAGGGCGTCCGAGGGGCAGTAGTCGTAGGTCCACTCTTCACCCTTAATGTACTCCGTGCTGACTGGCTCCTTCGCAGCGCACCCGTTCATCCTCGACCGCCGCCGGCTCCCGACTTCAACGCCAGTCCTTCCTCATCCCGACCCTCCTCTCCCCGCTCGCCATCCTCGCCTTCTACCTCTACCGCCTCCTCTCAACGCCCTCCCCTAGCCCGTCCAGGTACCTGCCCACCCTCGCCCTCTACCTCGCCTCGACCCTGATCGAGCTCCTCTTCGAGCCGCTCTACCTCCGCACGCTCCAGAATTGGGAGCAGCTCACGACTGGCCGCGTGCGCGTCGAAGGCGCCGCGACGCTTGTCAAGGCGCTGGCGATGCTCGCCGTGGTGCGGAGTGTGAGGGAGGAGGACGCGCTCGTCGCGTTCGGCGTCGGGCAGTTCGTCTACTCGGCGACGATTTGGGCCGGGCTCGTCTGGGTCACGAGGGCTCACTCTGCCGTGGCTTCGAAGAGGAAGCAGCCTGGCTGGGCCCCGCTGCAAAAGGTCGAGGGACGGTACTTCGACCCCGAGGTGACCAAGCTGGGATGGGCCTTGACGAAGCAGAGCGTCGTGAAGCAGCTGCTCACGGAGGGCGACAAGCTTGCGGTGGGAAGGTTCGGCAGCAGGGAGGACATGGGCGGGTACGCGGTCGCGCTCAACTACGGTGCGCTCCTCTTCTTCGTCACTTCAGTTTGGTCTTGCTGTCAAGCCGTCAGGGTACTGATTCTCAGAAGACTTGGTCCACAGGCTCCCTCATCGCCCGCGTCCTCTTTCTCCCGCTCGAAGAATCGAGCCGACTCTACTTCTCCTCCCTCTCGGCTTCCTCTGCCGACGCCGCCGAACCCACCTCACCCCGCTTCCCGCCCCTCTCCGCCCTCGCCTCCGCGGCGACCTACCTCCGCACCCTTCTCCTTCTGCACACGCACCTCGCACTCATCTTCCTCCTCCTCGCCCCCTCCTACACCACCCCTCTCCTGCACCTCCTCCTCGGTCCCACCTGGGCCTCTACCGCCGGCCCGACCCTCCGCGCCTACGCTGCATCGCTCCCCTTCCTCGGCTTCAACGGCCTCACCGAAGCCTTCTTCCAGGCCGTCGCCTCGCCCGCCTGGATCGCGAAGGGCAGCGCGTGGATGGGCGTCTGCGCCGCCGCGTTCGCCGGCTCGGTCGCGCTCTTCAGCGGCGCGCTCGGGCTCGGAGCAAGGGGGCTCGTCGCCGCCAACTGCGTCAACATGCTCCTCCGGACGGCGTTCTCGACGACCTTCATCCGGAGCTACTTCCGCGAGACGCTCGATGCGGTGCCGGGCGCGAGCGAGGTGGAGAAGCGGAAGGCCAAGAGCGAGCTGAGCTGGAAGAGCTGGACGCCGAATAGGGCGACGGTGCTCGCGTTCGTCGGGGCGAGCTACGTCGCGAGGGCGAGCGAGGGGAGATGGGTCGAGAAGGTGATGGAGGAGGGGGCGGCGAAGCTCGGGAGGGGAGCGGCGCTGAGGGCAACGGGGGAGCATCTGGCGGTCGGAGCATTTGTTGGCGTGGGGTGTCTGGGCGTTATGTGCGTTTCACTCCTGGCTCTTTCCTCGGCAGTGACTGACCTCTCTCGTGCTCTGCGCGTTCAGCTTCCTCACCCGCCGCGCCGAGCTTCGTGCGCTCGTCACCTCGGTTCGCGGGAGCTCGAAGGAGGACGAGAAGAAGAGCGAGTAGGTGGTATCCCTGCCTGTAGATCACCTTTTGTGTGATCCATAGACGTAAGATGTGGTTCGGTCCAGCCGTGAAGCGAGACGAGCTCTCCCTTCGTCTCGTAGGCTCATCTTCCTCTTTCTCGCTCTGGAGCCGGAAGGGGAGGCACAGACACAGATCATTTTTACAGGTCGCCTACACCAAAGCTTCGACTCCGCTACTTCGTCTCGTCGAGCGGGGACGGGCTGTACGCCTTCATCTGCTCGAGGTACCACTGCTGGAAGTGGATGACACCGCTCTCGCGTTGCGCTGCACGGGAGGGAGTCAGCCGTACCGTCGTGAAGCGCATGGTAGCGTATATCAGAGGACGAGACGGGGGAGAAAGGGGAAAGAGGAAGCGAATAAAGCGCACGGTGAAGAGGCCCGCTCTGGTACACGCCCATCTCCATGCTCTGCTGCACGCCGACGCACAGCGCTTTGTCCTCGTCGACGACCTGGACGATGAAGTCGTGCATGTCGTTGAACTCGGCGTCGGTGCAGTCGCGGTGGCGGAAGGTGTCGTAGAGGACGTTGATGGTCCGGCTCGAGGTCGGGAGGATGCGCATGATGTGCCAGTAGGTGGGAGTGATAGTATGCGAGAAGGACGGGACCATGAAGTTGAACGCGAACTGCAAAGAGCGGAAGGGAGAAGGGGTGGTTAACCTTCGGGAGCAAAGAGGAGAGAAGGGGTCGTAAAGCCGGAAGAAAACAACGCACCTTCTTCTGCGAGCCGTCAGCTTGCTGGTCAGCGTCCTTCGACTTGACGTAGTGGGCGATGTGGCCCTTATGCCCGACGGCTCGGTACGAGTGAAGGTCGGTGGTGGCCCGGAACCCAGGGTGAGCTGTGCCGCAGTGATAGCACTCGTTGTAGTTGTCGACGCTGCGCAGAGAGGATTTACGATGAGGGAGGCCAACAGAAGACGGCAAGAAAGAGGAGGTCCAGAGGAGAGAAGACAACGTACAGGACTTTCCAGTTGTAGGGGACGTTCATCAAGCCCCACGAGCGCTCGTACTCGTACTCCTGCCACGGGACGCCCTCGAGGCGATCCTGCTTGTCGAAGTCGCCGAACTGGTCCTCCCAGGAAAGAGCGCCCGCCGACCTGAAGAGGGACTGAGCTGAGTCTCGTACCACGCAAGAGGAAGGAAACCAGGCGCACTTGTCGGCGTTGACGTAGATGAAGCCGTTGCAGTCGATGTGGACGCGGAGGGAGGGCAGGCAGTGGTCGACCTGCTCGAAGCCGGGAAGGCTGGAGAAGGCGTGGCCGGCCTCGTGGACAGGCTCGTAGCTGCAAAGAAGTATCATCAGCACCGTGTCGTTACAGTAAGAATGGAGGAGCTGTATGCGCGGGAGGAAGTAGAACGCAGCGAAAAGCGGAGGAGCGTCAGGATGAACAGAGACGCAAGGGAGTAGAACGCACTCCCAACCACAAGTGCTGCAGCCAACGTCGGTGGTCTTTCCGGTCTCGGAGAGGCGTTCGAGGTCGGTCTACGGGAAAAGCAAGTCAGGGTGGAGCGTGGTGGGGGAGAGAAGAGGACGATGGACGCACATCTTGCGTCAGGTTCAGGACTCGGTTGCCGCTACGGGCGCAGATGTTGCGATACGCATACTGAGGTCGAGCCAGATGGGAGGTATGAGCATGTCTCGACGGCAGCGACAGAAGGGAAGAAGCTCACGATCTCGCCGTTCTCGCTCCGGAAAACGAGGATGTCCAGCCCGGCGATGTGGGTCAGGCGGAACTTGCCAGTGTCCCGGAAGAACTGAAGAGATGAGAAGAAGAGGCGTTAATGGCGGGCAAGTTGGTTCGAACGGAAGAAGGCTGCACACGCACCTTCTCGTGGCAAACCAGCAGCCAGAACTTGTCAAAGATGGCACGCTTCTCGAGCTCGTAGATGGCTTCGGAGCGGTAGAAGCCCGACGGGAGCTGGAGGTGCTGGCCGGACGGGTTCGAGCCGTCGAGAGCAAAGGTCGCGTTCACCTTGGCCCTCCCGAGGGCGCGGGAGAAGAAGCTGCTGAGGTAGGACGCCATCCTGACGAGTGAAGGAGTGTATAGGGAGGCGAGAGGTGATAGAGGGGAAGCGGAAGCGTGGGACGATAAGCAAAGGCAAAGCGCAGCGCCTCGAGGAAGGAGGAAGAAGTGGAGGGACGGCCCGAAGGGGCCTACGTTCGTCTTGACGCTCTCCGCAACCGCCCTGCGATGACCGAGAGGGCACTGCAAGGCTGATACGGTCTGCGAGGTCTGGAGAGCCAAGGAGCGAGGCTGTCGCGGCGGAGAGCAGGGTGTTCGGCCGGGTCAAAGGCTCTGGGTGATGAAATCCGGTCTAAGCGACCCTTCGAGTCGGCAGAGAGTGGAAGGGAGACGCTCACAGTGCGTTGCAACCGCCCCCAAGCCCCCTCAGGCTCTCCTCCGAGCCGCCTCTCGAGGACGCCGCGAGGAAAGGATGGGCTTGATGGCGAGATCGCGAGAGCGTGTGAGGGGCGGAGAGCTTGCGACGACCTTCAAAGAGGTCTGAGCGAGCGGGCAGCGGTCAGCCAGCCAGCTAGCGAGCCGAGGCGAGCTTGAACGAAGACAACAAGCAGGAAGGGGTCCTCGCGGCCCCCCCCTCCTCCGCTCACTCACCCCTTCTCGCTGGGCGATAGCGCCGTACGTCGAGTAGGATGCACTCTTTAGGCGCGACCGCCCACTTCGACTCACGACCGCCTCCGCGCCGTCTGCGTCGGGCTTCTCCCAAGACTTCTGCCCGTTCTGCCGCTCTCTCGCGACGCAATCACCGGCCGGCTCCAGAGCCGCCCAAGCGGTATCGAAGTATCCGCTATCGCTCCCTCCACTTACCCGCAAAGCCCCAGTATATCCGGTCTCTCGCTCCTCCTTTGCTTCCGCTTTCTTCACCTCCAACATGCCAGTCAAGTTCAGCCGCTCCAACTCGCATACTTCGGCGGTCTCGTCCCGTCTCTCGATGAAGAAGGACAACGAGCAGGAAGGCGCGCACGACGTCGAGCTTTCTCGGGTCGACGAGGAAGACGAGGTCGTCGACGAAGTCTTCGGCGCACAAGGCGGTGCCGGCACCGTCGACTATCGCACGCACGTTGCGTTCGCCTTCTTTGCCGCTACGCGCTCGCTGATGTGTGTTCTCTGC
Source organism: Rhodosporidiobolus sp. SP3-3/4 (assembly GCA_029873605.1). NCBI lineage: Eukaryota > Fungi > Basidiomycota > Microbotryomycetes > Sporidiobolales > Sporidiobolaceae > Rhodosporidiobolus > Rhodosporidiobolus sp. SP3-3/4. The sequence continues at coordinate 156,615 of JAQJIZ010000012.1, read as the reverse complement.
AGGGTGGGCTGGCTGAGCACTTCGGTAATCATGATCAGTCCGTCTGCCACCTCCCTCTTCCTCGCTGTCGAGACTGACGACCCATCTTCCACAGAGTCGCAGATCGGCATAGGCGTGCTGTGAGCTCTCTCCCTACGTGCGCATCCAACCTGGACCTGACGTTTCCCTCTTCTATGTAGCTCCATGCCTTACGCTTTCCACGTTCTGGGGCTGGTGCCGGGCATCCTCGTCCTCTTCACGCTATTTTCCATGACTCTCTGGACCGACTACTACCAAGGCGAGTTCAAGAGGCTCCACCCTCAGGTCTGTGAGTCGATCTCTTCTCCCGTCCGGTCCGCGCTTTCCTCTTGACTTTTTCCTCTCGCAGACTCCCTCTCGGACGCCGGAAGGCTCATGTTTGGCAAGGTGGGCGAGGAGTTCGTCGGCGTCATGTACTGGATCTGTGAGCCCAGTTCGAGCTGCACTCGGCCTCTTTATTCGCCTTGCGGGAAGTACTGTGCTGACTCTCGCTCTGGTCCAGCTTGCGTTCCCGGCACGTCATCTGCACTCATCACGATGTCCACTGCCTTGAACGCCATGTCGGTCCATGGTGCGTCCCCCTGTTTGTCTCGTCCTTTCCCTTCCACCTGACCCTCAACTTCCTCCAGGTGCCTGCACGGCCATCTTCGTCGCCGTGTCAGCCATCTCCCTCTACCCAGTTGCCTCGATTCGCACGCTCGAGAACATCAGATGGGTTGGCTGGATCGGCCTCGTTTTCATTTTCAGCTCGCTCCTCCTCCTCATGATCTCCGTTGCGGCGGGAGATCGCCCATCGCTCGCACCGCAGACGGGGCCGTACGACCTCGACGTCCGCATGTTCGGCAGCCCGACCTTTGCTGAGGCAATGTCGGCCGTCTCGACCATGTTCTTCGCTTTCACCGCCAACGTCGGCTTGTGCGGCTTCTCCCTTTTCTCTCTCGTCGTCTTGTACTGTCAGCACCTGACTGTCTTTTCCGACTCGCCGCAGCCTACCGTACGCCAGCGAAATGAAGTCGCCTCACCTCTTCCGCCGCGCCGTCTTTCTCGCCCAGCCCGTCGTCTTCTGCGTTTTCCTCGTTATCGGACTGGTTGTATACCTCAAAGCTGGGCAGTACGTCGCTTCGCCAGCCCGCACCGCAATCGCAGGAGTCCTCATCAAGTACGTCTTTCCGCCCTCTTCCTGCCCTGCTCGCTTGGAGCTGACCCACGCCCCGCCCCCGGCAGGCGCATCGCCTACGGTCTCGCTCTTCCCGGCATCTTCTTCACCGGTATAATCTACGGCGAGTCCCTTCTCTGCTGATACCGTCGCCGGAGCCTCTCTGACCTTCATCTGCCCCCGTTCCAGTCCATCTACCCGCCAAGTGGATGTTCGTGCGCATTCTCCGCGGCTCGAAGCACCTCAACCACAGCACACCCACGCACTGGATCACCTGGCTCTCCTGGTTTGTCCTGTCTTCTCGCCCTCTTCCGCCCCGAGCTGATCCTCCTCGCCTCTCTAGCACCTTCTTCTGCCTCGTCATCGCATACCTCCTCGCGCAGGCCATTCCAGTCTTCTCTGGGTTGATCGGTCTTACCTCTTCCCTCGTCTCGGCGCCGCTGTCCCTGCACATGGAGGCACGCCGACTTTTCCCTCTTTCCCCCCCGTCCCCTGCGTCTTCCCTCTCTTCCTGCTTTTCCCCTCATCTCCTCATTCACTTCGTCTCAGCGAGCTGACGTCTTTCTCGCCATCCGCAGGCGCTGATGTACCTCTATGATCGGAGGTCCTTTTGGCAGTCGAAGCGCGACCGTACGCCCTGGGCGTGGTTCGGCGTCGTGGCCAACATTGCTCTTCTCCTCGCCGCGTCGTTGCTCCTCGTCGGCGGAACATACGGCTCGATGTGCGTCCTCGTTCCTCCTTTTTCGACTCGATTCGTACTGACCTGTCTTCTCTCACCTTCTTCCTCTCGACCGGTGCAGACTTGACATCTTTACTAGCTACAAGGACGGCGTTGGCCGGCCCTTCACATGCGCCGACAACTCTGGGTCTGTGTAGACCCTTCCTCGCCCCAATATCTTCCTTATCTTCCTCTCCCGTCCCTCTTCCGCCTCGTACGTTCTCGAGGCTCTGTCAGTAAGTCTGTGATTAGAGTGTGTGCAGTTCTACAAGATTATATGTGCAGTGCGTTGCCTAGTGTACGAGATTAGGGGGAAAGGGAAGCCGAAGGGAAGGGCAAAGGTAAACAGGGAAAGCAAAGTCAAACGAGACTCCCCACCGAACGGACCGTGTCCTCCTCCCTCGACCTTCTTACCGAGCGCTGCTACTCCTCACGCCCTGAGCGCTCCCCTCTTCGCGCTCAGCGCCCACCCAGCGCTGCCAAGCATGACCGCCACGGGCGCAACGACGCTCACGACCAGCGCGACCGCGCCCTCCTTCTCCACGCCGGCGGAGAACCGGCCGGAGGAGCGGAAGTAGGGCGAGTAGTACGCCGGGGTCGAAATGAGGAGCCAGAGACCGAGGGCCATGACGGAGACGGAAACGGGGAGGAGGGTGTGAGGGTTGGGCGGGAGGTAGCGCTGCGAGGAAACAGGAGAAGGGAGTCAATCACCATGAAAAGGCGACGTAGGAGAGTGAGAGAAGGAGAGGCAAGAAAGAGCAAGAACGTACCAGCACTCCGCTCCTGGCCACGCCCTTGCTACCAGCTCCCGCCCTGCCAGCCTCGGTAGTTGAAGCGCTCGACGGCTGCAGCGCGAGCGGGGCCACGTCGCCTGTCTCCTGCGCGGCTAGGGCTTTGTCGATGCGGAGCTGCGAGTAGAGGAAGACAAGTTCGAGGATGAATCCGAGGCCGAGAAGGATCGTGCCGATGATGTCCTGCGCGCTCGACATGTCAGCCCGCCGAATTGGCAAAGACGACACCAAAGAAGGGAAGAAGGCGCACCGAAGGGTGGTCGTAGTGGTTCAAGTGCGTCCCGCCCTCCGCCGGGGCGACAACGCGCGGCGAGTTGCCGATCGACAGCGGAAGAAGGAGGACCCAGGGGAGGAGGACGAGCGCCGGCGCCCAGCAGACCAGGGAAAGTGGCAGCCAGGAGGAGTAGGGGAAAGGCGAGGGGTCCTGCGCGAGGGGAAGAGCGATCGTCAGCTTGCAACCCTCAAGAAAGGACGGTAGAGTGTAGAGAAGGGGGAAGAGGAGAAGGGGGTCGGGAAGTAAGGAAGGCGAGACCGACCTTGGCCGGCGCGCCGTTTACGAGGCGGATCTTGCGGAGCTTGGAGCGCCGGACGAGGACAAAGATGTACAGGTGGGTGGCATAGATCAAGACGGCGACGCTGCATGAGGGCGAAGGATGTCAGCTACGGGAGGAAGAGGAGAAGAGAAAGTGCGGAGCGCACCTCGCGACGATGTTGCGCGGTACGAACGAGTGCGTGAAGCCGCACAGCCAGGTGACGAGCGTGGTGGCGATGAGTGACCAGGCGGTGCCGAAGAAGAGGCTACGCAAGGGGAAAGTCAGCTCTGTACGAAGGAAACGGGAGGGAAGAGACGGACACGGTCGAGGACCGGAAGTAGGCGGCAAGTCCGACAACGACCAGCTGGAAGGGGATGCCTACGACGGCGCTGATGCCGACGTAGTACTTGTCCAGAATGAGAGTAGGGTCGCCCATGATCGCTGAGAGTCCAGGTTGAGGGGTGCAGCAGGAGGGCGGGAGGAGGAAAGGAAGCAAGAGAAGACGGAGCGAAGCGGCCGAGAGAGGTGGGCTTTCGCGAGTGACGGGCAGGAGGGCAAGCCGGAGACACGGGCGCAGGTCAAGAAGCTAGCGATAGAGCGTTTGACGGACGCCAAGGAGCTAGAGAACCCGTCAGGGCTGAGGCAACGAAGATGGGAGGAGAGTGGCGAAGCGGGACCCGTTGGGGCGGTACAGCTGCAGAGAGTTGTTCTCGCGGTGCTGGTCGAAGCACTTCGGCTGCACGAGGTAGAAGGAGGGAGAAAGAGCTTCATCAGCTCGAAGGGCGAGGAGGCGAAGTTGGATTCGCTGGCCGGCTTCTCCTCCACCTGCTCCAGCCGCACTTGCACCTGCACTGCTTTACGACCATGCTCAGCTCGCAATAGCCCGCCCGACGGCCCCCCCAGTCGACTAGTCGACGCCCTCCAGCCCTTCCCGCTGCAAGCACCCTCCTCTTCAACTTCACCGCCCTCTCTCGCCTCACACACCGCACTGGAGCCCTGCACAACTCGCACAGCACTCTCAAATACCCTCGAGTTCCCTCCTGAGGCATCTCTCGCCTCCCCCGACTCCTTCGCCCTTGTCTGCTCCTTCGGCCTGAGGGCTTTCGGCTCGCAGCCATGCTCATCGACGGCGTCAAGTACGCCTGCGAGGCCTGCATCAAAGGTCACCGTCAAGCCCATTGCGCTCACGGAGACCGGCCGCTGCGCGAGGTGCGCCCTGTCCTCATCCAGTCCCCCCTCTTTCTTCTGCTGATCAACCCTTTTCTTCTCGGTGGCAGATCCAGAGACGTGGTCGGCCGGCAACGGCGTGCGAGCAGTGTCGCGAGGCGCGCAAGAAGAACAACTGCCACAAGACGTGCAACCATATGACGCAGGAGCAGAAGGACGAGCGTGCGTCCTTTTTCTCCCTTTTCTTCCTGCTTTTCTCCCGGTGTCTGACCTTGTCTCGCTCGCAGTGCACAACCCGCTCCTCAAGACGCTCCCAAACGGCGCCAAGGACCTCGCCGCCATGGCACTCGTTCGCCGCCCGTCATCGACCAAGTCTCGCTCGTCCGCAACCTCATCCGTCCCACCTTCTTCACGCGTCTCTGTCGCTGGCGGCGCCTCCGCCTCCGTTGCTTCGGAGGAAGAGCTCGCCACTGTTGGCCGCAAGAAGAGCGTCTCTCGCCCGCCGAGCAGCAGGCGCAGCTCGTCCGCTGCGCAGAAGAAGCCGCACGACCTCGCTCATGGACATCACGCCGACCATCCGACGCACGTCTCGACCGCGTACTCGCCCTACCCGCACCATGCGCCGAGGGAGAAGGCTATCGCAACCCCTCCCGGCGCCGTCAAAGCAGAGTCGCCCGCTTACCCCAACCTCCCTTCGCTCAAAGCGCCCACACCGCCCGAAGTGCCGACTCGCTCCCTCTCGGCGCCGGTTGTGCCTCCGAGCATGGCGCCGCCTCCTGCGCCTGCGAGCTCGAAGACCATGTCCACCGCCGAGCTGGCGGAGGCGTTCTTCAACCGTGGCTTCCCGGAGGAAGCGCCGAGCGAGTATTCCGCGCAGCAGTCTCTCTCGCCGCCCTCGGTCGCGCCGACGCCTTCGGCTTCTCTGCCCATCGCAACCCCCGCGCCGCAGCCGGTTCTCGCCCAGCGCGAGGGCGAAGACACCATCTTCTCCACCTCCCCCGAGACCGCCTTTCCTTCCGCTCCCTTGCCACCTCAGCAGAACACCTTCGAGCTGCCACCTCTTCCGCCCGCCTTCTCCGGCCCTCCCGCCAAGTTCGCCACGGCCGAGCCTTCTCCTTCCTCCGCTCCCACACCCGCTGTCCCCGTCCCCGCTGTCGAGGACGACCTCTTCCGCATCGACCCCGTCGCGGCCGCCTTCGTCCTCAGTTCGACGCAGCCGCCCAGCCGAGTCGCGCTCGCCCCGATGTACGCCGAAGACACGGTCTACTACCGCGACGAGGAGCTGTCCCTCCCGCCTGACTCGGCGGGGTCGTACTACTCGTTCGTGGTCCCGACCGAGCCCGTCGCCGAGCAGTTGGACGAGCAGCCTTCGATCGCTGGTCCTGCTCCGGCAGCGGTCCCAACTGCGGCGAACGAAGAGCCCCCTTACCCGTCTTCCTTCCTCCTCCCGTCCACCTCCTCCGCCTCCCTTCCCTCGCTCGAGTCGAGCCTTTCCTCCCTTCCACCTCCGAACCCAGCGGTGTACGGCTACCCGCTGCACCCCGTCGACAGCCACACGAGCTACACTACCTCGTTTTCGACGTCCTCCTCGCGCGGCGTCGCGCCGTCCGCGTCGGCGTACTCGGGCTACGAGAGCGCGACGGGCGGCGCAGCGAGCGCGCTCGAGCGGCTCGACCTCGGGCTCGATCCGTTCTCGTCCGGCGGGGCGGGAGGCGCGTCGGCGTACCATTCGTCCTCGGCTTCATCGATCGCGGGCGTGGCGAACGGCGCGGCGGGGCAGGGGCAAGGGACGGACGGGAGCATGAGCGACGCGATGATCAGCCAGACGGATCTGGACGGGATCCTCGAGTGGCTCGCCTCTTCCGCCGGCGCGGGGGTCTTTCCCCCCTCTGCCACTCCCTCACACCACGGCACTCCTTCTCTCCCTTCTACCTCCTCCGCCGGTGCCTTTCCTCCTTCCGACTACGCCTCGTCGGCTGTCGGAGCGCCACCGTCCATGTCTTCCTTCTCCTCGTTCAGCCACCCGCTCTCGCCCCTCCGCAGGCAGAGCAGCATCTACGCCTCCGCCTCGTCTTCTTCTGCCGCCGCCGGTCCCTCGAACCCCTATGCACAGCAGAACCAGCACTTCTCCTCTAACCCGCCGTCCGGCCCGGGCTCCTTCTCCGGCTTCGCGTCGTCCTCGCGCCAGTCGCCCGTCTTCCCGACCTCGACGTTCTTCAACCCCGCGCCGCTCCCGCTCGAACCCGAGAGGGACGTCCCGCCCTTGCGCTTGCCAACGCCCGTCGCGCAGGCGGTCGACGAGGCCGGGTACGAGGAGGACGACGAGGCCGAGGAGGCCGAGCCGGCTGTGCGGGCCGCCGCTGCCAAGAGCGAGGGAGCGGGAGCTGGGGTCGGAGGGACGGGCGGGATAGGCTGGCAGGCGACCGTCAAGCCGCAGAGGAAGAGGGAGCGCAACCCGGCGCTCGAGATGCTTCGCACCGCGACCATCACGTGTGCCGGGCAGGCGGGCGCCGAGGACGAGGACGAGGGAGAGGACGACGAGGACATCGATTCGGGCGAGGAGGAAGAGGACGACGAGGACGAGGAAGAGGAGGAAGAAGAGCACGAGGAGGACGACCCGAACCGGCACGACGACTTCCTCCAGTCCGCGTTCGCGACCCGATTCGGCCTCAACGGGCCCAACGGCGCCGGACTCGGGCTCGGCGGCCTCGCGGACGAGAACGACCTTGGCCTGATCGACGAGGACGACCTCGAGCGGTTCGGGATCGACGAAGACTGGCTCCGCCGCTGCGGGACGGGCGAGGTCCGGCTCGACGACGACGACCCGGGCGTCAAGGAGGAGAGGGTTGAGGTCAACGAGCCGCCTGATCCGGGCGTCGGCGGGTTTGAAGCGGGAGCGGAGGTCAAGGAGGAGGAGGAGGGGGACGAGCAGGGCAGGGGCGCGGACGCCGGCTTTCAGTGGTGGAGCTGATACAGACCCTCTCGCTTGCTTACACTCCACCTGTATCACTCCCTTTCGCATATAGCCCCCCTGCCGTCGTCGTTGTCGCCCCGGCTTCTTTCCTCTCTACCCTCCTTCACCGCCTGCCCCTTGTTGTGTTGTCGTCCTCGGTTACATCTGTTGCATGTCATACAACCCGCTTGCCGTCCCGTCTGCGCTCGTGTGGGCCAAAGTCGGAAAGCGGCACCTACCCGTACCCGAGCGACAATAGCCGGTGCCGGAGCGGAAGGCGAAGTCGAACAGGTGTCTTTCTCCCTTCCTTCCACTCGCACACCCGCTTGACTGCTCTCCAGCTACCCATCGCACCCACCCGCACCGTCCCGGCACACCCACACCGCGCCAGTGCTTCCCGCCTCCCGCTCCATCAGTTCGTCCGCCTCGCTCATCTCACACGCTCACCGGTAAGCGTGCAGCACGCTCAGCAGCCCGTACTGACGTCGAGCTACACCCGCAGACCACTCACCAGCCTTCCGTCTCTTCTGCACCACTTTCTGCTCACCCCCACTCCTACCCGCCCACCATGTCCTCGTCCGCCCAGCAGCGCCTTGCCGCCGTTTCTTCCTCGCTCTCGCACCCCAAGGGCCTCCTCGCAGGTGATGTCGCCATCGTCACCGGCGTGCGTCTCTCGTTTCCATCCTCCCTCTCTCCCTCCTCACACTAATCGGTCCTCCTCTACTTCAACCACTCTGATTCCGCCTTAACAGGCCGGCCAGGGCATCGGTGCCTCTGTCGCGCGTCTCTTCGCTCAGGAGGGCGCCAAGGTCGTCGTCTCGGACCTCGACGGCAAGAAGGCGCAGGCCGTCGTCGACGAGATCAAGAAGAACGGCGGCCAGGCGATCGCCGTCCAGGGCGATGTCACGGCTGAAGACTTCCCCAAGAAGCTCGTCAAGGCCACGGTCGAGTGCGTACCCGTTGAACGGCTCGAAGATCGCTCCGTCTGACCGGTTTTCTCGACAGTGCCTTCGGAACCATCGACCACATTGTGGCTAACGCCGGTTTCACCTCGGACAAGGCAAGTCTTCGCTCCTTGTTCCTGAGCGAGATCCGCGCCCTTCCGAGCCGTTCCAGCAGCGCGGCGGGCAAACAGCCTCACTGTTTCCTCAAGACCTCGCCTTGCCCGATTTTCGAGACCTCTCCGCGCTAACCTCCCTCCCGCCAACGTCAACAGATGCTCCACACTACGGACGACTCGACCTACGAGCTCATGCTTAAGGTGAGCCCTCTCGTCCGGCTTCTTGTCTTTCTTCCGCCGCTTCGCGGGGGAATCGCTGCGTTCCGAGTGTTGAGCTCTCCCTTTCTTCTTTGCTGACCATGCTCTTGCGAAGGTGCACAACGTTGCGCCCTTCCGCCTGATCCGCGAGGCGGCGCCCTACCTCCGCTCCAAGGACCCCAAAGTCCGCGCGAAGAACCGCTCGATCGTCACCGTTTCGTCCGTCGCAGGCTTGCACGGCAACGTGGGCCAGGCCAACTACGCCACGGCGAAGGCGGGCATCGTTGGGCTGACGAAGACGTGCGTCCTTTCCCCTTTCCTTCCACTCTCGCTCCTGTGCTGATCCCTCCTGCTTACTCGACATGCAGCATCGCGAAGGAGTGGGGCGGCTTCGGCGTTCGCGCCAACTGCGTCGCGTTCGGGCACATCCTCACCCGCCTTACCCAGGCCAAGGAGCTCGGCGAGACGATCGAGGTCAACGGCAAGAAGTGCGTCGAGGTTCTCGCTTATTCTGAAGCTACGGTGGAGACTGACGGTGACACCTGCCGCTCGCCTTTCAGGATCCCGCTCGGCATCCCCTCCGGCCCGAAGAAGGACGACGGCAAGCCCGAGTCGTACCCTCACATGTACGTTCTTCTCCTGCTCTCCCTCATAAGGTTCCACTCCCGCTGACCCCGCCTCGTCAATAGCCCCCTCAACCGCCCCGGCACCGCCGACGACGCCGCCCGCGCCGTTCTTTTCCTCGCCTCGCCGCTCGCGTCCTACGTTTCGGGCCACACGCTCGAGTGCACCGGTGGTATGGGAATGTGAGTACCTTTCTCTTGCTGGAGGTGGCGTTGGTGTGCGAGCGGTGCTGACCTTTTTTTTTTTCTCCCCCACCATCCAGCTAAACCTCGCTTCCCTGACTTCTAGTTCCTTCCTATCCGGTGTTCCTTGCCATGCAGTCTGTCAGTGCCGCCTGCTGCTGCAGAAGAGGGAGGCTACAGATCGTGCTTTTCTCCCGCACTCGACAACGCTTTCCTGCCTGGAGGCAATCACAACGGGTTCTTCTGTCTTCCTCCTGCCTTCACCCACAATGGCTTCCTCCTGCTCTCATTCACGACGACTCCGGCGAAGCCGACTACGCTACGGCGAAGGCAGGCATCGTTGGGTTGATCAAGACGTGCGTCCTTTCCCCTTTCCTTCCAGTCCTGTACTGATCCCTCCTGCCTACTCGACGTGCAGCATCGCGAAGGAGTGGGGCGGCTTCGGCATCCGCGCCAACAGCGTCGCGTTCGGCCACATCCTCACCGCCTCACCCAGGCCAAGGAGCTCGGCGGGACGATCGAGGTCAACGGCAAGAAGTGCGTCTCGAGCTGACTCTCTTGTCCTGCGTGACGCTTGAGACTGACCGCTTCATACCCCTTCTGCGCACAGGATCCCGCTCGGCATGCCCTCCGGCCCGAAGAAGGACGACGGCAAGCCCGAGTCGTACCCGCACATGTGCGTCTTCCCTCTGCTCACGCTCTCCAGACCTCTCACTCACTCTCCTTTTTGTCACCAGCCCCCTCAACCGCCCCGGCACCGCCGACGACGCCGCCCGCGCCGTCCTCTTCCTCGCCTCGCCGCTCGCTTCGTACATGTCGGGCCACACGCTCGAGTGCACCGGTGGCATGGGCATGTGAGCTCTTTCTGTTCACCTTCGTCGAAGCAGGAGGCGGTGTAGGACTGCGAGACGAAGCGGTGCTGACCTTTTCTTTTCAGCTAAACCTCCATGAGGATAACTGAAGAGAGGTATGAGTCTGGTTCGTCAGGTGGTTAACCGGGGGAACAGGGACAGAAAGGTTCAACCCCCCGGTGCGTCGAGCTGCCCTGTGCTCTTTTCCTCTCTTGTCTCGACAGCGGCGGGCTGACAGATGATTCATCTTCTGCTTCTTCGACGCAGACCGGCCCATCAGCTATGCGCGACGATGGCGGTACGGGACCGGCGCGCAACCGCGGTTCGGGGGCGGGCTTCCACGTACGCCTCTCTTTCTTTTCTCCTTCTCTCCTCATCAGACTGACTCGTCTTCTTCCCTAGCCCTACTCTCGATAGACGATCCAGCCTTCGTCTTCGTCGCCGCTTGTCGACCTTCGTCGCCCTTCCACGCCTTACCTTCTCCTGTCTGTTCATCCGGCCTCTCTCGTTCATCTTCTGTACCATCGCCAACAGATCCGCAACGTACGACCGTTCAACTGTCTCTCTCGTTCCGTCCAGCGAGAAAACAAACTGCTGCTCCGGGTTACACGCTTGACAAGCGAAGCTAGGCTGGGCACCGACAGCTAGAGAAGAAAAGGGGTTGAGGAAGAAAGACGAAGAAGGGGTATATTGCGAGGCGAGAACGGAGGGGGATAACTGAAGAGAGGTATGAGTCTGGTTCGTCAGGTGGGTAACCGGGGGAACAGGGACAGAGAGGGGAGATACGATACAGGGCGAAGAAGGGGAAGAGAGGAAAGCTGTCCGACGAAAGAGGGGGCGCGAAGAAAGGGAAGAGAATAGGGAAGAAGAACCCGCCTCATGGCTCCAACCTGGCGCTCAACTCGCCCATCACGCCCTGCTCGAGGCACCTCAGCTTGAGGCACCAGAAGTACTCCCGCGGGCTCGGCTCGGCAGCGTACCGCGCGGTCAGCTCCTGGAACGCGACCACGCGCTGGACCGTCCCGGCGAGCAGGCGGAACTTGTGCACGTTGACGAGCGGGGCGAGCTCGAGGCCTTCTGGCAGCGGCGGCAGCGGGAAGGAGGCGTGGAGGGAGGAGAAGGTCGGGTTGGCGAGGAAGAGGAGGCTGCCGGAGGGCGAGACGGACGCGGGCGTGTTGGGCGAGGAGGGGTCGAGGAAGGTCGGAAGCTCGGCGTTGAGAGCGAGGTCGCGGAGGAAGAGGCCTGCTCAGATAAACCGGCGTCAGAAAGAGGAGGGGAAAAGGGAGAGAGCGGAAGCACGTACCGAGGAAAGGGATGCAGCCCTTCGAAGCGGCACCGGCGCTGATCGCGTCGGCGAGCGGCGAGTGCTGTCCCGGCGCGCCGTATTCGGAGATGAGGGCGCTGGTGACCTCGCGCAGGTGTTTGAACTGTGCGCAAGGCCGCAGGGCACTATCAGCTCTTCTGCCTATGGAGAAGGAAGGAGAGGAAAGGAAGGGACCGAACGCACGTTCTTGAGGTGCGAGCAGAACTCCTTCATGCCGCGGAACTTGCGCATCTCCCACGCCGGCACCTTGGCCCACGTCTTGCGAAGCCGCTCGACGTGCGGGATCTGGAGGCCGTGGATGATCTGGGTGAGGGTCTGGAGGTTGTGCTGCGTGTAGCATTTCTGCTCGACGACAAGTAGAGGAGGATCAGTGCGGCTGCAGGAAGCAAGGAAGGGAAGGAGACAACGCACGAAAGCGAGCCGGATGAACTTGGCAATGAGGATGGCGCGCTCCTCGACGCTGGCGGTGAGGAGGATCTCGCTCGCCGTCCAGTTCGCGGTCAAGTTGAACCTCGCGATGATGTCCTGCACCGCGCTGCGCGGCTGCTCGCCCCTCTGCTTCGCCAGGACATCGCTCCGCCTACGCTCCTTGAGGTAGACCTCCCAGTCGAGCGCGTCCGTCTCGCCCGAGACGACCTGGTCGCGCCACGCGCCGGAGACGAGCTCTTGGTACGAGAGCATGCGGAGGAGGTCGCGCTCGATGAGGGTGAACTGAGTCGCGAGGAGCTCGGTGCGGCAGAAGAGGAGGAAGGAGCGGTGCGTGGGCGGGACGGCGGCGTCGGCTGTCGAGAATGGACCAAGACCAGCAGTGGGTGCGGGCGCGGCGGGACGAGTCGACAGCGGGCGAACGCCGAAGATGCGGCTGATGGAGGGCTTGCGGAAGGAAGAAGAGTGGGAAGGATCGACGGTCGTGCGCCGGACTTGCAGGCGGGAGAGGGGCGGAGACCGGGACGCGGCGTAGCCGGTCGTGGGTACGGGCGCTGGAGGAGATGCAGGAGTGGTGGCAGAAGCGGTAGGAGGGGGAGTGACGGTCGGAGCAGCAGGGATAGTTTGCTTCGGAAGCGGCGGCGGGGAAACCTCGACGGCGGGCTCGTCGATCTCGGCCGGCTGCGCGAGAGACGGCTTCCTCGAGTCCCTCCCGCTCGGCACCTCGTCCTCCTCTTCCTCGTCCTCCTCATCGAACCCAACATCCTCGCCCGCCTCGAAGCGCGCCAACCGCCTCCGCCGTTTCTCCTCCAGCCTCGAGCTCTTCTCCATCTGCTTCTCGACCCTGCGCGCCTTCTCCCGCTCCTTCGCGTCATCCACCAGGCCTTCAAGCCGCCTCAACGCCGCCTCGACATCGCCCGGCTCGTCGTCCTCGTCGTCCGACAAAAGGCCATCGAGGATAAAGTTCGGGATGACGGTCACCGGCTCGCCGCCCGGCCCGCCAAACCCGTACCCGTCCTCGTCGTCGACGAACAGAACCGACTCGCGCGGCGCGTCGTCGTCTCCTCCTGCCCATGGCGCCCCAAGCCTGCCGATGCCAGCCCCGGCCGCGCCGCCGAACCCGTACGACAGCTCCGAGTCCATCGAGCGGCGGTACGGGCTCCGCTGCAGGTGGTGCGGCGGGATGCCTGCCCCCGGCCCGCCGACCGCAGCGGCGAGGCGGAGGTTGCCCGCGGCCGGGAGGCGCTTGAGCGTCTTCTTGACCTCGACCACGTCGTCGTCGTCGTCGGACGAATCGTCGAGGTCGTCGAGCTCGATGCGGGTGGAGTGCGGGCGGGCGAAGGCGTGCGAGGGGTTGGAAGCGGGAGCGTGGTGGGCGGAGGAGGAGCGGTCGAGGGTGAAGGTGTAGGCGGGGGCGGAGGGCGGAGGAGCGCTGTCGTAAGACGCGGGATCGAAGAGCGGGAGAGGGTGAGACGTGGCGGTCGGCGGAGCGGACCGAGGCGGAAAAGCATAGTCGGTCGCGACGACGGCGGGCTCGACCGCCTCCTTCGTCGTCGAGACGACCTCGAGCCCCAGTCCAAGTCCGACGCCGGAATCAGGCAGGCTCTTCGAGGGCGCCTCACCCTCCTGCTCGACGGCGGGCTCGGCGGCGGCGGCGAAGAAGTCCGGCCGGGGCGTCGCCGCGTCGCTGCTGCTCGGCGTGCTCTCCTCCGCCGGCGAATCCTGCACGAGCGCGGGCGTGCCCTCCTGCTCCTGCTCCTGCTCCTGCTCGACATGCTCCTCGACTTCCGGCTCCCTCTCGATCCCCCAGTACTCGAGGTACCGCTCCAGCCCTCCCTTCACCCACAACAAGTCGGGCGCTTCGCCCCTCTCGAGCTCGAGCGTGCCGCGCCCGTAGCCGTCGTCCTCCCTCCCCGCTCCTCCTCTTCCGCTTCCAGCGCTCGAGGTCGACCCGGTCCGCTGTCCCGCTCCTCCTCCGCCTCCACCGCCGGCAATCATGCGCCGCTTGAGCCTCCCGAGCGTCCCGACCGCGGAGGAAAAGGAGCGCGCGATGGCGTTCTGCGCGGCGGTCGAGGGCGTGGAGCCGGGGAGGACGAACGGGTTGGAGGAAGGAGGGTCGGGGTCGGAGGAGGAGCGGGGAGGAGGAGGGATGGCCGCGCCTGGGGAGGAGAAGGACGAGGAGGGGAAGAGCTTGCGCCCACGGAGGGAGGAGAAGCCGAAGGAGGTGGAAGCTGAAGGGGAGGTGGGTGGGATGAGGGCAGCAGGATCGGCAGGAGGGGGAGGAGGACGCCCGGACACGGCCTCGTCCGAGAGGTCGACGTCCTCGTCCGCGATTGGCGCCTCGGTGGGCCTGGCGGCCGTGGACGCGACCGCCGGGGGAGGTGGGACAGCGCCGACGACGTACGTCTCCTTACACCTCCTCACCGTCTTCTTGAGCTGCTTGACGAGCCGCATGTCCTTCGGGTTCGCCTTGAACCGCTCGTCATCGCGGCCGGCGTGGTTGAGCCAGGTGGTCAGCGTCGTCCTCACCTCGCGCGAGGGGTAAAAGTCCTCCATAAAGTGATTGAGGAGCCAGTACCGCAGGACGACAAAGGTCCGAACGCGGACAACGCGGCGCAGGGCGTCGTCCTCTGCTGCCTGGGCGGGAGAGAGCGCGAGGGCGGGCGAAGGGGGGGTCATGGCCCAGTCGAAGCGCGTGAGGAGGAGCCGGAGCAGGTCGAGCGGAGGGACGTAGTGCCGAAAGGTGAGGAACACCTCCGGGAGAAGCTCGGCGCTGATCTCGCTCGTCAGCTCGGCGACGAGCCGCTCGACGGTCGCGGCCATGAGGATGCGCTTCTCCCCGCCCGTGCGAGCGGCGGAGTCGACCGAGTCCCGCACGCTTGTCGCCGGCGACGAGGACAGCCCCGCCCCGCTGCCGGTCCCGCTCCCGCCGCGCTGCGAGATGCTCCACCGCCTCGAGCTCGTCGCCGGGCTGCTGCTTCCCGCCGGACTCGCGAGCGCCCCGCCGTCCTCTTCGGCGATGCTCTGCCTCCGCAGGTCTCCTCCCGCCCGAGCAGGCGTCGCCGGGCTTGGTGCACCCGACCCGCGTCTGGTCGTGCTGGGCGGCGGCGAGCCCGGGTGTGCGGCGGAAGAAGAGGAAGGGGGATGAGGGGGAGGGTCGCGGACGCCCCAGATGCAGAACCTCGGGTCGTCCACCGGGGCCGTCCCGCTCCCAAGCGCGATGGTGATGCGGTGCGCCGGAGAGTCGGAGGTCGAGCTGTTCGAGGTGTGCGAGGCGGTCGAGGCGAGAGAAGCGGAAGAGGGGAGCCGGCCGTGCGCGCCGAAGGGCGTCGGGCCTGCTGCAGGTACGTTCGAGGTGCGCGGGGAGGACGCGACGAGAGAGGGAGAAGACGGTGTCGGTGATCGAGAGAGAGAAGGATGCTGGAGCTGGTGGAAGAGGGAGAAGATGGTCGGGTCCTCAAACCTCCGCTTTTTCTGCACCGGGGCAGGCGGAGGACTGGCGGGAAGAGGCGGCGAGGGAGGAGGCGGAGGGGCGATGAGTGGCTGCGGGTCCTCCGCCGTCGCAGTGCGGATCGAGTCGTTTGACGAGACCTCCCTCATCGCGTGCCCGAGCCGTCTCTGCTTCTCCTCCTTCTCCGGCCCTGCCGTCTCCTCCTGCGCTCGGATCGTCGCTTCCGTCCCGACCCTCGGTACCCTCACGCCACGCCCGAATGGACCGTGAGCGGTGTTCGACCGTCCGAGGTGAGCGACCGAGGGGCGGCGAGTGGCAGTCGCAAAGGGGTGAGGAGGAAGGAGGGAGGCGTCGAGTTCGTCGAGCACTGCTGAGCCGCCGACGTAGGCGAGAAAGGTTAGCGTGAAGCGGTCCCAGAGGTCTAAGAAATAGGAAGAGACGCACAATCATCCGGCAAATCGCCCCTCTCGTCCATCCCTCCCGCCGCCTTGCTCCCCTTACTCTCCTCCCCGCCCGCGTCCTCGCCCTCCTCACTCCCCATCAAGCTCCCGGGCAGCTCCCCAACCCGCGCCGTCCCCTCCCTCTTCCCCCTACTGCCCCCCTCCAACCCCTCCCTCCACCCCAGTATCCGCCCGAGCACGTCTCCCTCCTGCCCCGCCGCCGCCGCGCCCGCCAAGCGACCTCGAACGCGGTAAGGCGCGGAAGAGGCGAGGTGCGGGACCGAGGCGCTGATGAGCGCCGAGGGGGCGAGGCGGCCGGGTTGCCCTTGCCCATACCGTCGAGGAGCGAGGGGAGGAGGAGGAGGGGAGAGGAAGGCGGAGGGCGCGAGGCGAGGGAGCGTGGGGGAGGAGCCGGGGCGGCGGAGGGTGGTTGGCGGCGGGTGGGAGGCGGAGGAGGGCTGCAGGGGAGGAGAGGCGGCGGAAGAGGTGGAAGGCTCGGCAGCGGTGGGCTCGGCAGAGCGCAGGATAGGGATCGAGCGCGACTGCCTCACTGCCTTGCTCGTGCTCATCGACGCGGAAGAGAGCGGCTCCTCCTCTTCGACCACGGCGGGAGCGAGGAAAGGCACTCCTGGCTGAGGCTGGTGCGAAGGGCGCGCGAAGGGAAGTCGGCCGGCTGAGCCCGACGCTGAAGAGTGCGTCGCTGAGGATGACGAGGTAGAGGAAGTAGGAGAAGCGGGAGAGCGAGGGGCAGGGCGGGCGAGAGGCCTGTTGTCGGAACGCGCGGGTCAGGGTGCTCGAAGGGAGATGAGGAGGAACGGAGACACGCACTTGATCCTGTACACCGTCCTTGTACCCCGCTCGACCTTGACGACGCCGTACTCCTCCCCTTCTCCTGATCCTGCTTCTCCTCCTTCCTGCCCGGCGGCCCCTTGCTGAGCGTAGAAGCGCGCCATGGCCCTGGCCGCCGCCGCGCTGGTGGTCTCGACGAAGCTGCCGTCCGCTGCGACTGCGAGGTCGCCCTGGTCTGGCTGTGCTTGATGTCGAGGCGAGGCGGACGAGTTGAGCGACTGGCGGCGGAAGGAGCGCGGCAGGGCTGCCCTGCGCCCTTGCGTGGGAGACGACGGCATGGCAGGACGTGTTTGCGCGTCGTAGAGCGCGTCGAGGTGCGCCGAGGGCGGTGGTTGGTGTTGACGAGGCGGAGAAGGGAGAGCAGAGGGAGGAGGACGAGGTGCGAGCGGAGCAAGGCGATCACCACAAAGGGGCACAGCGAGCACACCGCCACTGCTGCACTGAGGACAGTCTTGTGGAGGGGGTGGGGGCAAGAAGCAGTCACGAGAGCGAGCGAGTGAGGAACGAGCCAGAGCGGGAGGAAGTCGCGTGAGCCAAGGCAAGCGAAGGCAAACATCCTCTCCAAGGGGCAGATCCAGCGACGCACAGCATGCAGAGACCGCCACTGAAGGCTAAGCTGAGGTGGCCCTGGCAATAGAGGACGAGGGAGAGCGAGAACAGCCCGCTTTTCCTCGGTGTGTTTTCCTCCTCGTGCTGGCCCTCACACGGTCCGAACAGCCTTCCTGCGCTTCTGAGAGCAGCTAGACTGCTCCATCGCCCGGTGGTGACCCTTCCAGCCGGAAAAGAGCAACAAGAACAGGAAGGAATACATCGCCAGGCGCTCTACTCGTCCCCCTCCCTAAACAGCACCCCGCCCCTATGCCGCACGCTCCCGAGCCCAATCCCCGAGTCCTCCGTGTCAATCGACCTGTCGGTCCGATCGAGCTCAGTATCGTCCAGGAGCACGGGGAGGGAGGGAGGAGGCGTACCGCTTGCTCATCTCACTCGCCCAGGTGACGCCCTTGAGGCTCGGCGCGGACCAGAGGATCCCGGTCGTGAGGGTCGTGAAAGCGAGGAGGGCCTCGAGCATGACCTGTTCGCGCGCGCGGGGGGCGGTACAGGGAGAGAGGGAGGGAGAGAGGGAGGTGCAGGGAGGAAGGTGGGGTCGTTAGCTCTGGCTCGTCCAGGCGGGAGGGAAGAGACGCACCTCGGCGGGCACCTGTGACCCCCAGACGCTGTCCACCTCGCCTCCCTCTGCCTTGGCCTGTGTCCGCGCTGTTCGAGGGCGAGGACGAGTGGTCAGTCCGATGGGAGCGAGGGGGGGAGAGGGGGACGGACCGAGCCAGGCCGAGTAGGCGGCGTGCAGCAGTGTCAGCAGCGAGGACAGGATGAGCAGGCGGGCGGGCCAGGACATGCTCGCGAGGTGAAGGCGGGAGCGAGAGATGAGGAGGAGGCGAAGATGGCAGCGTGGTCCCGCACTCTGCTCTTGCGCAAAGGCAGCGGTTGCAACGCCACCCAGAGGTGCTCTAGCGCCGGTTCATCGAGCGTTGCTCGCGCCCTTCGCTTTCGGGTGCTACTTCGTGCCGAGAGGAAAAAGAGGAGGACAAGGTGGAGCGTTACAAGCGCCGTAGCAAGCTAGGCGAGACGAGGATTCTACTGTAGAGGAGAGCAGCGCGCACGTCCCTCAAGGACGCGGCGAGGTCGGGAAGGGGAGGAAAAACGTCCGTCGAGGAGGGAAAGACGAAAGAGGGGGTGGAAGAGGGGGAGGCCAAGGGCTGGGGGAGTACGGATTCCGACGTCGAGATAGAGAGGAACGGGGAAGGGAGAATGTCTGTGTTGTGCGCGGTCGGGGAGGAAAAGGAGGACGGGCAAGATGATCTGCAAGGTGGCCAAGCGGGTCAGTCTCGTTCCCGTACCGCCGGCGTACAGAACAGAAAGCCTGACGCACCATCATCGAATCAACCGCTCGCGCATCTTGCCCTGATGCCGCCGCACCACCTCGTCCCTCTTCGCCGCCCTCGTGCTCACGCTGGCGCTCGCGCTCGTCGCTTCCGCCGCCGTCGCGGCCGTGTCGACCTCAGCGCCCGTCCCCGTCGGCTGCACCCTGAACCTCAGCTCGCTCGTGAAGCTGCCCTCCTGGGTCACCTTCCCGCCTGCCGCCGTCTCGATCGCCGGGAGGACGACCTCCTCGGTGAACTGCCACCGGCCGTCGCCGCGCACCATGTAGCTCGTCGGGATCGTGTAGGTGAGGGGGACGACGGTCGTTGCGCCCGAGCGCTCGAAGGCGAAGGTCGTGCTGAAGGTGGTGGGGGAGGAGGCGGTGCCAGAGGAGGAGGCGGCGGAGGACGCGGTGCTGGGGAGGAGGACGGTCTTGAGAGGAGAAGAGGAGGTCGAGGTCGAGGATGAAGACGAGAGGGAGGACGAGTCGGCCTCCGCCGCCGCGCTCTTCGCCTCGCTCGCCTCGCGCGCCTTCTTCCCTCCGACCCCGACGCCGACGCCCACCCCGACGCCAATGAGCGCGAGGAGGAGCAGCGCCCACCAGATGCGCCTGTTGCCCCTCTTCCCGCCCTGTTCTTCTCCCCACCCCCCTCCTCCTCCACCGGCTCCTCCAGGCGCCGCCTGCTGGCGTAGCTGCTCCTCCCCGTCGAGCGTGAAGCGGTTGTTGCTCCCCGACCGCGACATCGCGAGCGAGGCGGCGTCGTACCCGTCGCCAGGAAAGAAGACTCCCCCTGCGGGCCCAACGGCGGCAAACGCATCCGCCTTCTCGTTGGCGTTGTAGAAGTGGTAGTCGTCCTCGGCCGTCGCCCACATGCTCGACGACTCGCTCTCCTTCGGCTCGTGCGCAAAGTCGCGCGCGACGACAACCGGTCCGCGCCCGGGCAGCTGGACCATTGCCTCGCCTCCGTAGGCCTGCGAGCGGTCCAGCTCGGGCGAGCCAATGCGCCGCTCCTGGCCGGGCGGCTTGGCAAAGTCGTCGATCGGCACGGGGACGGGGACGGGGTTCGTCGTCGGGATCGGCGTCGTCAGGGGCCGGGAGGGGAGGTGGTGCTTCTTCGGCGAGGAGGGGAGGGCCGTCGCAGGGCCGGGGTAGTAGGCCGGCGCGGCGCCGGTTGGGAGGTGCGCGGCTGCCGGAGGTGCTGGGAAGGAGAACGAGGCGGGAGGGCGGTGGGCCGGGAAGGCAGGGTCGATGGGCGAGGGGGAAGGAGAGCGAGGAGGAGTTGCGGGCGGGTTGGGGTGCGGCGTCGAGTCGCGGGTGCCGGACGAGTAGGCCGAGACGGAGTACTCGGAGACCTCGCTGATGCGGGAGAGCGACTTGGGCACGGCGGGAGCGGCGGGGTAGCCCGCAGAGAGGTGCGCATCGGAAGAGGGGGAAGAGGCGAGGAGGGTGTTGGTCGCCGAGGTGAACTTGGCGAGGTACTGGTGGTCGCTCAGCGAGGCGTCGGGTGGCAGCGAGGCGTGCCCGGACGAGTCGGTGATGAGGAGGGAAGGGTGTGCGGGTTGAGGCTCCGGTTCAGGCGGCGGAGGAGGAAAAGTCGAGGGGTCGGTGAGGTCAAGAGACCCGGACGAGCGGGGGAACTTGTAGGGTTGCATGATGGTGATGGTCTGCGGCGGTCAGAGGGAATGCAGGTCAGTCGGAAGGCCGGGAAGCGGGAGAGGTGATGGAGTGGATGCTCGGAAAACGCGAAGAGACGCGCTCGCGCAGAACGGTTCGAACAGTGCGATGGAGGTTCCAGAGGGCGCGCAGGCCGTGCTGGTGTCGCTGGATGCGTCCATAAGCTCTTCACCGCCCTTTGGCTCCTGCACGAGCGCTCGACCCTTCCGGCTGCTCCTGCGGCGCCTCGCTCTCTCCCGCTCCTCCCGCTCCACC
This sequence comes from Rhodosporidiobolus sp. SP3-3/4, assembly GCA_029873605.1. Taxonomy (NCBI): domain Eukaryota; kingdom Fungi; phylum Basidiomycota; class Microbotryomycetes; order Sporidiobolales; family Sporidiobolaceae; genus Rhodosporidiobolus; species Rhodosporidiobolus sp. SP3-3/4. Next base: position 136,027 of record JAQJIZ010000012.1, on the reverse strand, counting down.
ACATCCCGCAAAGTCATGCCAGAGAGCGGAGGACGCACCGGATGAGCAAGTGCTGCTACACGTCTGCGAGCTTGAAAGAGCGTGGCAGAAGGCGAGGAAAGTCGCGAGAGGGAGCGCCAACGGTCGAGGCGGAATGTGGGTCGAAGCGGTACGATGAGGCGAGTGGGCAGCGTGCGGGTGCTGCTCGAGGCGTCAATGGGTGTATTGGTGCGGATACAGAGGCGAAGGCGGGTCGACTAGCGCTGCGAGTCGAAGTCGGGGCGGTGTGAGGAGGAGGAGGAGGAGGAGAGGGTGGGCTGGAGCAGTCGCGCTAGGCGAAGGTGCAGGGTAGGGGCAAGGACAGGCTCCACCGGGGAGCGCGAGCGGGTCGAGGAGCAGCGGGAGCACGAGGAAGAGGAAGAAACCCGTTGTGATCGCTTGCAGGCAGAAGCGCGTCGCGTGCCGGGAAAACAACACGACCTCTTTTCCTCCCTCTTTTGCAGCGATAGGGGGCACAGAGAGACTGCATGACACGGAGCACGAACTACGGAGAAACCAGACACAGAGTCCTCCGTTCTCGCCTTGCAGTATACCCCTTCTTCGTCTTTCTTCCTCAACCCCTTTTCTTCCCTAGCTGTCGGTGCCCAGCCTAGCTTCGCTTGTCAAGCGTGTAACCCGGAGCAGCAGTTCGTTTTCTCGCTGGACGGAACGAGAGAGACAGGTGAACGGTCTTACGTTGCGGATATGGTGGCGATGGTACAGAAGATGAACGAGAGAGGCCGGATGAACAGACAGGAGAAGGTATGGCGTGGAAGGGCGACGAAGGTCGACAAGCGGCGAGGAAGGCGAAGGCTGGATCGTCTATCGAGAGTAGGGCTACGGAAGCAGACGAGTCAGTCTGATGAGGAGAGAAGGAGAAGAGAAAGAGAGGCGTACGTGGAAGCCCGCCCCCGAACCGCGGTTGCGCGCCGGTCCCGTACCGCCATCGTCGCGCATAGCGGCCGGACCGGTCTGCGTCGAAGAAGCAGAAGATGTATCATCTGTCAGCCCGCCGCTGTCGAGAGAAGAGAGGAAAAGAGCAAAGACCGCTCGACGCACCGGCGGGTTGAACCTCGCCCCTCCTCCCTGCCTCATCCCTCCCTGCGCGCCGCCCTGGCCCATCGCGCCCCGGTTCGCCGCTCCGGGCCTGCTGGCCGGCGCGTTGCGGGGCTGCATGCCCGGCCCGGCGCTCATCGGCGCGGTCCACTGGCTCTGCTGCCCCTGCTGGCCTTGAGGCGCCGGCGAGCCGTCGCCGGCGTTCGGGGTCGAGTCGCCGCCGCCGACGGAGGAGGACGAGGCGTCGCCCGAGCCCGCGGCGCCGCCAAAGTTGCCCATCGCCATGTTGCCCATTCCCATCCCGCCCATCCCCATCATCGGGTTGAAGCCGCCGCCCATGCCCCCCATGCCCATGCCGCCCATGTTGCCCATCATCTGCAAGGGAGGGGACGAGGGGCGGACGAGACGGTCAGTCTCGGCTTGGACGAGGGAGAAGAGGAGAGAAAAGAGTAGACCATCATCGGGTTCCACCTGCACGGGACGAGTAACGTCCAGTCAGTCGGGGAACACAGAGAGAAGGAGACGGAAGAGAGCGAGAGACGCACTGTCCCCAACCCATCTGCGAGAAGAACTTGCTCATCGCCGCCGGGTCGAACGGCGTCCCGCCCGCCGCGCCCGCGCCCGCACCCTGCCCCATCCCCATGGCCATGTTCCCCATCCCCATCCCCATCCCGCCGTTCATGTTGTTCATGCCGCCGCCCTGGTTCATGCCGCCCATCGGCTGCGGCTGGTACGGCAGGTTGTTGTTGCGCATGCCCATGTTGTTGTTCATGCCCTGGTTCGTGTTGACGCCGTAGTCGGGGCGGCGCGGCTCGCCCTTGTTCTGCGCGCGCTTGACCTCGAGCTACGGAAGAGAGAAGGGAGGAGAGGAGGAAAGGAGGGGAGCGATGAGGGACTTGAAGCACAGCAGAAGACGGACGGAACGAGTGAGGAGACGCACCATCTGCCCGTCCATGTAGTGCGGCCCGCTCTGGAGCACCTTCTCGACCGTGCTCCGGTCCTCGTAGTTGACGAACCCGAACCCGCGGTGCCGGCCCGTCTCCTTGTCCATCATGAGCGTCGCGTCCGACAGCGCGCCGAACTGGCGCCAGAACGCGCGGAACGACTCTTGCGTGCACGACGGCGGCAAAGCGCGCACGAAGAGCTTGTCCGACTTGGCCGTCTCGGTGCGGGGGATGGCGCGCTTGGGGTCGATCTGCGCGAGAAGGAAGCGTCAGGAAGGAAGCGATCAGGGAAGAGAGACGGACGCACGGTCTTGCCGTCGAGGTGGTGCTCGCGGGCCATGACCTTGTTGACCGACTCGGCGTCGCGGAAGGTGAGGAACGCAAAGCCGCGCGAGCGGCCCGTCTCGACGTCGCGCATGATGGTCGAGTGCGTGATCTCGCCGAACTGCTCGAAGTAGGCCTTGAGGGTGTCTGCCCAACGCAACAGAAGCGGAGTGAGCGGGAGGAGGAAGACGGCGAGCGGAATGGAGGCGCACCATCCGTCGTATCCCAGTTCAGGCCGCCGATGAACATCTTGCTGTAGAGGGTGAGTGCAGCGTGCGGAACGAGCACCGCGAGAAGAGGGAAAGGACCCGGACCGAGAAGGGGAGGAGGGGGAAGACGACGAAAGTGCTTGCATCAGCTAGCTGTCCTACTCGTGAAACGTACTGTACACTGCTTGTATGGGCTGATGAGGACGCAAAAGGAGATCTCGAGGAAACATGCGGAGGTGGTTCTGCGGCGGCGAAACTGCAAGGCTCGGGAGGAGTGGAACGCCGTCTAGGTGAACGCCGTCTAGGTGAGATAGGTCTAGCGAAGCTAGTTCGGATGCGGGACGACGAGGATGTGCTCGGAAGTCTACTCTTCTGCCCTTGAGGCGTCGCAAAGTCGGCGAGTGCAGTAAAGGCGAAGGGACGGGGCGGGTAGGGAAAGAACAGAGCTAGTGAGCTAAAGGAGGAAGAGAGCGGTCGTCTCACCCTTCCTGCGCAGTGTCCGCCGTCCTCGTCGCGCCCAGGTTGTTCTCCGCCACGCCCTGCCGGTTCTGCCCCGGCGCCTGGTAGTTCGGCGCAAAGTGCAGCGGCGGGTTCGCGCCTCCCGCTCCTGCTCCTGCAGCAGGAAGAGGCGCGCGCGGAGAGGCCGAGTCGGCGAAGGAGGTGATGGGCGAGGGCGCGGCGGCGAGCGGGGCGGTCGAGGACTGGGTGCTGGCCGCTGGGGCGTCCGTCGTGGTCGCAGCGGCGGTGGTCGAGGTCGCAGGAGTCCCGTACTCGGATTCGCCAGGGTATAAGTCACCGTAGAGGTCTTCGTAAAGGTCGTCGCCGGAACTCATGGTGGACGGCGGCAGCGGGGAGAACGAGAGGACGGCTAGGGAGCTGGACAGCACAGAGAGTCAGTCGTGCAAGGTGAAAGGGGGGAACAGGACATGGCGGCGACGAGTGCTTCATCGCCGGCCGTGACCTGACGCTGGACGAGCAAGACGTTCGAGACGACCTCGACGCCTGCTTGTCCCGGGGCGAGCCCGTAGCGTCCTAGGTGACCTCCTGGTGCCGCACATACGACGTACAGAGAACGAATGAGGCGAGAACGTACGGTGGAGGAGTGGAGCTGCTCGAGGAGGGGGCCGCAAGGTCAGCGACAGTCGCTAAGGCGGAGCGCACAATGGGCAGTGCATGCACTCGTGGGTGGTGCGTACTGCCGTCTAGCGCAGCGAAGAGAGACTCACGAGGTGTTGCGGGTGGTCGGAGGAGAGAGAGCGGGACGGGCAGCACCTTGGCTCGCGACTTGCTACTTGCAACAAGCAGGACGGGCTAGGGCTTCGTAGGCACCGTCAGCATCATTATCACATACTGCGCCGTGCGTCGAACCCGACTCTCGTATGACAGCGACCGTTTTCCTCTCCCCATTCCTCCTCTTGCAGTGGGGTTCGGCTCGTCCTGTACAGACTGCTTACTCTGTGCACGCTATACAAAGTCTCAACCTCGAATCTACTCGACCAACCCTCCCCGCTCGACAACCTCTCCCCACACGGCGTCGAGCACGTTGAGGAAAACGAGCGCCCTCTCGAGCGCGACCTGCGTGTCAAAGTGCGTTCCTGCGCTTCCCAACTTTAGTCAGCCTCATCCTCGAGGAGAGGAGAGTAGGAGGGAGCGCACCGTCGTAGCTCCACCCCCCCTCGGTCGAGTTGTACCACTCCAACCATCCCCACCCGCCCTCCCAGCTCTTTCCTCCCCCGTCCTGCGTCCCGAGCGCCTTGACCGCCGCGCTCAGCTCTGCATTGTACTGGCGCGTCGGCGCCGCGCCCTGCGCCTTGAGGTACTGCGGCGGCTTGTTGGACGGCACGGCCGGGTAGCCGGAGAAGAAGGGGATCGGGCGCGGTATGGACTGGGAGGTGTTGTGCGAGAAGGGGAGGATGTGCGTCGAGAGCGTCTCGGCGGTGCGCCAGTCTGCGGAACGACGATGTGTGAGTCCGGCTTGTGCAACGAGACGAGCTCGCTTGCGGTGCAGGCGAGGAAAGGTCGACGAGGGGAGCCGAACGCACGGTAGTGGATCCCGGTTGCTTCGATGAAGACCGTCGAGTACCTCTTCTGCTCGTCGGGCAGCGAGTCGACGAAGCGGTGGTAGCCGTTCAGGAGCGGCGTCGCGTAGTCCGGCTCTTCTCCCTTCAGCACCGGGTCGGCGTCGCTCTCGAACTTCCAGCTGCGCCAGTTGCGAGTGTCAGCTCGCGTTTGACGGACAGAGATGAAGGAGCGAAGGGAACGCACACCTGATCGTACACCACCGCCGCCCCAGGGCAATCGAATCCACTCGGCGGCAGCCTCCTCGAGTCGAAAATACTGTCAAACTTGCACTCGCGCCCGTTCGTGAAGAGTCCGTTCCCGGAGCACAGGGCGTGCTTCGACCGGACTTGGTCGAACGACGCCGTGAGGAGGAGGAAGAGGCCCTGCGCGAACTGGCGCATGAGCGAGTCGCCCCGGGTGAAGACGCCGCCGAAGGCGCTACGGGCGGCGAGGGGGTCAGGAAAGACGGGTCGGGAGAAGGAAGGAGTAGGGACAGACGTGAGGAGGTCGCAGGTCTCTTCAGGCGTGAAGATGTGCGGCGGCGGACAACCCTCAACTGTTCGGAACGATACAATCAGTACCGCCTCCTTCACCTGAAGCGACAAAAAGCACGTACCATCATACGAGAACTCAAACCCGCTCATGTCGAGCCTGTTCTCCCCCTTTGCCTGCTCGTACTCCGTCCTGCTCCTCCCATTCTCGCGCACCCTCGCCCTCCCGACCGCCTCGACCAGCTGGCTCGAGTTGCACCCTATGCCTTCACCGCGCCGGTAGTAGAGGTTGGGGAAGCGTCGCGGGCCGACCCGAGTTCGAGGCGGAGGCGAGAGGAGGTTGGAGGCGGCGGAGAGCTGGGAGGGGGTGATCGGCGCGGGGGGGCGGGAGCGTGAGAGGGCGAAGGCGAGGAGAGCGAGGGTAGCGAGGAGGGTGAGGAGGAGGAGGAGGCGCTTCAGGGTCTGCGGGAGGGCATTGTCAGCAAGGGGGAAGGGAGACAGGGAGAAGGGGACGCACTCCGACGTTGGTCTCGCCTCTTGACCGACGGTCGCAGCCCAACGGCGGTAGCTCAGTCTGCGGGAGAACAGGTCAGCCTGCTCGACCGGGCGGAAAGAGGAGACCAACGCACCTCGCTCCCGCTCGTCTCGCCCTCGACCGCCAGCGCGACGTACTCGCCCTTGCCGCGCTCCTCCTTTCCCAGCGTGGCCTTGATCTTGTCCAGCTTCTCGTAGAGGGTGTCCATAGCGCTGGGCGGATGAGGTGCAGCTGATCGAGTGGGGCGCAGTCGGCAGGAGGGCTTGCTCCGGTGGGGCGAAGCAGCGGGAGGGGCGGCGGTAGAGGGCGCGCAGGGCGCGTCTAGCAGTGAGGGAGAGCAGTGAGTCGAAGGAGAGCAGGGCGCGTGCGCGCGACGGGTGGACAGGAGGGAACAACTAGTTTCGCTGGGGAGGACTTGGGCTGCGAACGGTCCGTCTCGCGTTCTCGAGGGTGCAAGGCTTTCAAGCAGCAGCAGGCAAGAAAAGGGTGCCGCAGACGAGCGTGAACGGCGATACGGAATGACTGAGGGAACCGCGAAAAGCCCCGAAACGGTCGCAGGAAGTGAAGAAGTCGGGTGTGGAGGAGCCATCGCCGCGTTGCACAGACTACCGCACGCGAACTCCTCCTTGCACACGCGGGCCCCACTTCCTCGTGCAAGGCGTAAGTAGCGAGAACGGAGCGAGGAGGAGGAAAGCAACGCACGCCGCGGATCTTCTTCGCCGGTGTAGGCGGGACGGCGACCTTCTTCGGGTCGTGTCCTTGCCTGAAGCGTGAAGATGCGTCGGGGATAGTGCAGGCACAGCGAAGGGCGAGTAAGTGAAACGAGGCGAGGAGGCAAGAGCGGAAGGAGGGGAAGGAGAGGAAGAAACGGGTGAGCAAAAGAGTCAGCCCCGGTTCTCGACCCGCACAAGATCAAGCTCAGTACTAGGCAACACTGCCAGACACGCTGCAGCCGAGAGCGGAAGCAAGCGCACCTGTACTGCTCCAACAACCTCAGCAAGTACCTCGACTCCTTGACGGTCATGCCCGCGTCCCGCAGCTGAGTGCCCGATGTGTTGGCGAAGAGCTCCTTCCAGTCGCCAAGCTTGTCGGCGTATTGCTCCAGCCCGCGCTTGCTGGCCGAGAGGAGGGCGGCCGTGTTCTGGTACTCGCCTGCGGAGGAAGGAGGGTGAGCAAGTGGAAAGTCCCTGCCGGAGGAAGAGAGAGCGCACCTCGAGGCTTGGGTACCCGCGTGAGAATGTCGATGGCGGCCGGGGCGTGGATGGAGCGAGACGAGGAGGCAACGAAGGAAGCGCGAGGAGCGGCGCGGGCGGCGAGCGCGCGGGCAGTGCAGGAGCAGGAGCTCAACAGGCGGTTCATGAGGGCTGTACGAGCGCAAGGAGCGAAGGTAGAGCGGTGTAGGACGGCGAGAGCTTCGTCCCGCAGGTTGGCCTTCCACCTTTCGCCAGCTCTCGCTCGCAGGTGCTCGTACGCTCTCTCATTGCGCTCTTTGACACTGCTAGCCAGTCTCAGGCCCGTCCTCGACTGCTTCTGGCGCTCTACAAGCTTTTCCCGCTTCTTCTTCTTCGCTTCTTCGCATCTTCGCTGCTCCTCCTCTATCTTGTTGTCCGCCAAGCGACACGAGACGAGTCAAGCGAGGACAGTAAAGTGAGTGGAGGAGACAGACAAGTGAGAACGCCAGAAGGACCCGGTCGTAGGCGAATCGAACGTCCATTCTTCCTCTCCCGGACTATTCTGTCCTACACCACCCTCCTGATCCCCCTCAGCCTCAACACCCTCTCGAGCACCGTCCGCTCGACCCTCGCCGCCTCCTCGCTGCCGCCCTCCCTTGCCGCCTTCTCATCGAGCGCGGCCGCGTCCCGCCACGCCTCGAGCTCCTCGGGGCTCTCGACGTCGAGCGCGCGCGCAACGTTGCTGATGTAGTCCAAGTCGGACACGAGCTGGTTCGCGCCGGCCTTGCTCAGGCGTGTGAGGGCGGGCAGGACCGAGGAGGTGAGGTGCGAGAGGATCGAGAGCGTGAGCGACGAGAGCCACGTCGCGATCACCGTCTCGGCGGAGAGCGGGACGAGCGGTGCGGCGGCGGCGACGGCAGCCGCGCCGGAAATGGACGCGCCGCGGTGCGTGCGGTTGAGCGCCGGCGAGCCTGGGACCACATCGGAGGGGGCCTGGCGGTGCCCGGACGACTGGCGCGCCATCGTCGGCGCGGCGTGCGAGGTCGGCGGCTGCTGGAGCGCACGAAGGGCCTCGACGTCCACGAACGGGAGCGTCTCGATCGAGAACGCGAGCGCGTCGTCGTCGGCGTAGACCTCGAACAGGCGCGGGAGGTTGAACAAGCCCTCGCCAACGCGCGAGATGGTCTCGGTCGGGGAGAGCGAGAACGTCGGGATCGAGAGGTCGAAGGCGCCCTTGCCGCCGGCGCGGTCGCCCGAGGTCGTCCAGCATGCGAGCGAGGCGTACTCGTTCAGGTGCGAGAGGAGCGGCGCGAGGATCGTGTCGTGGAGGAAGAGCTGGGTCGTGCGGGTGAACTCGACAGCCGCACCGCGAGCCTTCGGGAGGAGGAAAGGCGTTGGGGGCGGAGGCGGGGGAGGGTGCGAGAACGCCCCGCCGGCTGCGAGGGAGGGGGCATCGTGCGCGCGCTCGAGCGGGTCGAGCAGCTCGGCCAGCTCAGCCGAGTTGAGCGTTGACTGGCGAAGGAGGAGAAGGGCGCCCTTGGTCGTCCCCGGGATGGTGTACTGCGCCGGATTGGTCCTCGCCTCCCTGACCGCCTGGGCAAGGACCGTCATCCTCGCCTTGAGCTTGCCCTCGAACGCAGTCAACCGCTCCGACATGCCGCGGCACGAGTCGAGGAGCTTGAGCCCGAACTGGAACGTCGACCAGTCGTCGGTCGAGTACTCGAGCCCCTCAAGAACCATCTCCTGCTCGTCGTCCGCGCCGCCCAACCCGCTCGCGAGCTGCGCCTGCGTCTGCTGCACTCGTCGCCGCGCCGCCGCCGAGCCCTTCTCCCTGCTCGCACGCAGGAGGTCCTCCCTCCGCCGGTCAAAGAACGCGACGAGCTCGTCGTTGAGCACGTCGACGAGCCCCCTCGCGCCGTACCCGTGCGTGAGCGCGAGGTTGCGCCCGATCGCGTCCTCGAGGAGGACAAAGAGCCGCGCGGCGCGGTCCACGAGAAGCTTGGCGCCCTTCTCGCTGCTGACGCCCGCGGCACCCCCACCGACAAGACCGGCGATCCAGTCGCTCGCGTCGCCGAGCGCGCGCGCCGTCTCCGACTTGAGGTACCGCCGCTCGAGCTCGGGGTACTCGACCTGCCAGTCGAGGAAGGGCTCGAAGAGGGCCGTCTCCCACGCCCGGACTTGCGCGCTCGACACCCCGCCCTCGCCGCCCTCGCCCTCAGCTCCGTCGCCGCTGTGCTCGCTGACAAAGTCGGGCGTCGCGCCAGTCGCAAACGAAATCGAGCGTGCGGAGAGGCGCTTCGAGAGGGAGCGGCGCTTGGACAGGCGGCGCTTGATAGGCGTGGAGGGCGGGCCACCGACTGAGGGGGAGGAGGGCGAGTGGCCGGGTCGCGGCGAGGGGGGAGCGTTGGCGGGAGAGGCGGGAGCGGGCGTCGGCGCGGGCTCGAGTTTGGCAAAGATCCGCTCGGCCTGGACGGCAAACTCCTCGGTCGCCTTGAAGGCGGCGATGAGCTCTGGCAGGACGACGGGGCCGTACGTGTCCGCAATGGAGGTGAGGCGCTGCGGGACGGAAGGGGAGAGGCCCTCGAGGGTGGTCTGGATGAAGGAGGAGAGGGTCGGGACGGGATCGGGGAAGATGGTCGGGACGAAGGTGCGTTCTTCGGTGAGGAGGGTGTAGAGGTCGGAGTAGAAGTGGGAGAGGAAGGCGGAGAACTTTTGTGGGGTCTGCGAGGACGGGGCAGAGGCGGTCGATGGGAGGGAAGGCGGGACCTCGAGGCAGTCGACGAGCTTGGCGTCGGTCCACTGATCGACGAGCTTGCCGCGGCGGCTGCTGAAGTAGTACGTCCGGTACTCCTGCTCGCGCTGAATCATGCCAAAGATGCCCCAGAACTGCTTGCACCCCTTGACGTCGCGCTCGCTGATCGCCTTGACGAGCCCGCTGCTCAGGCTCGTCTCGAGCTGGTTTTGAAGCGAGACCATGAGCGCCCTTCGCGCCTCGTACTCGGCCGTGTTCTGGAAGACGACCATCGACCTCGCGGCCTCGGCGAGGCGCTCGGCGGCCTTGGTGAACTGCTCCTCCGAGACGAGCCCGGTGACCTCGCTCTCGAGGGTGGACCAGCTCTCGGCCTCGCGGAGGACGTCGCGGGCGGCCTCCATGCGGTGCTTGACGAGGTCGAGGAGCTTGATGCGCTCGAGAACCTGGCCGACCTCGGACTCGGTGCCGAAGCCGCCGCCGCGCTTGCGGATGCCGTCGAGGGTGAAGCGGAGGAGGAGGGCGTTTTCGCGCATGAGCTGGAGATCGAAGGTGAGGCGGGGTACGGAGAGCGAGATGTCGTTGATCAGGCGGTCGACGAGGGCGGAGGTGTCGGTGACGGAGAGGTCGAGCGAGTGCAAGGTGCGGGTGAGGGTCGATTCGACATCGCTCAGTTGGGGCTGCTGTCCTGCGCCGGTCGGTAGGGAGGATGCGAGGATGCCGTTGAGCCAGTCTGCCTCGCTGGTGAACTCGTTCGAAGTGAGATGCGACAGGTCGAGGTCGAGTGCTGGCGAGGTGGTGGGGACGACCGGAACCGGAGGAGGGAGCGCGGACGGCGAAACGACCCGTGGCGGAGTCAGCCCTGCTGGTAGGGTCGGTGCTGGACCGGCCATCGTCGCTCAGCGAGTCGTGCTCGTCGTTGCTGCTGCTCCGACGGTCGCGTCGAAGGTGCGAGGGTCAGTCTGGCGCGTACAGCTCGAGGGGCACAGCGAGGCGCACCTGGGGGTATCGTGGAGCTCTATGCAAGCTGTACGCGAAGGGGGGTGGCAGCACGAGCGAGAGCAGCAGACGAGCGGTGGGGAAGAGGGAGGAGGAAGGGAGAGTCGACTTCGCTGTCCCTAGCCCGAAAGCAGTCTCGGGCAGCAAGAGCGAACGAATTGCGTCGATACAGTAGCTGCGAGCGGAAATAACGGAGACGACAACACGGGAGGAGAGCTACACGCCTCGAAGAAAACCGCCCGTCTCGCTCAGGTTGTACGACTCCTGCCCCTCCGCGACCAGCGCGGCTCCCCCGCCCGTACCGTCTTCATACCCTCTGACTGGCGCGCCGCCCATCAACTCAGCAAGCGCTGCCTCCCGCGCGAGCCGCTCCTCCTCGGTCATCCCCTCCTCCTCCTCGAGCAGCTCAAGCCTCGTCCCGCCGGCGGCGGCGAAGGCGGCGCGCTCCTGCACCGACTTGAGGAAGGCGGCGCTGATGCCCGCCGAGGCGAGGTCGAGGGTGCTGCCCGGGCCGCCGGGCGTGACGCCAGTCGCGAGGGTCTGCTCTGGGATCGAGTCGATGTCGATGGGCCGGCCGAGGATCGAGTCGAGGACGAGGAGGGCGCCGACTGCACACACAGGGCTGTGTGAGCAGATAGAGGAGAAGTAAGTGCGTTCTGGAGACGTACGCTTCGAGACGATGGTGTTGGCACCGGAGCAGATGTGGGAAGCGACGCCTGCAGTAAGAAAGGGTCAGGTCTTCCTCAAAACAAGCGGGAGGAGCGAGAGCAAAACGCACAGGAAGGACAGCCATCAGCGCACGGGCAGTTGGCGATCGTGTCCGCCGCCTGGGCGATCAAGGTCGAAATGTGGTCGAACACCTTGGCGCAGATGCCGCCCGACTTGCCGGCGACGTCGTAGAGGATGAGCCTGCGGACCTGAGAGTCAGCGTCTCGTCCAGAGAAACAGTGAAGCATCACAGAAGAGAAGCGGGAAGGGAGGGAAAGAGACGGAGAAAGAAGCGCACCTCGCCGGCCTCTTCCTCGTCGTCCCCACCCCACTCAGCTCCTTCTCCGGCTGCTTGCACTCGGTCCGCACGTCGCCCTCGGAGCACATCGCAAAGATGGGCGTGAGGCTCATCAACGCGTGCTCGGCGGCGTGGATCGCGCCCGCGGGGTGGAAGTTCTTCACCAAGAGGATCTCGAGCGCCGAGCGCGGGACGTCGATCCAGAGGCCGTGCGAGTGGCGGATGAAGGGCGGGGTGTGCAGGTCGACCGTGTCGAGGATGTTGTTCTGCAGCGGAAGTGAGGATGGTGATCAGCAGGGAGAAGAGGCAGGACAGGGGAGGAGACTAACCCGCTTGTCGACTTTGAAGTACCCAAAGACGACGGCTTCGACTGCAAGGAGAAAGAATGTCAATCTGATCCCTAGAAGAAGGGGAATAGAGGGAGAGACGTACTCTTGACCGTCCCGTAAGAAGCGGTCGTTGCCCCGCCATGCACCTCGCGGATCGTGAGCGCCTCGACCGGGTCGATGTTGCTGCAGTCCCGCGACCGAGTCAGTACCTTCCAGCAAAGACGAGGGTGAGAAGGACAAAGACGCACGTAAAGTCTCGCTGCCTCGTCCTCCAGTCCATGCTCGCCTCCTCGATCCTCGCAAGCTTCCGGTCATGGTTGACTTCCCTGACCAGGTACGTCCTGCCCATGTGCATGAAGACGGCGCCCTCGTACGTCGTAAAGATCGCGCGGCTCGTCTCGACCTCCTCGACGACCTTGTTCCGCCCGCCGGTCACGTCGACGATCGTATAGTACTCGTCCTCGGTCGTCCTTATCGGGACCGAGTTAGCCGGGTACGGCTTGAACCGCGGGTGGCAGTGGTAGAATCCGTCGTCGTCGCCGACGAGCCGGTCGAGGCAGAGCCGGCGGAGCTTGTCGACGTCGCCGGACGAGAAGAACGCGGCGTCCTCGTCCGGTTGGAGCGGGATCTCGTCCGCCGCGCACTGGACGTGGCCTTCGAGCACGAGCGGGTTGTCGAGGTCGAGGTTGAGCTGCTGGAACGGGCTCGAGAAGATCAGGTCCGGGTTGCGCGCGTAGTGCTGGTCGAGCGGGAACGGATCGCAGATGAGCATCGCGAGGCTGTCCTTGTTCCGCCGCCCGGCTCGTCCGGCTTGCTGCCGCAGGCCTGGAAGCGTGTAGGGGAACCCGACGGTGAGGACCGCGTCGAGGCTGCCGATGTCAATGCCCAATTCGAGCGCCGTGGTCGCGATCACGCCGAGCAGCTGGCCGCTGAACATCTCTTGCTCGATGCGCCGACGGTCCTCGGGCGAGTAGCCCGAGCGGTAGGACATAACGCGCGCGGCCATATCGCTCCGGCCGTCGACGATGAGGTCTTGCCGGACTTGCTTCATGAGGATCTCGCATTGTTGGCGGACCTGGACGAGTCCAATACGTTAGTCCACTAAAGACGGTGATGAAAGAGGAGAAGTAGACGTACTCGGCAGAAAACGATCGTCCGGATCCCTCGCTCCATCAGGAACCGAAAGATGCGGCTCGTCTCGTTGATGGTGCTCACGCGGCCTTGCTTCGGGTCCATGTTGTCGATGTGCGGCGGGTTCCAGACAACATACTCCTGCACGCCGGGGTCATGAGCAACACGATGCAGGAGCGCAGGGGAGGAAATGCACCTTCTGCCCGCAGGGAGAGCCGTCCTCGTCGACGAGAACGATGTTGTCGACGCCAAAAATGGTGCGCATGTGCTGCAGACGGACGACTGTCAGCAGGTGAAGGAAAAGAGAAGGAAGAAAAGGAGCTTACCTCGATGGGGTTGGAGATAGTCGCCGAGCAGGAAACAAACTGGACGCGGCGGTTGCCGACCGCGGCGCAGATGCGGCGAAGCCTGTAAAAGCAAGCCATGATAAGCATTCTGACCCTTCACAGCAGTCTCCTTGCCCCTGGCGGGGCAACCATCCTCCAGGCAGTGGAAACAGACGCACCGCCTCATTACGAACGCCATGTGGCACCCGAACAGGCCCGAATAGATGTGCAGCTCATCGACGACGACGAACTTGAGGTGGCGGAAGAAGCGCCGCCAGCGCTCTTCTTGCGGAAGGATCGTGATGTGGAGCATGTCGGGGTTGGTGAAGATCTGCGTCGAGCAAGCGGGACGAGACGGAAAAGATAGCGGGTTAGGACAGAGGAATGGGGAAAGGTGGTGGAGGAGAGGAGGGGAGGGGGGAGGAGAAGGACGTACGACGCTCGCGTTCTCCCTAATGTAATCCCTATCCTCCTTCGGCGTGTCCCCGTCGAAAGTCGCCACTTTGGCATCCTCCAACCCCTCGACCGCGCCGACAAGCTCCCCCAAGCTCCTCTTCTGGTCCTGCGCGAGCGCCTTGGTCGGGAAGACGTACAGCGCCGTCGCCTCCGGGTCCCGCTCGAGCGCCTGCACGACGGGAAGCTGATAGATCAGGCTCTTGCCCGACGAGGTCGAGGTCGAGATGATGACGTTGCGTCCGCGTGGGTGGGCGGGGGACGGCGCGAGCGCGTTGATTGCGGCCGCTTGGTGCGAGTAGAGCTGAGAGGGCGAGATGGATTTGGTGCTGAGGAGGGCGGAGGAGAGCGCGTCGGAGAGGTGTTCGTCCAGCGAGCCTGTACGTGACGAGCCGTGAGCATGAAGGGCAATAGGCGGAGAAGAAAGAGAGAGAAACGAACCATACACTGCCTCCCTCGCGTCGAACGTCCTGTGCCCGCCAGGCACGATCTGGTCCTTCCACAGCTCCTCGTCCCTCATCATGTCCCTCAGCACCTCCTGCATGCTCGGCCTGAGGTCCGGGTGCCGCTCGCGGAACTCGAGCTCCTCCTTCCTCTCCCTCACGCCCTTGCTCCGCATTTCCTCCTCGGTGAGCAGCTCGTCTGGATGGACGGGCAGGTTCTCCTCCGTTGCTTCGAGGAGGAGGGCGATCGGGTCGAGCGGAGGGTTGTGCGACGAGCAGGCGACGAGCAGCTCCGAGACGGCAGAGTGGAACTTGGCGTTGCGCTTGTTGATCAGCGTCGTCATTGCGGCGGCGGAGAAAGTGGGCGTCGCATCCGGGGCGGGAGGTGGCGTCGGAGCTTCGCCCTTCTTCTTGCGTCGCCTGCGATTTAGGGACAAAGCAACGCTCAGAACGAACCCAGGGAGGTCGGAGAGGGAACGAGGAGGAGACGTACTGGAACTTCTTGTTGACGATCTTGCCCGCCCCGTTCTCGCTCTTGAGCTCTCCGTCGTTGAACGCGAAGAGGAGCACCGTTGCGTCCTTCCCTCCTCCCACTCTGTCCCTCGCCTCTTCCCCGGCCCCGCCCGCGCGATACGCCTCGTCAAGCTCCTGCTGCTTCCTCCGGCGCTTCTGCGCCTGCACGTCGTCGGTGTCGGCGGCGGAGGAAGAGGATGCGTGCACGCGCAGGTGGTCGGACGAGATGTAGGCGAAGGAGACAACCTCGGGGAGGAGGGACTTGATCTGCGCGATGTCGTGCATCTCGAGTGGACTGTGCACGCTTCCACTTCGTCAGATGACGGGACAGCGGAGCGGTCAACGGGCGGGGAGAAGACGGACCGCTTGAGCAGATTCTCCACTCCGCCTTTCAGGACATCGAACGTTGTCGCCATGCTCTTGCGGGCCGAGCAGAAGGTGTAGACGGTGTTCAGAGCCTGTCAGGTAGCAAAGTTAGCAAGAGGAGGGCCACGGAAAAGGAGGAAGCGGATGAAGCGCACCTTGAACGTCTTCTCCAGCCTCACAAAGTGCTCCGGAAATTCGACGCTCGGCGCGAGGTGCTTCTCCATCTTGTCCTTGCCGGTCTTAGCCTTCGCCCCTCCCTTCCCCTTGGCGACCGACGCCCTCTTCTTGCCCTTGCCCTTGCCCTCTGCCGCTTCTTCTTCTCCCTCGACCGGCGAGGCAGCGGCAACGCGTGGCTTCTTCTTCGGCGGCGGCGGGAGGTGCGAGATGCTCGAGGAGGTCTGGCCGTTAAAGGACACGAAGCGCGGCGGCGGGTCCGGCAATCGAGCGGATGCCAACGAAGTCGAGGTCGAGGTCGAGGTGGAAGCGACGGGCTCGAACGCCTCATCGTCGTCGTCCGTCTCTGCGTCGGGGTCGTCCTCGTCTCCGCCTCTTGCTGGTCGGAACAAGGGGCGCTTGCTAGGTGGCGGAGGAGAGGCGGAGCGAGAGGGAGGTGGGGGCGAGGAATGGAGGGAAGGGGAGGCGCCGAAGAGGCCTCCACCTGTAACTTTGCGGCCTGCTTTGCCGCGGACGTGGGCCATCTGGCCAGCAGGTGGCTGTGGTGGATGAGGCGGGAAGAAGGAGAGCAAGAGGGTTGGCTTCCGAAGGTGCTCATCGCTGCTCTCGCACAGCTTGAAGCGATCGGGAGACGTGCTGAAGCTGGTCATACAACTGCTTGGACTGCTTCTACGAAGCCACATCGCCTCTCGTCCCCTTCATCTCACCCTCTCTCGCTCTTCTTCCTCCTCGCTCACCACAACAGCGCCCCGGCGATCCACCCAAGCAGCGGCACCGCCGGCCAGTGCGCCCACTCGCCCTTCCCCTCGGGCACCGTCCACCGTACCACCAGCCCATCGAGGAGCGCCACGCCCGCCTGCGCCGCCATCAGCACCCCAAGCAGCTTCCTGCTTCCCATCCACGCCGTCGCCGTGATCGCTACGCCCATCCACGCGTTGCGCACGGCGTACAGCCCGAGCAGGGCGCGGTCCGAGGGCAGGAGGGGCCGGCCGAGCAGGGCGGCGTGCTTCGCGGGTTGGAGGACGCAGGACAGCCCGAGAACGGCGGTCGTGGCGCCAGAGAGGGCGGCCACGTACACGGCGGGCGTCCAGGGCTGGAGGGCGGTAGGAGGAGGCATTGCGGCGGCTGTGTGAGGGAGCGAGGTGGGGGAAGAACAGGGAAGAGGAGAGGGCACTCGGCCGGATTGACTCGCTGGCGCTGGACGAGCTTCTTATGCTTGACTGCGCTCCGCACGACGCAACGGCGCCTTGCAATGCTCACCCGCCCCGCTGCCGCGGAGTGGTCGCCGCTCTATCGCGGTTTTCTTGCTCCTCTCCTCCTTTTCTTCCTCGCTCCCGCTCCATCCCATTCCTTTCTCGTACGCTTACTCGGTAGCTACTTGCTTGGCGCCAAAACCTCGTAACGGAGAGAAAGAGCGATTGCACGGTCGTAAAGGAACGAGAAGAACGCAAGAACGCGAGGTCTACTCAGGCGGAAGGAAGTGTACAGCGATGCGACGAGGGCAATAACGAGAATAGGTATGGATGAGGGAGGATAAGTTATCCGGGGATGGAAGAGAGAAGGAAAGAGCGATGCAGGGCATGGAAAGGGGGAGGAAAACGGGGTCGTGAGGAAGAACGAAACGAGTGAGGCCGAAAAAGCGGGCGGAAGGGCGGTGAGGGAGGGGAAAGCGTGCTCGTCAGCTCAAGCCTGCGGCTGGTCCACAAACGGGTCCGGGTTCGCAACCCTCAAGCTCGCCCCGGGCGTCAAGCTCCTCGGCACCTGCGCCGGGTCCCAGCTCGTCGCGCCCTTCCTCTCCTCCGGCGCGAGGTACGGCAACCCGTCCGTCTCTGCGCTGGCGGGCGCGTGCCCGTCGTCGGACGTGACCGCGAGCCCGATGAGCTCGGCGGGCGTGTGCGGGACGGGTGAGGTATGCGGCAGGGGCGGGAGGAGCTGCGAGCCGCCTGGGCGACGGAGGGAGCGCTTGGCGGTGAGGGTCGGCGCGGGGGAGGTGTAGACGTCGCCGGCGCCGGTCTTGGACGAGGCGGAAGAGCCGATGAAGGGCAGGGCGGCCGCCGCGGCAGAGAGGGAGCCGACGACGCCGCCGGTGGACGACGCGCCCGAGTTAGCGCGCTCGAGCTGCCCGAGCTCGTTGACGCGGTAGTCATCGGCAAAGGGGTCGGCGCTCGATCCGAGCCCGGCGACGTTCTCCCCCTCACCCGCCTGCGCCGCCGCCTGCGCCGCCTGATCCTGGTCGTACAGCACCTCGCGGATCGACCCGTCGTCGTCCTCCAACCGACTCGGCACCGGCGAGATCGTGCTGCCGAGGCTCATCATCCGGCTCTGCGCCGGGCGCGTGTACAGCAGCGTGCTCACGGGCTGCGCACCGCCGGCGCCGCCCGAGAAGCCCATTGCAGGCGACTGGGGCGTCGCGAACTTGGCGCTCTCGCGCGCGGCGCGGCGGCGGAGGAGGAGGAACGCAAGGCCAACGACGGCGACCGCGCCGCCGATGGTGCCGAGCGAGGCGGCGATCGCGGTCGTCTTCTTGCTGCCGCCGTCGTCCGTCGACGCGTTCTGCTTGGCGGAAGAGGCGGTCGAGACGGGCGAGGAGACGGCGGTGTGCGACGATGAGGAGGCGACGGGCGCGGCGGAAGACGGAGAGGCGGGAGCGGCCTGCGCGCCGCCGTTGCTGCCGCTGTCGGCGTTGCCGTAGTAGGCCGGAGTCGGGACGGCGGCGATGCTGGACGAGGCGGAGTCGTGCTGGTCCGCTTTCGGGTTGACGACGACCTCGAGGGCCCTCCGCGCGAGGCGCGTGGCGGTCGAGTTCGTGCTAGCCGACAGCGTCTCGACCGCGGCCTGGTTGCCATCGAAGGTGTCCTTCCAGGTGTACGTCCCGGCAGTCTCGTCGACGGTTAGGAACCAGAAGTCGGAGCTTGGCGCGGCGGTGGTGCTGTCGATGCCGAACGCGACGACGATTGTCTCGCCAACGATTTGAGTGGCGGTGTGCCAGGCGAGGGCGGGCGAGAGTTGAGACGAGTCGGAGATGACGAGGGCGGTGGAGGTCCACTCGGTCGGGGAAGAAGAGGATGGGGCGAGGAGGATCAGGTCGGAGAGGGGAGAGTGGGTGGAGGAAAGGCCGCCGTGAACGAGTATCGAGCCGGAAGAGAGGGGAACGGCGACGTGGCCCATGCGGGAGGAGGGCACGTCGCCCGAGACCGCCTACAAGAGGAAAGGGTCAGAACCAAAGGGGGGACAAGAGACCGCGAACAGCTTACCTGCGCCGTCCAGCTCCTGGTCGTGATGTCGAACACGAGCACCTGGCTCATGTCGGCGAGCGTACCCTCGGCGGTCTGCCCACCGACGACGAGCACGCTGACCCCGTCGTCCAGCACCGTCGCCGAATAGTCGCTCACAGGGGCGGCCCAGCCTGCGGAGGCGTTCGCCGGAGCAGCCCATGCCATACTCTCGACCACCTCGTTGACCGTGTCCCAGCGGTCGAGCCCAACGTAGCCAACCGTCGCGCCGTCCGTCGCGCAGGTGTACTGCTCCGCGATCCCGCCCAGAACCCAGATGTCCGTCCCGCCCGTCGTCGCGTTCCAAACCGGCACCGCGCTCGCCTGCCTCCTCCGCGGCGGGAAGCGCGGCTCGAACGCCGGCGCACTCCACGTTGAGTTGTCGGACGAGAAAACGCTCGCGGTCGGGTCGACGGTGCAGTCTGCCGTCAGGCCGCCGATGACCCACGGCTTGCCCTCAGCGTCGGCGGTCGCTGCTGCCCATGCCGAAGCGGCGAGCCCGGCCGAGAGGGACGCATCGACGGCAGGGTTGTCCGGGATGGCGGAAACGGGGCGGTCGCCCCAGAGGAAAGTCGAGCCGAGGTTGAACTTGAGTGCGGTCGCGGTGATCTCGGGCGCTCCCGAAGTCGAGTTGGTCGAGTCGAGCTGGCCGCCGATGAGGAGGAGCTCGTTCGCGGGCGGAGGGAGGTAGATGGCTGCGTGCCCGTACCGTCCTTGATGGTTTGTCGCCTCGACGACGATGGGCAGGGTGTCGCTGCTGCTCGAGGCGGTGCTGTTGGTGCTCGTGGTGGTGACGGTCGCTTGGCGGGGCAGGATGGCGCGTGCGCGGAGCGAGTCGAGCGAGGAGGAGAGGAACGAGGCGGAGGTGGACGAGGGAGCGAGGAGCGCAGTGACGGCCAAGAGGGCCGTCGTGCGCGCACGGCGCGTGCGCTTGGTCGGTGCTCGCCGCATACTGAGCGGTAGGAGCGGTGTGAAGCGGTGTGAGGAAGAGAAAGAAGAGCGAGGTTGAGTGATCCGCGAACGAGGTCTCGAGACGCAGCTAGTGCCCTGGGGTGTCCGCAGGGAGCTTCAGGCGCTCCAATAAGGTCTTCCAGGCTAGCCCCAGCTCTCTAGGCTCGTCTTCTGGCGAGGTGGAAGAGACCTGGAAAAAAGACACGAGAAAATCGCTTTGCTTCTCCTGCGGGATAGAACAGCAGTATCGGGCATCTTGACGTAGTGCAGACACCTGCGAACTGCACTCGTGGCCCTCTTTGAGCGTGAAATGTGCGACACTGATGAGGAGGGACTTGTCGTTCTCGAGCTCGCTTCTCGCTCGTCCGCCTTGCGACCATGGCTAGCTTGACCGACGACCAGCTGGGCACGTTTGCCTCGCTCACGGGCATGGGCTTCCCCAACGAGATGGCCCAGCGGGCTGCGCTGGTGCGTTCGCTCTCTCACCGCCTCCTTCCCTCGCGAGCTGACCATGTTCTGCTCCTCACAGCGCTTCGGGAGCAACGCCGAGGCAGCAGCCATGTGGTGCCTCGAGAAGGGCGACGCTCCGCCCTCTCCCGACCTGCCCGCTGAGATGGTCGACGACATCCCGCCTCCCCTCATCTCCGTCGACGACGATCTCGCACACCCTTCTACTCTCGGCCAGGGCCTTCCGCCGCCCTATGCTCCCCCCAAAGACGCCCCTCCGCCCCCAGCTGACAAGGACGTCAAGCTTCTTCCCGCTCCTTACGGTTCGTCTTCATCCTCCCTCCTTTGCCTCCCTCTTCAAGCTGACCTTCCCTCCACTCTCACTGCTCACAGAGCCGGCCAGCAAGAACATCATCGACCTCACGGCCTCGGACGAGCTTCCGTCCGGCCCGCGTGTGACCGCCGCTCCCCCTTCCTCCCCCACTGCCCGCCTGAGCAAGGACGCCCACGCCGATGCCGACGACGACCTGAAGCGCGCGCTCAAGGCGTCGGAGGCCGACGACGACGAGCTGACAAAGGCCATGGCGCTCAGTATGGCGACGCTCGGCAGCACGGAGGAGGAGCAGCTCAGCGTCGTGGACGGGATAAAGCCGGAGGACCGCGTGCGGGAAGACATGGCTGTGTGCGCTCCCTCCTCCCTTTTCTTGCCTTTGTCTCGTCCCGTGCTGACTGTCCACCTCTACAGCCCTCCCACCCTCCGCTCCATCTCCCCTCTTCAGTCCGGCCTGACCGCCTACCTTCAATCCCTCTACGCCCTCCCGACTTGGCGCAACGCCATCCTGTCGTACCGCACGCCCGAGCGCGCGATCTACAGCGAAGACGACTACAAGGATTACTGGCGGGGCGACGGAGGGTTGCTGGGCGTGCCGTTGGCGGCGAGCGAGACCGAGGCGCGGGAGAACCGTGAGTCATGCAATCGCCTTTCTTTTCTTCTGTGCTCCCCCTGTCCCCCGCGAGACGTACTGATTGCGAACGAGGTGAACGCCATCTAGGCCTCATCGCCCTTCAACGCCTCTTCGCCCTCATGACCCTCACCCGTCGCTCCTTCCTCCACGTCACCGAGGTCGTTCGCGCTTTCCAGATTCGCGAGAGCGACTTCGGACATGGCGATACGCCGTGGTGGAAGATCCGCGGTACGTCTTCCCGTTGCTCGTTTCCTGTTCGCCAGACATGACTGACCGGTTTCTTTCTTGCTCTCTACAGAGTACCACGAGCAGATCATCGAGGACTTGCGACTCGAGGCGGGTGCTGAGGCGGCGAGGATGCTGGCTCAGGGGGCCTCGGAGGCGGAGGCGAGGGAATTCGAGACGAGCGCCGAGAGGTACGTCTTCCATTGTCGCTCTTTCGCAGTGCTCCTATTCACCTCCGCCCCCTCAGTCGCTTCACCATCATCGGCCGCGACGTCCCTCTCAACGAGCACATCGGCGCGCCCCTCCCTCCCGCTTCCAATCCCAATACCGGCACCTTTATCGAGCTCGAGCTGCGCCCGAATGCCCCTCCCACGCAAGACCTCTACTCCGTCCTCGACGACAAGCTCGTGAACTCGGAAGGGCCCAACCCGAGCCTCGTGCTCACGATCAACACGCCCCACACGCTCCTCTTCCACCTCATCCGCCGCCAACCGACGTTCACCTCGCTCGACTCGTTCGGCACCGGTGCTGGGCGGGCCAAGGCGGAGCGGCACATCTTCCGCCCTACGCCGTGCGAAGGCGGGAGGGAGGACGACGTCTGGCTCGACCGGTACCACGTTTCGAACCGCAAGCGGGTTGCCGAGGGCCGCGAGGAGATGGGCCGCCTCGAGGGGGAGAAGGAGGAGCTTCTGCGGCGCCGCAAGGCCGTCGCGGTCACGCAGGACGGGCGGGACGCGAGGGAGATGGTCAGGTTGACGGCGGAGGTGATGGGCCGGGAGGCCGAGCGGGCCGCGACAGGCGCGGAGGGCGAGGAAGACCGGAGGGAGAGGCAGAGGGCACTCAAGGAGCAGTGGGAGAAGATCCACACTGAGCTCGATGGCGTCATCTCCTGTACGTTTCCCTTTCCCTACGAGAATTCCTCCCCCGAGCCCTCCTGTTAACCCTTTTTGCCCTGACCAGCCTACGATTCCTCCCTCTCGGCCCTCGACAAGCGCATCACGTCCATCTTTGACTCGGACGAGATGCACCGTATTGGCCCCTACCGCCTCTTCGCCATCGTCATGCGCAACGGGCTCAACGGGCGCGGCAGCGCCTGGAGCGTCGTCCGGGGCGCGGACGGGAGGTGGTGGAAGATTGTGGACCTGTTGAAGGAGGAGGTACGTTGGCAGCGCTGCCTTTTCGGCTCTTCGTTTTTTTCCACCAAGGGAGAGCGTGACTGATTCCGGCTGCCTTCCCGCTTCACGCAGATCACCCTCGAGCAAGCCCTCTCGGACCCGTCCGGGCTTATGATGGACGCCGGATCGACCTTCCTCTTCTGCCAGAAGCTGGACGAGGATGCCGAGCCCGTCGCTGTTCCTCCTCACCTCGAGGTGCGCCTTACCTCCCCCTGATTCCTTACTGCCTGCTTACGGACTTCAACCCGTGTTCCCCACCGCAGCGCATCGCCCACCTCGACAACCACGACCTCGCCGCCTCTCTTCCCTCTACTCCCGACTTCACCGGCCTCATCTCCTCCTGGTCCCTCCCGCCCCTCTCCGCCCTCGAACGTCCTCCTCGTCCTTCCCCCGCCCCGGAGGAGCTCGTCGTCGACCTCTCTGTCGTCGCCGCAGACGACGACGGCGAAACGGTCAAGGAGCTGAAGCTCGATTCGCCGCCGCCGGAGCTTGGCAGCGAGGGCGCGGACGAGCCGCCTGTGGACTTGATGGTCGACGAGAAGGCGGCGAAGGAGGCGGAGGAGGGCGCGGCAACGCCCATGTCGGTCGACGAGGGCGAGTCTGGCGAGGCGAAGGACGTGGACCCGCTCCGGCTTCGTGGCGGCGCCGTCATCGAGGACGGCTCCGGCTCGGAGGGCGAGGCCGAGGAGGGGGAAGAGGAGGGGGAGGAGGACGAGTACGGCAGCGAGTTTGGCAGCGAGATCGACGAGGACGAGGTCGAGCTGGGCCTCCTTGCGCCCATGCCGGCCGAGTGGGACGTCGACTATGCCGTGGGCAAGGTCGGCGGCCTGCCGAAGTGGCTCGACCCCAGGAGCCCGCTCGCGGCGGAGGATGTCGAGTGCGGTGTCTGCGGGAGGGCGATGTCGATGCTGCTTCAGGTGCGTTCGACGCCAAGCCTGCCTTTCTCTTGCTCTTCTTGCTGAATGGCGAGACTGACTGGTACTTGTGTGCGGCGTACAGGTCAACTCCCCCGATGACTCCCGCCCTCACGCCGCCGCCCGCTCCCTCTACGTCTTCGCCTGCCGCGGCAAGGACTGCCTCGCCAAGGGGGGCGCCGCGCAAGCCGTCCGGATCTGGCGCACGCAGATGCCGTCGCCGAACGAGTTCTACCCGCACACGGACGAGACGCAGAAGCTGCGCAAGGAGTTCGAGGACAAGCTCGACAAGGAGACGCAGCTCGGAGGCAAGCCGGAGAAGGGCGCGTTGAGGCCGTTCCCGGAGTTCGATGTGGCCGCTGAGCCGGAGCCGTACGAGGAGTCGTACTTGCCTGGTGCGTCTTGCGGCTTTCCTGTCCTCTTTTCGCGATGCTGACCCTTACCTGCGCCCGGTAGATTCGAACGTCCCCGCCGGCGAGAAGGAGGAGGACACTGAGGACGCCGCCGAGCCCGACACCAAGACAGGCGTCGACCGCGCTTTCCTCGCCTTCCAGGAGCGCATCGAGCGCGAGCCGAAGCAGGTCCTTCGGTGTGTTTCGGCTCTATACCCAGCAGTAATACGGCTTGCTGACCCTCGTCCGGATCTATAGCTTCTACCGACTGCCCGGCATCGACGACCCGCAGCCGTTGTGGGCAAGTGCGTCCAAGATCCGCCCCGAGGAGGTCTCGCCTTGTGAGCTGTGCCGCGGCGAGCGCAAGGTCGAGTTCCAGGTGCGCTCCTTCTCGCCTGCGCTCGTCTTCCCCTTCCTTTCCTCGAGCTCACCGGCTATCCCTCCCGCCACAGATCCTCTCCACCCTCCTCCCCTCCCTCGAGGACGACTATCTCGACTTCGACTCGCTCCTGGTCTATACCTGCACGAACCACTGCGAGATCCCGAAGCGCGCGGGCGGCAAGACGGGCTGGGCCGTCGAGCTCGTCTTCAAGCAGGACTTCGCGGCTGAGGGCGTCAAGTTCGGTGGGTTGCAGCAGGCGCCGCCGGCGGGTCAGCAGCAGCAGCAGCAGCAGCAGGCACCGCCAGCGACGGTCGCAGAAGAGGAGGACGAGGAGTAGGGGAGTGACCGGCTGGCCTAGTCGCGGGTGTATTTGCACAGACGTTTTCCTCTCTGGTGCTCACGGGGAGGGAGAAGAGGGACAATCGAAAGAGAGCAAAGCTGGTAGTTTTTGGATCCGTGTTGCCTCGTACCGTCTAGAGCTCGTCCTTCTTGCGCTCCGCCGCCGTCTCCTCCGCTGCCGGTGCGCTCGAAGACGACGAGACGACCTTCTTCCGCCGCGGCATCTTCTTCTTCTCGAGCTTCTTCAGCTCGCCCTCGATGTCGCGCGTCTTGCGCTCGATCTCGGCGACGCGGACGACCGGGTCCTCGTGCCCCTTGACCTTGTCCTGCTTCTTGAGCGAATCGTCGAGCCAGGTCTGCGCGGCCGTGACGTTCTTCTCGAGCTTGTCGAGCTCGTCCGCCGTGAAGCGCTGCGGCTCGTCGGCCTTGGCGGCGGCGGTGTGGTTCGCGCGCGCCGAGGTGAGGAAGGTAGAGGAGGAGGTGAGGACGTCGCGCAGGTTGGT
Source organism: Rhodosporidiobolus sp. SP3-3/4 (assembly GCA_029873605.1). Taxonomy (NCBI): domain Eukaryota; kingdom Fungi; phylum Basidiomycota; class Microbotryomycetes; order Sporidiobolales; family Sporidiobolaceae; genus Rhodosporidiobolus; species Rhodosporidiobolus sp. SP3-3/4. The sequence continues at coordinate 111,163 of JAQJIZ010000012.1, read as the reverse complement.
GACCGCTTCGGGGCGCTTGAGGGCTTCGGACGAGCGCGAGGTGATGTGCTTGACAAGTTTCCTGCGAGGTGGAGGACGCCAATCAGTCGCAGAGAAGCAGGGGAAGAGGAAAGGGGGCACGCACTCGAGCTCCTTCTTCTTCTCCTTCAAGGCCTTGGTGTCCGCCTGCTCGCCCTCATCCCAGAGCCACTCGCTCGTCTTCTCGTTCAGCTCCTTGACCGCCTTGCGCTCGCTCTCGATGCTGGCGGCGATGAACGCCTCCGACTCGCGCGACGAGCCCTCGAGGAGGTCCCGCACGCGGTAGATGTACGCCTCGAGGACGTTGCGCGCCTCCTCGCGGTCGAGCTTGCGCTGCAGGCTCGCCTTGGCGTCCCTGAGGCGCTTCTTGATCGCGGCCTTCTCGTCCGTGCCCATCGCCGCGCCGGCCTCGGACGGCTGCGTCGTCTCGACCGCGAGGCGGACCTGCGCCGGCGGGAGCTTGGAGAGCTGGATCAGCTCCTCGAGCTCGGCCTTCTCCTCGTCGCTGAGCGCGTTCTTCTCGGCGGCGGTCTCCTCGGCCTCCTCCGCCGAAGCGGTCGACGAGGCAGAGGCCGTCGTGTTCTTGCCGGGAGTGAGCTTGCTGAACAGCGCCTTGAGCTTGTCGCTCACGCCGCCGGCGCCGTCGGTCTTCGACTCGTCCTCCTCGCGAAGGACGAGGGTCGCCTTGCCAACCTTGACGAGGCCGGACGCGTCGAGCTCGACCGAGACCTTGACAGTCGCGTTGGCGAGCTGCTCGGCGGTGAGGTTGGCGGTAGCCGAGGTGATGCCCTTGAGCTTGCTCGAGAAGAGATGAGAGGGGAGGTAGGCGTCGCTGTACAGGAGGGTGGAAGAAGGGTGAGCCGGGCCGGGAAAGGAGGACAAGAGGAGAGCTCACGTGGGCGCGCCGGTCTTGCGGTAGCTGAACTCGAGGTCAAAGTCCTCAGTCTTGCGCATAGTGAGCGTCTTCTTGTTGCCGAGCTTGGAGAAGGCCGGGAAGAGGTGAGTGGTGATGATGCGGGACTCGGCGGCTGCAGAGCGAGGGAGGTCAGCAGCGTCTCTGTCTGCGGGAGGAAGATGCTCGACGTACCGGAAGAAGCCTTGTCCGCCTGGTAGGCGACATCGATGGCATGCGGGGTGAGGTCCTGAACACGAATGTCCTTGGTGCGGAAGCCGCGAGTGATACCAGCGCCGTAGAGAGCAGCACCTGAGCAGGAGACGGTCAGTACGGAGAAAGTACAAGGGTCAACGAGAGGAAGACGCACCGAGAACAGCCGCCTCGTCCGCGTTGACATTCTTCGCAAGCTTGTCCTCCCCGACCTTGTCCGCAAGGGCCTTCTGAACCATCGGTACGCGCGACGAGCCACCGACGAGGATAACACTCTCGATCTGGTCGAGCGAGAGCTTGGCCGAGTCAAGCGCGGCCTGGACGGGGTCGGTCAGGCGCGGGACGAGGGACGAGACGCGTGACTCGAGGTCGGCGCGGGTGATCTCAGTTCGGAAATCGAGATCATCGATGAGGCCCTCAATCTGCGCGGCAGGACGTCAGCACCGAAGTGCATTCGGAAGAAGAGGGAGGAAACGCACGCGAGCGGTAGCGGCGGTGTTGGCGCTCAGAACCTGCTTGACGCGGGTTGCCTCCTTGAGGAGCTTGGCCATCGCGCGCTTGTCGTTGGTGACCTTGCGGCCCTCCTCGAGCTGCTTGCCGGTGGTCTCCTCGAACGCCTCGACGAGCATGTCCCGGACCGTCCGGTCGAAGACGTACCCGCCCGCCTCGAGGTCGTAGCCGTACCCGTGGACGGTGATTGACGTGACGTTCTTGAGCTGCGGGGTCTCGGAAAGAGAGAGAGGGTCGGGGAGCATGGCAGACTTGAAGGAAACGACGGAGGCGCGGAGAGAACCAGAGCCGAAGTCGTAGATGAGGTGGTAGGCGGGCTCCGCGGGGAAGGTGCGGGTCATGGCGTAGTTGACGGCGACTGCGGGAGAAGAATGAGCATTGTTTTGCTAGCGGAGGAATAAGGAAAAGGACGCACCCGCCGCGCCGTCATTGACAAGACCGACAACCCTCAGGCCAGCAACCTCTGCCGCATCGACCACAGCGTTCCGCTCCGCCTCGCCGAACCACCCGGGGACGGTGATGACCGTGTCCTGCACCTTCTCCTTCGCCTGCTCCTCCGCGAGCTCCTTTGCGAACGCGAGCTGGTACGCGAGAACCTCCTCGACTGGCGACGAGCCCTTCGAGTAGCTCACTGCGGGCGAGCCGCGCGAGGTGGTGGATTGCGGGAGGGCGAAGAGGGAGGAGTGGAGCTGGGATTGGGGGTGCGAGGAGGGGTGGGCGAGGAGCAGCTTGACGGCGGGAACGGTGTCTTGCGGGAAGCGGGTGGCCTAAAGACGACTGTGGTCAGCTTGGCTCGGGGAAAAAACGAGAATAAGGGAGTAGAGGAGGAAGTGGGGCGGAGGCGGACAAGGGGGAGATGGAGGATGGAGGAGAACAGCGAGGAGACGCACGAGGTTGGCCGCATCACCGCCGACGATGCGCTCCTCTCCGCGGTAGGTGACGAGCGTAGGCGACTTGCGCTTGCCCTCCTTGGTGAGGAGAACATCGAAGGGGATGCCAGGCTTGACCAGACTGGCCTTGAAGCTGTCCGTGCCGTAGTCGACGGCGAGCAGAGATGCTGCCGATGCGGTCCTGTGCGCAGGTAACGGGTCAGCCTGTTCGTGGAGGGGAAGGAGGGGGGAGAAGTGGACGGACGAGGTGAGGAGGACGACGACGGCGAGGAGAGCTGCCAGGAGCCGCCCTGATGGTCGGAGGCCTGCAGTGCGCATTGCTGAAGCTTTGTAGCTGAGCGCAAGGAGTGAAGCAGGTGGAGTGAGCGAGAGCAAGCCGACGGAAGCCTGTCGACCTTCGCCTCAAGGAGGGGCCGACGTGTTCGTCCACGCTCCCTCTCAGATACAGCTGGCACGCTTCCCAGCAGACGAGGGACAGCGTAGCAGCTAGTCAAAGCAGTACGAGCACGAACGAGAGCGAGTTGGCGATTTTCTCCTCCTGCCCCTCGCAAGAAAAAGAGACAACAGCGATGCATCCCCCCTTCTAGGTCGACCGCATCCGCAAGCCCTCCTCTTGGCGATGGTCACGCTCCCAGTCCTTCCACCTGTTGCTGAGCCACACCCCCCTCTTCTCGCATTCCCCCTGCACCTTCTTCCGCCTCGTCATCGCCTTCCTCTCCTCCATCGGGATGCCCTGCGGCTTGAACTTGGGGTAGTCGGTCTGCCCCTTCTGCGCCCAGTACGCCTCGTGCCTCGCCCGGCGCCGCTCCTCTCGAGCGGAGTGGCCCGTCGCCTCCTCGTAGGTGCGGTACTCGTCCGCCACGTCGAGGATCTGGAGGCTGGGCAGCCAGGTCGGGACGCCGTTCTTGCCCCGCTTCGAGCGCAGCTTGAGCGAGTCGAGAAGGCAGTCGTAGTCGGTCTTCTCGGGGTCTTTGCCGCGCCGGACCCAGCACGACGACTCGGTGGAGGGGAAGAAGGAGATAGAGAGGCGGGTGAGGGACTGGGGGAGGTGGTTGAAGAGGTATTCGGTGTGGTTCTCGTAGCTCTGCGAGATGAGGGGCTCGGTAGGTGAACAAGAGGGGAAAGGGGGGAGAAAGACAAGCGCACCCAATTCATGTACTGCATGTCCGACTCATGTTGCCACAGGTCGTCGTCGTCGCTGCCGTACCCGCTGTCGCTCTTGACGGCAGTCGAGACTGAGAAATCGTCCGCGTGGTACGAACAGTCGTAGGCCTCGAGCCACTTGCTCTTCCGGAGCTCGAGGTGCGGAAGGTGCGGCGGCGCGCTCGAGAGCGTGTCGGCGGCGGTGTGAGGGTTGGAGTAGATGATGGCGAGGTGGCGAAGAACGGGCAGAGGAGGGAGGACGAGCTCTCGGCGCCGGACAGTGACGGTGAGGGAGGCGAGGGTGGAGGTGTGCGGCAGGATGAGCTCCTCGAAGGTGCGCTGGCTGAGGGGAGAGGTGATCTCGAGAGAGCGGAGGCGGAACATCGGCGGGACGGGCCTGCCGCTGTGCGAGCGGAGAGGAGGGTCTGCGTTGTTCTCGTCGAGGTCGCCGGAATGCTGCACGCCGATCGAGAGGTGCTGGAGGTGCGGGAAGGAGAGCGCGGGTGTGTAGAGGAGGTTGTCGAGGTTGGTGACGAGGAAGTTGTTCAGGGTGAGGGACCGGATGGCGGGAGCGTAGAGTCGCAGGGTCGGCCACGCCTCGACCGGCATCTCGAGTTTCGAGCGGTGGTTGGCGACGAAGTCCGGGTGCTGTTTGGACCAGATCCACTCCTCCTGCATGGCGTGGATCGGGTCCGAGGGGAACGACAGGACGATCTCCTCGACCGCCGGGCTGGCCTTGAGAACGCGCTCGAGCGCTTTGCTGGCGGCGCGGCCTTCGTATCGACCGTGGAAGACGAGATGCTTGACGAGACGAGCGAGGTGGGGCTTGTCCTCGAGCACGTGGATCTGGCGCGTCGTCGACGAGTTGACCAGGTCGGCCGCCGACCACTCGAGCGCCTCGTCGTCGACGTCGTAGTCCTGGCGGTCGAGCAGCTCCGCCATGAGCCTCGCCGAGTCGGTCTTGCACTCCTCGTCGCTGTACCCGTTGTTCTTGAGCTCGAGAACCCGCTTGCAAAGCGCCTCGCCGACGACTTCCTTGTCCCGCCTCCTCCCGCGCGGCGACTCGAAGGCGCCGTACAGCTCCCAGGGTTGCCTGAGATCGTGGACGATGGCGGCGGACCACATGCGCGGCTGGGCGGCGCGAAGCCATGCCTTGTTGACCTGGCAGAGGCAGGAGAGGGCGCGAAGGCCCAGGTAGGACTTCGGGTCGAGGTGGGACGCGATGCGCGTTCGGACCTCCTCAGGGAACCTGGCTGCCATGGGGAAGAAGCGGAAGCGAGTGAAGAGGGAGAGGGAGAGCCGAAAGCGGAGCCCAAAGAAGCGCGACGCGACCGCGCAGGGCGGGACAAACATCACGTGCGGCAATGCCGGCTTGTACGCTGCGCCATCCAGCCGTGCACTGCTCGTCGCGATGTCGCATTCCGCCCATAATGTGCCGCTTGCTAGAGCGCTGTGAAGCGGAGAGGGTGAGCGAGAGGCCATGCGAGTCTCCGGGTGCAGAGATGGACGGGGGCATGAGAAGCGCAAGGTACGGTCTCCAGATCCGTTTGTTGTGGGTATCGTGCAGTCGGAGAAGTGCCAGTCGGTGTTGCCGACGAGAGCGGAGGGAGGTTGACGGAGGAGAAGATGAAGGCTGGTGAAGGCGAGTGAAGGCGAGGGGCAGGTCGTGAGTGCTTGAGGAGGTCGGTACGAGGTGCAAAATGCGGTGCAAGGAGAGTCAAGATGAAAGGAGCGACGGCAGGTGGTGGAAGGAGGCGAACCGCGAACCCGTTCTTCCTCTTCTTTGGCCCTCCCTCTTTCAGCGCCACCCACTTCATGCCAGTTCCTGTGGGTGCCCTGCCACTCATGAGAGCCGGAATGGGCTGCGGCACACGGCAGAAGCAGATCGCTACGGTTTCTCTCCTGCTCGTCCTCCTCCCCTCGCAGAAAAAGAGGAAGAAGAAACCGTCTATCGCATACAACACCCGTCTATCGTCTACCAGAATAATTAGAATAAGGTATAGATCCGCCACCTCACGCTCGAGGAGTCCCCCGTGGGCTCTCGTCGAGCTCCATCGCCTCGTCCGGCTCGTCCATCTCGACCGTAACGTGCCTCTCGACCGTCACTCCGACACCCTTCATCCTCGGCGGCGGGTACAACGCCGGCGCCGGCCTGCTCACCGAGCCCGTCTCGTTGCTGAGCTCGTCGTCCGTGAACGTCAAGCCCGAGATGCTCCCGCCGTGGCCGGGGACGCCCTCGCCGCTGCGCACGCCGAGCCCCACGACGCTTGTTGCGCGACCGCGGTGCAGGCGTGACTTGTGCGAGAGGAGGTGGCGGATCGAGTTGTAGAGGAGGAAGGAGAGGGAGGCGTCGATGCCGACGAGGTAAGCCCACGGAACGAGGAAGAAGGCGATCTCCATCCTGATCAAGAGCAGACGTCAGTCTTGTATATTGTTAGCAAGGGAGAGAGTACGTACTTTGGCCAGGAGGAGAAGACGGAAGAGGGCTTGATGCAGAGCCAGAGCGCGATGGCGAGGAAGCAGGTCGCGAGGGAGACGATGACGGCGAGGAACTGTGGGAAGCAGCGGTCAGTCCAGCACAGCAAGAATAAGGCAGAACAGTAGTACGCACAATGAACACATCGTAGGAGATCTTCTTGAGCGCGAGGATCTGCTTCGCCTGCTCCCGCTGCGCCGCTCCGCCGACAGTCTTGTTCGAAGCAGCGTGCTTGAGCTGCGAGACCGTCATCTTGTCCGTCGACTCGGTTTGGCCATTCTTGCTCATTTCGCCGGAACCGGTGGCGGCGAAGAAGACCTTGCGGATGAGGGTCTTGGGCGGTTCGGCGGCGGGAGAGGCGTTGACGACGTCCGGGTTGGGCGAGAGCGGGTGGGGCGGAGAGGAACCGCCGGGAAAGTACGAGTCGGTGGGCTCGGCAGCAGGCGTGGGGACGAAGACGGGCGGAGTCGGCGGGATCGCGGTGCCGGCCTGCTGGGTGGTTGAAAAGGTGCCGGAGCGCATCTGGCCAGAGAGCCGCCGGGTGTTGAACCTGTGAACGGTCGGTGTCAGCGCATGTCCCCTGGACGACGAGAAGAACGCGAGACGCACTTGATCTGACGGCGAAGGGTGAAAAGCAGGCCAAGGCCCGAGATGTTGGCAGCAATGATGACCAGCATGGCAAGGACGTACAGACCGGCGACGGCTCGCTGGGTTCTGTAAGCGCGAGAAGGTCAGTGCGAAAGAAAGAAGGAAAGATCAGGGAGAAGGAGCGACTCACTTGCCGAAGAAGTCGAGCTCCTGGTTGAGCGAGTCGAGCGGGGCCGCGATCTCTGCGGCGGCCTGCTCGATGCTACTGGTGTTCGGGTTCCAGGTCGCGGCGTGCGAGATGAGCGCAGCCTTGAGGGTGAGCGCACGACCCCAGGTCCTGCGCCAGGAAAAGCCCGAATAGGCATCGAGGACGATGACAGGGACGAGGAGGACGATGATGCCGGCAATGTAGAGCGTGTTGGCGACGATGGGCGAGAGGAGGTGCTTGTTCGTGGCTTTTTGGGTGGACAGGACGCCGGCTTGGAGGTTGGAGAAGGAGGAGATCCAGGCGTGGAGGATGAGAGGGACCCTGTGGAGATATAAGAGGTCAGCACGAGTCGTGGAAAGAAGAAAAGAAGTGCGTACCAGACGAGCGATCTCCAGAGGAAAGCCCTTTGCTGGTATTTGAGCAGCAGAACGACACGCCGGGTGTTGATACCGTAGCCGAGGAGGACGCCACAGCTGACGATGGAGCAGACGGCGAAAAGGGCATGTTGACTGAGTGAAGAGAGGCGATCAGCAAGGTTGAATTCGAAGGAAAAGAGCGTGTCTCGCGCACTTTCCGACGATGAACCGTCCGTTTGGTCGAGTGACAATGCGCCAGAGCCAGAACTTGCGCCCTCGACGACGGTACTCGACAAACATGACCGCGAGGTAGACGAAGGCAATGACCAGACCGCTGCGGGAGCAAGAACAGGTCAGCCTCAATGGCGGGAGGTAAGGGACGCCATTCACCGGCGAGGGGAGGAGTTGGGTACGCACTAGCCCATCAAGGCCCACAGTACTGCCAGTCGCGCCTCAAAGCCCGGCGTCGCGGTCGGATTCAGCAGCCCGCGGATCTGCCAGCGCCAGAACTCGAAGGGATTATCCCCTTCTGGAACGTCCCCAAGGGTGATGGTAACGAGGTTGGGCATGGGCGACGATGCCTGGAGGACGGGAGGGAGGGGCGCGACCGGCTCAAGGGAAGGAAGGCGGAGGGGAGGGCCGAAGGAAGGCTTGTTGAGTGAGGACGACGCGGCGAAGGCGGGCGGCGACGGCCTGCACAGGCGGGCTTGACGGCTCGAGGGAGCGGAGGAGGGTGCGTAGAAGCAGCAGGGAGAGAGAGAAGCACCAGGAGAAGCGGGAGAAGCAGAGTTTGGTGCGAGGAAGTGTCGGATCGTCGGCGGCGGCAACAGTCCGGAACAGGCAAGATTCGCCCGCCAGCCCCTCCTTCCACGGCTTGAATGCAGGCGGTGGCCACAGCGGCGGGATGGCGGACGAGCCAGGAGAGCAGGAAGAAGAAGCAGAACGACCCCCAAAGCGCCCGCCGTCGACGAAGCGAGTTGGAGGATTGGAGAACTCGGAGATGAAGGCCGGGCAGTGTCTGAGGAATACGGATGTAGTCACCGTCGGCGCGCGCTGCAGGCCTTGCTGGGGTGTGCGAAGCGAGTGGCAGGCAAAGGGAGAGAGTCGGGAGGTGCGAGCGGGAAGGAGGAGAAAATAGGAGGTCGCTGATGAGACTTTTGTACTCGCGCCTTAGTGAGGCTTACCCCGGACTACCTTTGCTCCCTCTCCCTCTTTCCTCTCGCCTCGCATGCTGCCTCTGCTTCTGAGCCCCTACGCTGTGCCTCCAGACTTTGCTCAGCTTGCGCTTGACGTCCCTGCCTTCGCGAAACAGTCAGTACCGTCTCCTCCTCTTCTTCCTCCCCGTCGCTCAATGACCTTGTTCTCGCCCACAGCGCCCGTTCTGCCGGCCAAGGGCGATCTACGATTGACTGGAAGGACGATGCCGCCGTGCGGTGCGTGTCAGTCGCCCCTCTCGCACGCGCAAAGCGTCTTGACCTTTGCCTCCTCATACAGCGCTTTGACTTCTGCCCTGCTCGAGCGGGATTTCCACCTCAAGATCGACTTGCCCGAAGATCGACTATGCCCTACCGTGCGCTTGCGTTTTCTCCGCCTCTGCGAAGCCCAGTCTGACCGCCCTTGATCCGCCGTTGCAGGTTCCGAGCCGGTTCGACCTTTCCTCCCATCCACATCCCTCTTCTGCAAATTTACAGCCTTCCACACAGGCTCGAATACATCCTCTTTGTCCTGCGCCTCGCCCTGCTCACCTCGGACGCGCCATCAACTTCGACGAGCCCAGCTCACCTCGTCGGCCTCGACATGTCCGTTCCTTCTCCTTGCCGCCCTGCCTTCGCTGCCACTGATGCTTGTCCCTTACAGCGGCACTGGCGCTTCAGCCATCTACCCGCTCCTAGCACAACGCACCCTTTCCTCCGCTTCCTCTTCTGCCTCAACCCCCTTTTCCTCGTCAGCCAGGCTCACCATGCTCGCGACCGACATCGACCCTCGTTCGCTCTCCTTCGCCGAGCGGAACGTCTCGCAGAACGAGCTGTTGGAGCAGATCAAGCTGTTCAAGGTCGACGAGCAGGGGCGGATCTTTCCGGGAGAGGTGGTCAAAAGCGTCGAGCGGTACGCCCCTCTCTTACGCTCGCCGCTCTCGCGGTCGGGATTGATTCTTCTCATCTTGCAGTTTTGACTTCACCATGTGTAACCCGCCGTTCTACTCCTCGGACGACGAGATTGCCTCTTCCCTCGCCTCGAAAGAGCTCGAGCCCTTCGCAGTACGCTCTCTTTCCCTGACATCCTTCTCGTAGAGGCTGACCAGTCCCTTTGTGCAGGTCTGCACCGCCGCCTCGAACGAGCTCATCACTACCGGCGGGGAGGTCGCGTTCGTCTCCCGGATGGTCGAGGAATCGCGCACGCTGGGAGTTTCGACTGTCCGGTACGCTCATTTCTTCGATATGTTTGCGCGAGCACGGAGACTGGATTTGCCCGCACGGCAGCTGGTTCACCTCCCTCCTAGGCAAGTTCTCCTCGATCACGCCGCTGGTGGAGCTGCTCAAGTCGCACAAGGTACGTCTGCCTCTCCCTTCGCCATCCTTGGAGATGAGGGGTCACTGACGCTTTGTCCGTCCCGCAGATCACCAACTACGCCGTCACCCCTCTCCCGCCGCAAGGCCAAACGACACGGTGGGTGATCGCGTGGTCGCTGCAAGACTGGAGGTTTCCGCCGGTACGCTTCGCTCTCTGTCCGTGCGATTCATAAGGGGCGCTCAGATAGGGAGACAAAGGGGAAGGAGCTAACTCGTCTTTCCGCCCTTCTCTGCTCGTTCGCTGAACAGTCCCTCCTCTACCCTTCCCCCTTCTCGACCACCCCCGCTCCGCCTGCCTCCGCAAACTCGCAACCCACAACCCGCTTTCTCCCGCCCTCGCTCCTCCCCTCGTCGCACTTCCTCCCTCTACCGCCCGCCTCGGACGGCTCGGATCCGCCGGCGGATGAGGTCGAGAGCGTAAAGGTCGCGGTTGAGGCGGTGCTCGACGAGCTCGTCGGCGCGGCGAGCGGCGATGGTGGAGGAGGAGGAGAGAAGGGGAAGGTAACGGAAGGGGCGAGGAGAGAGCTGCCGCTCGAATGGGAGTGGGCGGCTCCAGAGGAGGGCGACAACGCCGTGCTGACGGTTCGGGCGTACCGCAACGTCTGGAGCCGTTCGGCGCGACGAGCGGCCGCTCGAGGCTCGGCCGGTGCCGACGCGGCGTCTCCTTCCCCTCATCCCGCCTCGCCAGCCGAACGACCTCTCCTCCTCGCCCTCCAGCTCCGCCTTCGTCTCCCGTCTCCCTCCTCTTCGTCTGGCTCGGCCGGCGAGCAGCGGCAAGTCCACCTCCTCGGCACCTGGCTCCGGGGCGCGTCCACGCCGGCGGTGAGGCAGGACTATACAGCGCTTTGGGGGTACTTGGGGAGAAAGGTCGGGGAGGAATTGGCGCGGAGGGGAGAAGCGGGAGGGGGCGGCGGGAAGAAGAGGGTGGAGGAGTATGGCGAAGGAGGAGGGAAAGAGGGCAAGAGGCGGAAGGTAGACGGTGTAGAAGGCGGGAAGCGGGAAGGACGCGGGGAAGGGGAGGGGCGATAGGTGAGTAGTTCAAGCGTAACTGTTGGGAATGCCGACCATCTCGCCTGTGTGCGGAGTGCGGACAAAACATCAGCTCCGTGCCTTCGCTGCTGGAGGCAAAAGCTCGTACCGGAGAAAGTGACCTTGGTCCTCCTTCCCCTCTGCCCGTCCGCCCGCGAGCCCGGATCCTTCGGACACGCCTCGCACTCGACGCTGACTTCGCAGACGTCGAACGGATGAGGAGCGATGACGACCGACACATTGCGCCAGGCGAAGAGGCAGACGTTCTCGAGGGTGGACGGCCGAGAGGAGAAGAAGGAGATATCGGTGTCGAGATTCTTACGGCTGTCAGGGGACGAGCGACGACAGGATAACTTCGTTTAGTGTGAGGAGCTGATGGGGAGGAAAGGGGGATGGGAGGTAAACGCACGTCAATACGTCGGCGATGGCCATCTCGACGATGTCTTCGAGGAGCTCGCTGCCCATGAGCTGCCCGCTGCGGAAAGCAAGATGATTGAGTCTCGAGTGAGGGACCGCGTCTAGGCAAAAAAGAAAGAAAGGGGAGAGAAGAAGGGAAAGCAACGCACGTCCTCCTGCACACCGGTCCACGGAACTTGACCGCGAAGGTGTACTCGTGACCATGAATTCGCATGCCCGAGATGCCGAACCGCGCCATCTGCTGTTCGGTCGTGTACTCGCCGGCGGAAGAGGAAGCGGTTGGAGGGACGTAGAGACTGTGTACGGCGGGGACTGTCCGGATGGATCAACCGCGTCGGCAGGTAGACAGATGTGAGCTTGACGAGAGAACTTAGGGAACAGAGAAAAGAGGACGAACGGGTGATGAAGTGGGTGATCTCGACGAGCGGAGCCTGCTCCTCCATCCTCTGCTGCGGTGCTGCTTGCGAGGGTTGCGGCTGCACCGTTGGAGCATCTTTATGCTGCTCGCTCTGCGGTGGTAGACCGTGCAGCATCGGGACGGCGGGAGAAGGCGCGTTCGTCTGTGCGAACGATGAGGAAGAGGCGCCGGCAACGGATGGGGACGACGCGGCGGACATGGAGGCGGCAGGAGAGGGTTGATCGACTTGCATGACGGCGGTAAGACGGTTCGGGGTGGATTTGCCGGAGCAAAACGAGACGGAGGAGGAGTGGAGGGGATGAGGAGAGCAGCACGAGGAAGGCGAGGGGCAGCCGGCGGGTGGGTAGGGTGGTGCGCCGCGGTCGTAAGAATGTCCTTGTGCGCCGTACGAGCGAAGCTGAGCGTTGTAGCGATGAGGACAGAGCCAACTCCCTTCTCTTCCTCGTCGTCCCGCCTCTTTGGCTCGTCCCGCTTGCTGGCTTCCGCTTGATCGCTCTCGCGGCTCTACAGCGTGATGTTCGGCACCTATGCGGACGGAAGACCGGTGCGCTGGTTGACCCTCTCCCTCCCTTTCGCGTCTCCCACCCCTCCTGGCCCGTTGGATTCCCGTGTCCCAGCACAGAGCGCCAGCTAGCTACGACCAGCAGTGTCTTATCGAGAACCTAGCTGACTGGCCTCAATCTCTCCGCTGCTCCAGGCCCCTCCGCCGGTCAACATGGATGCTCACGCCGACGAAACGGCCCAGATGTTCAACCCGCACACCCATACGCATGTCACGGTCGTCCTGCCATTCGGGCACCCTCAAGCGCTGACCCCGTTCCGGCTATGGAACGAGAGCTTCGAGCGCTGTGAGTTCTTTTCCCTTTTCCCTCGCTGTCTTTGCGCTCTGACTGAGCCCTCTGCAGTTCTCGTCGACGCCTTCAATCCTTCCCAAGGAGTGTGGGTACAGGACGACACTCACCTTGCTTGGTACGTCGACCCGGGTTGGACGCGAACCCGCAACTTCCTCCGGGGCAAGTGCGTCTCGCAAGCGTGTCGGGTCACCACGGCCGTGCACCTCGACGGCTTCATCGGACGGTGGCGGGCTCTCACTCAAGCACGGCGGGAGGAGCTCCTCCTCGAGCGTTTCCAGGCCGACGCACTCGAAGCTCTCGATGCCAAGCAACCCTATGGTCGCCTCTACACACCTGAACTCTCGCTTTCGAAGCTCCTCCGCAACAACGGACAAGGCTTCGTCGAGCTCGTCGAGTCGATGTGCTACGCCCGAACCCAGATGAACCAGGACATCGGCGAGGAGAAGTTCCCGACCGTCGCGAACCCTGTTTGGGAGAGGCTCGTTGGAATGCCCGCCTCAGGCGTCGCCGGCTCGCGCTTCCGTCGCGCCTACATCGAGACCATGTTCCTCCTCCGCCACATGATGCTCTACCGACTTGTGGACCGCATTCAAGCGTTGCTGGTACGCCTTTTCCTCCTTTACCTGCCTCATTCTCCTTGTTCACGCAGTTCACTGTCACAGTCTCAAGCAGGCGACCAGACACCTCAACCGGCTGCTCACGTACATACGAACAAGCCTCAGTGTGCCGCTTGCGGCCGCATCCGTATGTCTTTACCTTTCTTCTGCCTCTTCTTCTACCTTTCTTCTCCCTCTTCTTCTGCCTCTCTGACTTCCTTCGCGAGGACAAACTGCTCATCTGTCTCGCTGTGCAGTCGAGTCCAAGAAGCCGTTGCGATGCTCTCGCTGCTGGACGAAGGCGGGACGTTCTGCTTGGTACTGCTCAGCGTACGTCTCCCTCTACCTACCCTTCTTCTCGGGCCCTCTTAGCCCCCACTGAGTCGCCTTCTTCCCTCACAGTGATCACCAAGTCAGGCACTGGCACGGCGGTCACAAGCGAATCTGCGGCAAACCCGACTCGGAGCTCCCCCTCGACCCGTCTTTTGCCTCTTCCTCCTCCTCCACCCTCACTCCCGGCCTCGTCGAGACGCGCAACCGCCTTCTCCAGCATCCGAAAATGGTCTGGACCGTCTACACGCACGGCCGTGCGGGTGCCCTCGGACCGAACGAGGGCATGTTCCCGCCGGGCAAGTTCGACGAGGCGCTCGCGCAGTTCCGCGAGGTCGCGCTGCGTGCGTGCGAGAAGCCCGAGCCGTTCGACATGGGCGTCGTCGCGCTCTTCGTAAAGGCCATTGTGCGCGGCCCGGGCGTCGTCGAGGAGCAGTACCAGCTCCTGGCGAGGGATTTCCAGCTCGGCAAGGGAGGAGAGCAGGACGCTGTCGAGGTCCTGAAGGAGCACATGGAGCTCGCGCGGGAGCAGCTCAAGGGCGAGAAGGAGAAGGAGTACTGCTGGATCAAGCACTTCTTCGACGAGGCGCTGCCGAAGATGAAGCTGGAAACGAGCAGGCGGTGCGTCCTTTCCACCTCTCACTCTGCGCATGACTGACGATCTATCTTCCAGCGGCCCTCCCTTGGTCCTCTTCGCCAACCCTACCGCCGCGGCCTCCGCGCCGCCAGCGGAGGAATCGTTGCAGACGAAGCTTGAGGCGCTCGACCTCGACTAGACTGCTCTGTAGCTTCCCATTTCATTATCCTGTCTATTCCTCTGTGCCATCACATGTGCGGGCGACGAAAGAAGGCCAGCGAGCGGCAAAAGGAGACAGAGCTTGCTTCCTTGGGTCACTGCGGTACTACGTCTTGCATATCAACGGTCACTACAGAACGACAGAATAGACCGGCGGAACCTCGAATAACGAACGAAGGGAAATGTGGGAGAGCAGCAAGGGAGGGAAAGGGGATCGAGACGAGTGCCGCGACCTGGCGGCCTCGCAAAGTGCGGTTGAAAGGGCTTTTGAGGGAGAGAGAGAGGTGCTCTAGGCACGCTTGGTGCACTTGTAGAAAGAGGCGTACCTGCGAGGAGGAAGGGATCAGTTGAAGAAGAGAAGAAAAGTGGAAGAAAAGACGAACATGTTGACGCGGTCGATGGGAATCTTTGAGCCAATCTCGCGCTGGTGCACGCACTCGACGTCGAACCCTTGGCGCTTGTAAAGCTCGATGTACCACGGGGCGAGACCGGCCGAGCGGAAGAAGACGCGGCCGTTCGGCTTGAGGACGGTGTGCAGCGCCTTGATGGTCGAGGTGAGCTCGCAGGGCTTGTCGCCGGCCTTGGGCGGGTTGGCGACCGTGTCCGTGAACCCTGCGGGTGAGAAGAAGTCAGTCTAGAGAGAATCGCCGGGGAAAAATCGAGGAAAACGCACAGTCCTGGAGGTCCATGATGATGCAGATGGTCAAGGCGTTCGGGCCGAGGCGGTTCATGACGTTCTGGATGCTGTCCGTGTGAAGACGGAAGCAGTCGAGGCGCGCGGAGTTGTCCTTCTTGAGCGCCTCGAAGCCCTCGCGGGTGAGGTAGGAAGGGCACGACTCCTTGGTGTACTTCTTCTCGAGGCAGAGCTGGTAGAAGCTGCGGGTCACAAAGCATCAGAGGTGGAGAAAGACAGCGAGCCGTTCGCCCATGTAGACTGGCTATCTGGGGAGAAGGTAGGAGGACGTACTAGTTGTCCTTGGCGATGTGGGTGTTCAAAGCGACCGGGTCGAAGGTGTCGATGGCAAACTGCTCGACCGTGGTGTCCTTGAGAAGCACCTTAAGTTGGTTGATTGGTACGCCGAGTGCGTTCCAGCAAAATGCCGGGTTTGAGAAGACCAGCTTCGTCAGGAAACCGGAAAGGAGGACCGGGCGGATCTTCTTCTGCCAGATAGACCGCTGCTCGTCGAGGGTCGACGCGGTGCACATCTTGTGCGACGAGCGCGAGACGCCGGCGAGCCAGAGGGCCCAGGCAGCGAGGCGGAGGGCGTGGCCGGAGCTGGAGGAAGCAAGAGAAGCGGAGAGAACCGGGGTGAGGGGAGGAGGGGAAGAGAGAAAAGAGGGGAAAGCGGGAAAAGAAGGAAGAGAGGAAAAAGGAGGAAAAAGGGGAAAAGGAGGAAGGTCAGCTCCCGCTTCTTCTCGAATCCGCTAGGGGAGAGCTGGACGTACTAGCCACGGAGGTAGAAGGAATCGGAGAAGGCGTTGGCGTTCTTGCGCCAGAACTGGTAGGCGTGCGAGGTGAGGTAGGGAGAGAGCTTGGTGTCGAGGAGCTCGCGGAACCGGGGGTGCTTGCCCTCGCCGAACATCTGCGAGTACGAGGGTCAGCGTACGCCCACATGGAAGAAGACAGCAAGACGGGGAGACGGGAGCCGGAGGCAACGGCCGAGAGAAGGGACGCACCATCCAGACGTCCTCGTACTCGAGCGCCGAGATCGCCGCCAGCCTGAGCTCAACGAGGTGACCTGTATGAAAGGCCAGAGTCAGAAATGGACAAAGAAGGGGTCAAAGAAGAGGCTCGCCTTGACACGGGTTGAAGTCGACGCAGTGAATCCGGTGCGGCCTCCCCTCGATCGCATAGTGCATGGGGTTCTCGCCTCCGCTGCTGATGCACAGGATGTCGTCCTGCTCGTTGATCTTGAGGTGCTCCATGTCGACGCGCGGGTCCTCCCACACGAACGAGTAGATCCAGGTGCGGAACTCCTTGTGGACCGGGTCGTCGATGTACGGCACGCGGCGGTGGACCATGCCGAAGTGGAAGGCCGAGAGCTGAAGCTCAGGGGCGATGTCAATCTTGAAGGAATCAGCTGGTAGGGCGCAGCGGTCAGCTTGGGCAGGAGCAGAAAAAGGAGGAAGAAGGAAACGCACACTTGTCGCTCGACCGCGAACTGCTGCGGTTGAGCCCGTTGCGCTTGGTCGAAGACGACGACTTGGAGCGCGAGAGGGCCGCGCTGACGCCGAGTGCGAGGTCGGGGATGTCGGTCGAGCTGTTTTGGCGAGCAGGCCTGGTCGGAAGGAGCATGGGCGAAGGGGAGGCCGAGATGGTGTTGCCGCAGTCGAGCTCGTAGAATTGGTGCGCCTTAGAGGTGTCGATACGGCGGGAGGTGTGAAGGGAGACGTAGTAGGGGCTGCGAGGGCGTCGGGTTCGGGAGGAAGAAAAGGTCAGGGAACGCATTCTCAATCTTCGGAAGCGGCAGGACGTACATGCTGATGATGCCGGGGAGGATGAAGCCGTTGCGGGCGTTGAAGCTCTTGATTGTCGCGAAGCGGTGCTCGAGGTACTGTCGGCGCGCCGGGTGCAGGTCGACGTGGTCGAGCTCGAACCAGTGCAGCCAGAAGAGGCGCGACCAGTACGAGCACTGGCGCGACGCGACGTCGCCGATGACGCCGGCGATGGAGGTCGGCTCGCGCGACGAGACGTAGAAGTCGCAGACGGCGAAGAGGCCGGACGGGTTGAGGAAGCGGTCGACGCGGTCAAGGAGGTTGAGGTAGTCGGGCATCATGCTGCAGGTAACGAAGGTCAGGAATGTCAGGAAATTGAGAAGTCCGCGAGACTGAAAGCGAGAAGAGCCCCAGAGGGCGGTAGGCGAGGAGGGAAAAGTGAGAACGTACGAGAGGGAGTAGCTCATCGTAACAAAGTCCAGCCCGCCCTCGACGTCGACGCCCTCGTCAGTCCACTCGGGGAGGACGAAGTGCGTCGCGTCCTGGAGGAGGCACCGGACGTTCTTCCACCCCTTGGCCTCGAAGCGCTTGCGCGACACCTCGAGGAGCGGCTCGCACAGGTCGATGAGGTAGACGGCGTCAAAGTCGGCAATGGGGAAGTACTTGTCCATCTCTGCGTGGGGGAGACCCACAGGGTTCACGGTTGGTCCCGCACGAACGGAAAAGAGGAAGAAGGAAGAAGGAAGAGAACGCACCCTCGACGTTCCAGCCCGTCCCGCCGCCAATGTCGACCCACACGAGGCGCTTGTTGGGGTTGCGGCGGCGCTGCTCGCGCAGGTGCGCCGCGCTCAGGCGGAGCATCGTCGTCCTGCCGCGGAGGAGCTTGGCGCGCGTCTTGTCGTAGATCTGCCCGTCCCCCTTTCTGTTATCAGTTCCGACGGACGAAAGAGAGAGAAAAGAGACGCACCGACGCCTGCCCCTCGTAGAACTTGTTGAGCCGGCCCTCCTGCGTGCTGTTCTTCCCCAGCGGGCGGAGGAAGCAGTTGTACGCAAACTGGAGCGCGACGCTCAGCGGGCCGGCAAAAGCGCTCAAAGCGACGAGCGAGATGGTCGCCGCGAGGAGGTAGCCGCTCAGGGCCGCGTGCTGGGTGAAGGAGGTGGTGAGGAGGGACCGGAGCGGGTCGAAGTTATAGGCGAGCCCGCCGGCGATGGCAAGCGGGAGGAGCTTGCTGGCCATGTTGAGATCGACGTTCTTGCGGTGCTGATGTTGCTGTCGTCGAGGTTGAGCTCGAGAAAGGTGAAGAGGGCGAGGTCGGAGGAGGGAAGGGGGGAGGTGGAGCGCCCCCTTGTCCGGCGCGACGTGTTCTGTGCGGTGAGAGGCGCGCTTGAGGGCCTGAGAGCGTCGCAGGTGGGCCTCGAGGGCCAATGGGGGCGCTCCATCGCCTGCGTGGGCTTGCGGCACGACAAGGGGCTCTCGACGAGGGCACGTTCGGGTCGAGCGAGGAAGCGGAGTCTAGGGGACAGCCGTGGAGCTAGCGAGGACGGTCAGAAGCGTGAAGTGAGGCCAGCAGAGCTGGGTTCACGCGGAGGCAGGCGAGCGTACGAGCGAGAGAGGTGGACGGCGGGCGAGCGCAACTTTTTCCTCCTCATCAGTCGAGGGTCACGAACAGCGGTTCTGAGAAAACGGGAGGCCCTTCTGGCGCGCGCAGAGGAGGGAGACGGCCCCTGAAAGCCTTCGTGCAAGACATGAAAGCCTGCGGGGCAGTAGGAGCAACGCGAGCGGAGTTTTCTCGCTTCCGGACTTGGTTCTTCCTCCTCCCCTCTCCTGCTCAACCTCTACAACCGGTAGTGAGCCTTAAATGCACAGCACATATCCTTCTCCTACCGCTCCTCCCCCTCCCCCGCACCCTCCCTCTTCCTCCTCTCCTCCTCCTCCTCGTACTGACTGTGGTACCTCTCCCGCAGCGCCTCCTCCAGCCTATCCTGCTGCGCGTTCGCCTCAGTCGGCGAGTCCCCCCCTGCGACCGACACGCGGCGGAGCTTGCCGAGCGCTTTCGCGCTCGGCTGGTCCGGGACGTAGGAGCGCAGGAAGGCGCTTTCGGTTTGGGAGGAGTTGGGAGGGGAGGCAAAGGAGGAGGAGGAGGGTGGGTCGGCGAAGGGGGAGGGAGAGGCGGCGGAGGAGGACTGGGAGTGCGAGAGGGAGAGCGCGGCGTAGGGGTTCGAGGAGGAGAAGGTGGGTTGTTGCGTCGACGGCGAAGCGGCGCCGGCAGAGGAGTCGTTGAGAGAGAGCCCGCCGGCAAGGTAGTCAAGCCCACCGTACGGGTCGTCCTGTGCGCCGTATTGCTGCTGCTGCTGGGCCGAGGCGGCGGCGGGAGAAGGAGCGGACGACGAGTCGAGGAACGCGGCATAAGGATTGAGGCTCTCGCGCTTCTTGCCCTTGCCCGTCGTCGTCGCTGTCGCTGCGGGAGCGCCCCCACCGGCACCAATGGGGCGGATCTCGTCCGCACCCTCGACCTCATACCCGCCGAGGAGGTCCTCCCCCGGTCGCTGCCCTTGCCCATACGCCCCGAACGGGACCGGCGAGCTCCCCTGCCCGCTCCCGCTTCCGCCCTCGCCATAGTCCCTACTCCGCTCGTACTCGTGCCCGCCCTTTGCGTGCTCCGCCGCAAAGCGGTCGAACCGCGTCTCGGCCTTGCTCCGCTCCGTCGCGGCGGCGAGGTCGGCCGCTTCCTGCGCGGCGTGCGCAGAGGAGGTGACGAGGCGGTGGTAGAGCGCGAGGGCGTCGGTGATCTGCCGGCCGCGACGAGGTTCCGGGTTAAGTCAGGTAAGGAAGAAAAGGAAAGGGGGCCGACGCACCTCCTCCGACGCGCTCAGCATCGTGCCGAACACCTTCTCCTCGACCGTCTTGTCCTCCTCCCTCTCAGTCCCGTTCTGTACCACCCGCGCTCCTTCCGCCCCAGCGGGCCGGTCCGCCTCGCCCTCGTCTATGGCAGGAGACGCGGCCTTCTCGGCGTCTGCGCGTGCGCGGGACTGCTCGGCCTGCACGGACGCCCACTCGAGCTCCGAGGTGAGGAGCTCCTGCGCTTCGAGGGTCTTGTGGTAGAACTCCTGCAAGAAAGGGGGAGGATATGGGGATCAATGCTCCGTTGCGCTGTCGATCTGGTCCACACTCTCCGTCTTTCCGTTGAAGTACTGGAGAGAGACGGCGTCGAGGAAGCGAAAGACAGAAAGACGCACCTGTACAATCTCGTCCCCCTCGATCCCTTCCGCCCCGCTCCCGTCCCCCATCCGCCCCTGCACCGCCTCAACGAGCATCCCGGCGTACCCGCTCCCCTCCGTCGCCCTCCGTCCAAGACGCTCCATCTGCTGCCTCTCGCTCGGGAGCCGGTCGACGCCCTTCGGCCTCCGCGAACGCGAAGAGGAGGAGGACTGGAAGAGCGACGACGGGCGCAGGAGGTCGTCGTCCTCCATCAATGGCGCGCCGGGGGGCTGGAACGCGGGCGAGGAGGCGTCGAGGGCGTGCGGGAAGGAGGTGAGCGAGGTCGACGGGGTGGAGAGGAGCTTGGTGAAGGTTTGGGTGAGAGGGGAGAGGGTCGGGTCGCTCTGCGACGGCGTAAGCGAGAAGCGTCAGGGCCGCCGGCTCCAAACGCCGAACCTTCTTTACTCTCGGACATGGAGTGGAAGGAGGCAACTGTAAAGAGGAGCAGTCGATCCCCACGCACCTGGAAATCGTACGACAAGGGCGACAGCACCCGGTACACCGTCTCCTTAACCCTCGGCTCCGTCTTGGGGCTCGCGACGAGGTCGGTCAAGTCGGCGAGGAACTTCTTGGACGCGACCTGCTGGCGGAACTTGAGGTCCGAGTTGCGCGCGAGAAGGAACATGAGCCGGACGGCGCGCTCTTGCGCGGGTGGGGCGGCGTGCTGAGACAGGGAGAGAGCGTCAGGGTCGCTCCTAGACATGGACTGCCCTCGCGAGCCTGGCGAGCGTGCTGTTGAGGAGAGAAGAGAGGACGACCCGACGCACCTTGAACTCTTTCCTGAGTGCCTTTGCGGCTTCCTCCGCCGGGCCCTTGCGGTTCTTGCCCTCCTGACTGAGGTAGTCGGCGAGCGCAAGGACGTAGCCCCAGTCGAAGGAGGGCATCGCGGCGCACCAGCCTGTACAGTCACCACCCGCACGAGAAGAAGCCGAGGAAAAAGCAAGTCAGTTGCGTTTCCACAAGGGGCAAGAGGGAAGGGGGCGCACCGATGGCATTCCCGACGTCGCTGAGCCTGGGCGGGCGGGGCAGGTTGAACTGGCTGTTGCTTCTCGACTGCGCCCCACCGGGTGTTCCGATGGGGACGAGGGCGTAGGCCTGTCCGTCCGGGCCGTAGGTGATCTGCTGGCGGTGCTGGTTGTAGTGCTGCTGCTGCTGATGGTGGTGCTGGTGGTGGTGGAGTGGCTGCTGAGCGTAGGCGGCGAGAGGGTGGTGAGGGGAGGGTGCCGAGGCAGGAGTCGGAGCGAGCGTGGTCGAGTCCGAAGGGGTGGGAGGCGAGGGCGGGGTGTGGGAGGGCGAGTCCTTCTTGGCCTTGTGCTTGTTGAGAAACCGCTTCATGGCGTGCAGTGAGGGGGAGAAAGGGATGGATGAGGGACGAGGTGGGGGGAGCGAGCGGGAGCTGAGTGGAGAACGCTGGGTGGCTCGGTGGGGAGTCTCGGGC
This sequence comes from Rhodosporidiobolus sp. SP3-3/4, assembly GCA_029873605.1. Classification (NCBI taxonomy): domain Eukaryota; kingdom Fungi; phylum Basidiomycota; class Microbotryomycetes; order Sporidiobolales; family Sporidiobolaceae; genus Rhodosporidiobolus; species Rhodosporidiobolus sp. SP3-3/4. The sequence goes on along the minus strand of JAQJIZ010000012.1, from coordinate 89,726 downwards.
GGTTTAAAGGTGAGTGTGTGTTGGTTGCGAGGGATACCAAGCTGGACAGAGCAGCGAGAGAGTGGAGAAGCCGGCCAAGCAAGCAGAAGGCAGCTGCGGACGCTCTCCACCCTCTGCGCATCCGAGCAGGCGGTGCACGCTTGCAGCCACTCGGGACTGCCTTACACTCCCGTCTAGCTGCTCCATCTCGTTCAGCGAACGAGTGGGGTCGAGCTGGCTTTTCCTTCTCGTCTCGGCTTTGTTTGGCCAAGCGGAGTCTCCTCTCTCCGTCCTCACTCTGCTCTTTCTCCGGCTTCTGCCTTGACCGCAGCAGCGCGCTCATAGTGCTCAACATGCCTACCTACTCTGGTCCGTCTCGTTCTCCACCCGCGTCCTCGCCTCGTCCCGACGTCATCTTCCTCCTCGTCCTGACCACTTCCCCCCTCCACAGGCCCACTCGCTTCCAAGCGCAAGGACGAGCTCATCGACATCCACTCGGCCCTCGCCCTCCCACCCATCCCCGGCCGCCTCACAAAGTACGCCCTCGCCGAGTCGATCCGCGCCCACCTCAAGTCGACCCCGTCCGCCCGCACCGACCGCCGCTTCAGGGGCCTCTGGGACCACATGCCCGAGAGCAGGATGTCCGACAAGGAGCTCGAGCGGCACCTCGGCTCGGGCGACGCCATCGACCTCGAGCTCGACGGCGACGGCAGCGTTCGCGAGGGCAGCGTTGCGAGCAGTGCTGGTGGAGCGAGCCCGCGCAAGAGCCTCGACCAGCTCTACCGCCACGAGGACGAGGACGAGGACAGCGACGAGGTCGTCGCGGGCGGCTCGTCTCGGGGCCAGAACAACGGTCTCCTCCCGTCCTCCTACCGCGAGGTCGTCCTCGAAGGCGCCCCTCGTGTTCTAGACGCCCTCCTCCACTCCCCGAGCAAAGCGACCGCCGACGGGCTCGCCCTCGTCCCCTCCTCGCGCGCGACGCGCTCGCTCCGCCGCAGGGCGAGCGTGCACCTCCGCGAGACGGTCAAGACCAGCGCCGAGCTGGTCGGCGAGGCGCAGGAGAAGCTCAGCAGCGCGTGGGTCGTCGTTGGCGCGATTGTTGCTGCCGAGCTCGCGTGGATTGTGTACGAGGCGGTGCCATACGTCGACAAGGTGCGTCTCTCCCTCTCTTCCTCTTCCGGGGCTCTCCCAACCCGTGTTGACTTTCTCCCCTCCGTTTGCAGACCTTCGGCCCGCACCCCTACGCCCTCCTCCCCTTCCACCCCGCGTACTACACCTTCCGCCTCCCCGTCCTCTCGGTCCTGCTCCACCCAACCTTCCTCTCGGCCCTCTCCCTCTGGGTCCTGTCGACCCTCGCCCTCCCCCTCACGCTCGCCACGCTCGTCTCCTTCCCTTCCTCCTCCTCCCGCGCTCCCGCGCCGCGCTCGCCCGGCCGCCCTCGCGCGAACCAGCCGCACCACCACTCTTCCCGCCCAGCAATCCACCCCCCCAACGCCGTGATCTTCTCCCTCTCGCGCCTCGCGCTCGCGCTCCTGCGCGGTTACATCTTCCCCACCTCCGCGCCCCTCGCGCACGCCTCGACGACGCTGATCAGCAACCTCACGCACGCGCTGCGCGAGATCGCTGCTGGCGGCCCGGGGGCGCTCGGGCTCGTAGGCGGGAGGTGGACGTTTGAAGGAGCGGTGGAGGGGCTGTATGGGGTTATGGCCGTGGGGATGGCGTTGGCGGCGGGCGTGGCGGCGTATGCGGAGAGTCGGCGGTAAGGGGAGGAGGGGAGATGGCGGTGCTTGTTGTTTCTCCTTGCCCTTTCTTGCACGCAATGTAACTTATCTTGTCCATGCTCTCCGAGAGCAGGAGAGAGAGACAGCGCATGCTATTGCGCCTCTTCCTCCTCGTCTCTGCTCTCACGCTTCTCCTCCTTCTTCTCCTGCAGCGTCCGATCGAGGCAATAAGCGATCCAGCCGTGCCCCTCCGCACCGGCCCCCCTGAGATGCTCCCTCACCACCGCCATGTACCGCAACAGCACACCCACCCTTTCCTTCTTCCACCCTGCACCCAGGCGGAAGTCCCTAATGAGCATCTCGTTCTGGCGGGCAAGTGCGTTTGGGTCAATGACGAGGACGTACGAGAAAAGAAGCGGAAGCGAGCGGGAGCACGAGAGGAGAAAGGCGGGAGCGGGAGAAGGGACGAGGAACTAGCTTGGCTGTCCCCTTACCGCTACGACGCTCAACCTGGCTCGCACGGTACACGGGATCACTCTTACGACTGCGGCCCGCCCCTCTGACCACCCGCCCGTTGCCCCTCGCCGTCGCCGTTTCGCTCTTCTCGCTTCCACTCCTCGCCATTCCTCCCGTACCCGCAACCGCCTCTCCGCCCCCGATGAAGCCTCCAGTAGTAAGCAGACTTCTCTATAACGCTGCGTCGGCAGTCTGAGCCATCGACGAGCGGGTTTGAGCTGATCTCGCGACCTTGCCCTCCTCCCACGCAGTTCTCGCTCCCGAACCAGCCGCTGCAACCTCGCCAGATCGCTTTCTGGCTCTCCATCGCCATCGTGTATGCCTGCACGGCCGTCGAGCTTGCCCTGCAGCGGCCGGAACCAGTTCCGACGGGAAGGACCCGACGAGGTCATGAGGAGCGGCTTGCCTTGGCTCTCTCTCCCTCCTACACCCCTCGAACCGCTTTCTGAACCTCGCCATGCTGCTTTCACGACTCGCTTGTCCATCGCACACGCGCCACCTGCGCCTCATCGTCCAGAAAACCAACTTCAGCACGACCCCCACATGCCTCGCGACCCTGGGTTTGCGCGCGGAGGATCCCGCTAGGAGGTGGGAGAGGAGGGCCGCACTCACGCCTCAGGACGTGCAGACGCTGCTCAAGGACGGGCACGAGGTACTTGTCGAGCGCAGCGCCAAGAGGGTTTTCCGCGACGAGGAGTATGAGCAGGCGCGTCTCCTGTTCGCCTTCGCCTGAAGCCCGACCGAAGCTTACACCCTCACTGTGCAGGCTGGAGCACGACTCACCGACCAGCTTGACGTTGGAACTTGCGACGTCGTTGCCGGTGTCAAGGAGCCAGTCCTGTCCTCTCTCTCCTCCCTCCCCGCCAACTCCTCCTCTTCCAAGCCAACCACCCACCTCGCCTTCTTCCACTGCCACAAGGGCCAGTCGTACAACTTCCCTCTCCTCCGTACTCTCCTCTCCTCGCCGCCCGCGCACCGCTTCATCGACTACGAGCTCCTCACCGACTCGCCGGGCGGGAAGCGCACAACCGGCTTCGGCAAGCTCGCCGGGTATAGCGGCATGGCGGATGGGCTCGCGCAGCTGGGGACGAAGATCCTCGCCCAGAAGGGTGTGGCGAGCCCGTTCCTCGGGTTGACGCGGCCGCTTCAGGCGGCAACGATGGAGAAGATGAGGAGTGCGCTCCAGGCCGCAGGCGCAGAGCTCCGGAAGAACGGGCTCGACGGCGCGGCTGGTCCAGTAAGAGCTGCTCGCCCTCTTCCGTCTGTCCTTCTCGCCTGACCGCTTACGCCTTTGCAGCTCGTCATCACCATCTCCGGCCGCGGCAAGGTCGGTGACGGCGCACGTCAGGCGTGCGATGAGCTGGGCGTCGAGTGGGTCAAGGCGGAGGAGCTGCAGCGCTTGACGAGCGATCCCAGTGCGTCTCTTTCCCTTCCCGCTTCTCTTACATCCGCTCTTCCTGCTCACATGTCCTCTTTCCGTCAGACACGCCGAAGAATGTCATATACGCCTGCCACCTCGAGCTCGCCGAATACCTCGTCCACCTCGACGGCCGTCCTTTCGACCGCAAGGAGTATCGCGAACACCCCGAGCGCTTCACGTCCAACTTCCACTCCAAGGTACTCGCAGTCTTCGCTCTCTCCCATCTTCCGAGCTCACCTCTTCCTACCCGCAGATCGCTCCGCACACCTCCCTCTTCCTTAACGGCGGCTTCTGGACGCCCGAATCACCTCGTCTCCTTACGACCGCTCAGCTCGCCGAGCTGCAGCAGAATCCGCTGAACCGCCTCTTGTCCATCGTCGATGTCTCCTGCGACTTTGGTGTGCGTCGATCCGCTTTCTCTCCCTGTTCGTCTCACGGCCTGAGCTTCTTCCTCCGTAGGGCGGTCTCGAGTTCGTCAAGGCGGCAACGCTCCTAGACGACCCAATCGTGCAGTACGATGCCGCTACTGGCAAGCTGCACCGCGAGTAAGCCCTTTTTCCCCCCCTCCTCGTTTCCCTAGCCCTACTCACCTGACACCCTATTCCGCAGCGCCAGCCATCCGACCTCAACGCAGATCTCCAGCGTCGAGATTCTCCCCGCCGCCCTCCCGCTCGACGCGACGACCTCCTTCTCGGCCTCCCTCCTGCCCTACCTCCGCCGCCTCCTCGACGGCCCGCTTCCCTCATCCGGACGCGCCGTCGCGCCGGACTCGATCGAGGCTGCGCTAGAGAGGGCGACGCTGGTCAGCGAGGGCAAGCTGGCGGAGAAGCACGAGTGGCTCGAGGGGTTGTTGGAGGGGAGCAAGGAGGCGAAGAGGCAGAAGGCGGTTCTTCTCGGTGCTGGGTGAGCCCTCCCGTTCGCACTCGCCTTCACGTTCCTTGACTGACTTCTCCCTTCGGCAGTCTCGTCGCCGGCCCGGCGCTACGCACGTTGGCCTCCAGGGAGAATCTTGACATCGTAGTCGGTGCGTCTTTCCCCTCGCGTTCTGCCTTCTGTATTGACGGAGCTTCTTCGATGTAGCGAGCAACGATCTCCGCGCCGCTCAGGAGCTCTCTTCCGGACTCTCGAACGTCACTGTGGTCGAGCTCGATGCGGGCGAGAAGGACGCTCTGGCTAGCTTGATCCGCGGGGCAGACGTCGTACTTTCGTACATCTTCTTCCCCTGTGTTTCCCTCTTGACACGTACTGACTCTCGCTGTTGCGCAGCCTCCTTCCGGCGCCTATGCATGTCGAAGTCGCCAAGCTCTGCATCGCCGAGAAAGCTTCGCTCGTTACGGCATCTTACACCTCGCCAGAGATGGCGGAGCTACACGAGCAGTGCGTCGAGCTTCCTCCCACCCCATGTCACTTGTACTAACCGATCGAGATTGTCTGCAGGGCCGAAAAAGCTGGCGTCGTCCTCCTCAACGAGCTCGGCCTCGTAAGTCACCCCTGCTGTTCTTTCCCTCCTTGCTCTGACATCTCAAATCCTCCTCAGGACCCTGGCATCGACCACATCACCGCGATGCGCCTGATCGAGGAAGCCCGGAGCACGGGCGGGAAGATCCAGTCGTTCGTCTCTTTCTGCGGCGGCTTGCCCAGCCCGGAGCAGAGCAACGCCCCGCTCGGCTACAAGTTCTCGTGCGTCTCCCGCCCTCTCCTCTCTCTACCGTATTCGCAACTCACTCTCGCTTGTCGCTCAGCTGGTCCCCTCGCGGCGTCCTCACCGCCGCCCTCAACTCGGCCACCTTCCGCCTCAACTCGCGCGCCGTCTCCATCCCCGGCCCTTCCCTCCTCAAGCAGCACTTCCCCGCCGTCCCCATCCTGCCCGGGTTCAACTTCGAAGGCGTCGCGAACCGCGACTCGATCAAGTACCTCCCCGAGTACGGCCTCGAGGAGGACCTGCCGACGATCATGAGGGGCACGCTGCGGTACCCTGGGTTCGCGCGGAGGGTCGACGCGTTCAAGCGCATCGGGCTGCTCGGAATGGAGAAGATGGGCGAGAAGGTTGCGAGCTGGGAGGAGTTGGTCGATGCCTGCTTGAGGGAGAAGGGGCACAACGTCCGCGATGAGGAGTCGAGGAGGAGTGCGCTGCTCAAGGTGCTCGACGGTGACGAGACCCTCGTGCAGGACGTGCTCTCCACCCTCTCCGAGTTCGTCCCGTTCCTTCCTCCCTTTTCTGCCCTCGTCTGACCTCTCTCTTTGCCCAGCCTCGCCCTCCTACCCTCTCCCTCTTCCCCCTCTTCCACCCTTCCTGCCCTTCCCTCCGCTCCATCCGCGCCCATCGACCTGCTCTCGACGATCCTCGCGCACCAGCTGCGCTACAACCCGGGCGAGCGCGACGCCGTCGTGCTGCACCACGAGGTGACGACGAAGACGAAGGAGGGTGAGGACGAGCTGTTCACGTCGACGCTTGTGCAGGTGCATCCGACTCTTTCGTCCTCTTCAGCACTTCTCCCGGAACTGACGCTGCTCGCGACGAGCAGTACGGCACTCCCGAAGCTTCCGCTATGGCCACCACCGTCGGCGTCGTACGTACTGTCTCCTCCTCTTCGGTCTCATGGTCCCTGCACTGACCCTCCTCTTTCTTCAGCCCATCGCCCTCGGCGCGCTCCTCCTCCTCTCCCCTACCTCCGCGCCCTCCATCCCTCGCGGCGTCCTCTCGCCCCCCTCGCCTACCGTGTGGCGCCCGCTCCTCGCCGAGCTCGAGCAGGCCGGCATCAAGGCGGTCGAGGGCCGGAAGAAGGGGAGCAGGGGCATGCTAAGCGTGCTGGAGAAGACGGCCGAGGGGTGGTAGACCTCAAGACACTTTCGCTCGTTCTCTTTCGCATAATTTCCGATGTACACCTTGCAACAGACACTCTCAGGCTCGCTTTGCCCGTCGCCCGTCAGGCGGGAAAGGGAGATGCGCAGGAAGCTGTGCTGCAGAAGCAGACCAGTCGCCGCCTACGGGAGTACCGCCTCCTGTGAGCTCTACATCGTCTTCGCAAACTCGACCTTGATTACCGCCTGCTCATCGCCGCCGGACGGCCCCTCCCTCGTCTCGACCTCGACCCGAAATGGCGTCTTCTGCACGACCTCTTCCGCCTTTACTTCCTTCGCCTCCTCCGCGGTGTCAACCAGTCCGAGCGCTGCCGCAGCGTGCACGACGAGGTTCGAGGGCAGGTCGAGCGGAAGAGGCGGCGTCGAGCGGAGCTTGGCGACCTCATTGCCGAATGCGGCCCAAAGCTTGAGCTTGACAGGGAGCTATAACGCGTAGCAAGATATATCAGCAAGTCGGCAAGCTGAAAGAGCCAGGGAAGGGAAGACGCACAGGGTAGGCCGCAACTCGTCCGGAGGTCGACGGCAAACAGTAGAAGAACGTCTTCTCCGGCTCGCCTCCGTCGCTCGTCGGAGCGTGTGACAGCGCGAAGGGCAGCCAGCCGATCGCCGCCTTCAGTGCAGGCGGCTTCTTCGCCCCGCCCTTGCTCTTGAGCGGTTTGGGCGGGGAGGAGGCGGGAGGAGAGGCTGAAGGAGATAGGCGAGCAACGTAGGAGAGGACGGTGTCGGCGACTTTCATGCCGACGAAGAAGACCACTCTGTGGACAAGGATTGGTTACTCGAGGATGCTGAGGAGAAGAGAAAAGCAAGAACACGCACTTGGGTTTGTACCGTGCCACCTTTCTCAGCAAGACCGGCACACCCGCGTCAAGCTCTTCTTTCGTCAGCTCGCTCGCCTCCTTCGTCGGCCGCGCAACGAGGTTCGTGATGCCGATGTTGTGATCCTCGTGAATGGTGCGGCTGGCAGTTGGAGGAAGGATGGAAGGGGTGAAGCCGGCTGCGTGGAGACAGCGGTAGAAGTGGTTGGCGGGAGAAGCGTCTACGAGCGAGGGAGAGTCAGCCGAAAGGGAAAGGAAAAGCGAAAGAAGGAATGCACAATGGAGTTGCAGTTCGGCCGTCCTCACACCTGGGTTCTCTCCGCACGCGAGAGCGAGCAGACCCTCCTTGATGCGGTCCGTCAGTGGGTCGTCGCCCAGGTCGGCGTAGTCGCCCTTTCGCCGCTTCTTCCTTCCCCTCGCCGGCACGGAGGGCTTCTCCTCCTGGTCCTGCATTTTGACGAGCCCTGATAGCGCCTCCCTCGCCAAGACCTTCGACTCAGCGGCGGTGTTGTCCAGACTGCGCTTGGTGCGTTTGAAGCTGGCTGAGGGAGCGGAAGAGGCGAGAGTGGCGGTGATGCGAGACGAGCGGCGGGAGGGGCTAGCGGCGGCGGAGGACATGGCGGTAGAACCGACCGGGCAGTGGATGAGCTGGTTCGACGGGCTTAGCAGGAGAGAGCGGAGCGAGGGGAAGGGAAGAAGGCGGAGCTCGAGGTGGTGAACAGCGACGGCGACGAGGGGCAGCGTGCGTCGTGAGCAGGGGGGTCGCCTCGGGGTGGTGAGCACGTCTGCAGGATCAATAGCCTCAGAGAAGCGTTCAGCGGGTGACGGCGAGGCCAACCTCGTCCAACTTCCGCCTCGACCTGTCCCTCCTCCGTCCGCATCCTGGCTGCGCTCGTACTGCTGATACGTATGTTAGGGGTGCATGCCAGAGCCCAGTCGCCGACAAGCAAACCTGCCCGAACTCCGCCGCCCCCCCTCATCTCCTCCTCGTCCGCCCCATCTTGGCCCGCTGCTCGCCTCGTCCCGCTCTCCCGCTGCCGGTCAAGACCATTCGTGCGGATCCACGCACTGATTACCTGCCTCGTCGAGCTGGCAGACTCACGAGACAGCCTCACTCGTCTCTCCCCTGGCCCCCTTTGTCTCCCCCTCTCGCCCACGCCTGCCCAAACAGGCTCGAGGCGGCACGCATCCGAGCACAGGGGGCCACAGCCAGCGGTGGCGCGGGCTTTGTCCAGCCCGCCGACCTGCCGTCTACGCACCGCCGGGCCTGGGGAGGAGAAGACAGCGGGCTCACCCCAAGCGAGGGCGACGGGGGTTGAGGCGCACTGGGCGGGCCAGCGCTGCTGCTCTCGCTTCTCTTTCTTGCTCACCTGCTTCCGCTTCGTCTTCACCATGTTCGGCACCCGCGGATCCATCGCGCTCCCCATCACTCCCGACCCCGGCGCGTCCTCGTCGCCGTTCTTCGGACACTCCCGACCGCGCCGCCGGCCAACAACCATCCTCACCTGGGTCGCCATCGGCTGCCTCTGCTTCGGAGCAGGGTTCCTGTCGCGTTCAGCGCCCCAACCAACCTCGCTCCTCCCGGTCGGCCTCGTCGAGAAGACCAACTCCTTCCTCCCTCCCTCTTTCGCCCACTCGATCCTCTCCCCTTCTCGCCGGCCACACGACTTCCGCCCCGCCTCACGCAACGCCCCTCCGTCGTGCCGTCTGTGCGACTCGGACCCGACGAACCCGCTCTGCGAGTACGGCGACTCGACGATCCGGCTCTCGAGGGCGTACGAGGGCTCCGGCCTGCGCGTGAGGCGCTTCCTCGAGAAGGCGCTGCGAGGGGAGGAGGTCAAGGTCGGCGTGATTGGCGCGAGCGTGACGGTCGGGCATGGGCTGGGCGGCCACCCGACTTGGGTGCAGCGCTGGTTCGAGGGCTTCCAGCAGCAGTTCCCCAACTCGAAGCTGATGAACGGTGCCATTCCCGCCATGACCTGTACGTGCAGCTCTTCCCTCGCTTTCTGCGCTTTCTTCTGCCCCCTTCTCTAACAAATCCTCCTCTCCAGCTCGCTTCTACTCCTTCTGCGTCAACACCATGATCCCCGAACCCGCCGACCTCTACCTCATCGAGCTCGACGTGAACGACAACATCGACCTCGAAACGTTTGTCGCGGTGGACAACCTCTTCCGTACCCTCCTCGACCAGCCTCACCAGCCGGCCGTCGTCCGCCTCTCCGTGCCAGCCATCTCCTTCCCCGAGCTGGTCCGCGGTTCGAGCACGAGCCTCATCACCTCGGAGTTCTTCGACGTGCCGGTCATCTCGTAGGTTTTGCCTCTCCTCTCCTTCCGGGCACTCTCGCCCACTCATCTGCTCCCGCGCAGGCTCCGCAACGTCCTCCTGCCCCAGGTCATCGCCCAGCCCGACCTCGCGCCGAAGTACTTTGCCGAAGTCGCTCCCGGTTCCGGCTGGCCGGACTACGTACGCCTCTTCCACCCTCCCTTGCGTCCTTCTCTTCCTAACCCTCTTGTGCCTCACCAAGCGCCACATGGGCGCCCTCGGCCACGACGCCCTCGCCGACATGCTCACGCACTACCTGCACGAGCAGACCTGCCTCGCGCAGCAGGAGGCGCGCCGCCCGAGGCTGCAGCCGAAGAAGGACTCGCTGTGGCCGAGCGAGGAGGTTTACGAGATGGTCCCGCGGCTGCACCTGTGGGAGCAGGTGCGTCTCTTCTCCTCGCCCTTCTCCGGTCGAAACGAAACTGACGAGCACCGGTTTCGCCGTCGCAGTGGGACGAGCGCAAGCAAGCGGCGCGCATCACGCCCATCTGCAACTTTGCCTCGTCGCCGCAGCGCCCGCTCGTCGCGCTCCCTCCCAACCCGGACGGCTCGGACGGCCCGGCGTGGGAGCGCTTCGAGTGGAACGACAAGGCCGCGCTGACGGGCAGCGTCGTCGGGAGCGTGGCGAGGTTCCCCGTCGAGGGGACGAGTGCGGGCCTGTTCCTCGTGCGTTTTCCTTTCTCTTCCCCCTTCCCTCGGCTTGATGTGCTGGAGCTGACCGAGATGTTGGCGCGCAGTGGCAACACGCCGGCGGGAAGCACCTCACCCCGTCGAAGCAGCCTGGCCAGGCGTCGTGCTGGGTCGACGACGCCGTCGACGCGGCGATCACCATCGACGCCTACTCGCCGTACGAGGCGGCCATGCCCGCGTGGATCATGGTCTCCGAGTCGCTCGAGGAGGGCAAGCAGTGCGTTCGAATCTCTTTCTCTCTTCTCTCTCGGCAGTCTTGCTCACGCTTCCCCACTTGTTCTCCCTGCGTCGCAGCGTCCTCAGCTGCAAGATCCTCGAGTCGAGCTCGACGACCGGCCACGAGGTCCGCCTCATGGGCGTCGTCTCGCACTAGCCGCTCGCTCGCCTCCCTTTTCTCCCTCCTCCCTCTTTCCCACTCTGCCGGTTGTATCGCCTTTTTCCTCTGTTCCTCCCGTCAGAATCGCATCTATGACCCTCTCGCTCGCATAACCCCTCGTTCAGTCTGTATCCCCACTTCGCATCTTCTCCTCCACCCGGAGCTCGCATAGACCCTCTCGCACTGCACTCGCAACCGCACCCTGACATCCCCACTGCAACTCTCCTTCTCTCTTGACGCAAGAAAGAGACAAAGAGACGGATTCGAACGTCGCGTGTCTTTTCAGCTCAAGTCAAAAACAAGAATCATTTGCTGGGGTAAATCGGGTCGCGAGGCGGGGCTGTACACAGAGGGGAGACGAAAACCGTGTGGCAGAAGGGAAGGAAGCCGAGCGCTAGGTGCGCGTCGGCGGCAGAGGCGGAAGGGAGGGGAGGTGATGGCAGCGGCGGGCATAGGGAATCGGGATGTAGGGGGGGAAGATGCGAGGAGAGGGGGAACATGGCTGAGGCCGCGCAAGGCGAGTGTCAAGAGAGAGAGAGAGGCGGGGTGATAGAGGAACAGACGGGGGTGGAGGCATGTACGAGGCGAGGTAGTGACAGGGGTAAGCGGGGCCGAAGGGGAGGAGGGCGGAGAAGCGGTCGGAGGGGCGAGGAGGAGACGCTTATTGTGCTGCCGGCGCCGCCTGCTGCTGCTGCGCTTGCTCTTTGAAGAGCGAGTGGAAGGCGGGTCAGTCACAGGGAGGGTATGAGGGCGAGGAAGGAAAACACGAACGGTGCTGAGTGCCCGACACCGGTCCCTCGCTGTTCTCTGCCGTGTTGTCGATGTTGTGGAAGTCGAGGATCTCAGAGTACATCATCTGCGAGCGAGCGAAAAGCGTCAGTCCCGCTGCTCCTTCGAGAGCAGCGAAGGGAAAAGGCAGCAACGCACGATCTTCCAGGTGTCGACCGGTAGGTCGGCGTCGTTGAAGCTCCAGTCGAACGGCTCGGGCGCGACGGGCTCGTCGGTCGGGTCGTGGTACGGCGCAAGGTACTCGTGCGCGAGGGCCTGGGCGGCGTCGATGCGCTTGCGCGGGTCGAACACGAGCATCTTCTCGAGCAGGTCGAGCGCCTGCGGGTCTGCGCCGCGGAACTTTTGCGAGAAGGGCACGCGCTCACGCTTGGGCAGGGACTGGACGAAGCGGAGGGTCTGCGGGCAGGAAGAGGGTCAGACGGTTGTTCTGGTGGGAAGAGGAGGAAGGGAGATACGCACGTTCTCCGAGCAGATGGTCTGGATAACGTCCTCTGGAGGGGTACCGAGAAGCTCCGTGATGATCGAGAACTGGTTGACGTGGTCCTTGCCCGGGAAGAGCGGCCGCCCCTCGAGCATCTCGGCGAAAATGCAACCCGCGGACCAGATGTCGACTGCAAAACAGCAAAGTCAGTACGGCTTGCCGAGTCTATAACGGCCTATCCCTCTCCTCGCCACTCCGGCAGCGGAAAGAGGGAGGAAAGCGTGATGACAGAAGGCGAGACAACGCACCGGCGACGTCGTACTTCTGCCACGTGAGCATGATCTCCGGTGCACGGTAGTAGCGGGTGGAGACGTAGCCGGTCATCTGAGGGTCGGCGAGACGCGCGAGGCCAAAGTCGCAGATCTTGAGGTCGCAGTTCTCGTTGACGAGGATGTTGGACGGCTTAAGGTCGCGGTGCACGACGCCGGCCGAGTGGACGTACTTGAGGCCGCGGAGGATCTGGTACAGGAAGTACTGGATGAACTGCTTCTCGAGCGGGCGCGAGGTGAGCAGGCGGTGCAGGTCCGTGCCGAGGAGCTCGGTGACGAAGTAGATGTCCTCGAGCGGCGAGATGAAGATGTCAGAGAGGGAGATGATGTTTTCGTGCTGGATGTGCTTGAGGAGCTTAAGCTCGCGGTAGGTGCGCTTGGCGAGAACGGGAGTGCCTATAGGGTGGAAACGGCGGGAAAAGCGAGGGCGAAGGGCGAGAGATGGTGGGCACGCGATCAGCACAGTCGATACAAGGGACAGAGGCACGAACGAGACGCACTGAAGGGCTTCATGCTAAACACCCCCACCGAAAAGTACCGCAACGCCAGCCAGTCAACTCGTCAGCTACCGTTCTTGCTGCTTCCTGCCTCGCGCTCCTCCAGTCACGTCGTCTCGTGGACCCTCCCGAGAGCGACGGAACGTACATCTTCTTGATCGCCGCCGATTGACCGGTAAGCTGCGAGAGAGGCGGAGTCAGTATCGCAGCCTAAGCAATCAAAGACCGCCGCCGCGTCGAGAGTGCGCACAGAGCGCACAACTCGAGCGACCGCGCGGGCCAGGAGCGGGGGAAAAGAGGGAGGAAACGCACCTCATCCTTGGCAGAGCACACCAGTCCGAACGCGCCCATTCCGACGGGCTGCAGGTCGACATACCGTCTGCGCGCGGGTGATGTCGCAGCGTACAAGAGCGCGTTGTTCGAAAAATGGTCGAGGCGAGGGGACGCGAGGGGAGGAGGCGCGGTGGGGGGCGGGAGGGGCCGAAGACGGAAATCGAGGTCGAGGTCGCGGAAAGTCAGGAAACGACAAACGGCGACGGCGGATCGAGCGGCAGCGTAAAAGAGAGGCTACGCACGTCGTCACCTCGAAAACCGTGCCGAATATGCTCAATTTGACGAAGTCGGCCATGGGAGCAGGAAACTGGCGACGGTGAGTTGGTAGGGGTAGTTTGGCGCGCTCTACACGTTGGTGACGGTTGTAGGGTTGCAGGAGTAGCGCCCGAGCCAGGCGGAACGAGGTGTGGAGCGGGATCGAGAGGCGGAGGATCGAGAGGAGGGGAGGACGAGCGAGAGTCGGTGGAAACGCAGGGTAGGGTCAAGACAAGGTTAGTAGGGGCAACGCAGGGCGCTGAATGCAGTGGTGGAACGCACGGAGGTGTAGGAGCGGTGGTTGGCTCGAGCGGAGAAGCGCGGAGGACGGGCGTGGCCTGGTTGCGCGGTGGGGCGGGGTCGAGGAGCGCGAGGAGCAAGCAAGCGGCACTGACGGGTGCGCTGAGTGGGTGGGAGTGTCTGTGGGGGTGCTGTGCACTGGCAGCAGGTGCAGAAGAGTGGCAACTGGGGCTGGCGAGGCGGAGCAGCGTGCTCCTGGCTTGCTCTGCCCGAGTCCACCCCGGTCGACCAGGGCCTGGCCCTTTTCTCGCGCTCCCTCTCCCCGCCTTCTCGCTCTTTCACCTGACGCTCGACTCGATCTCTTCTGGCTTCTTCTCCTCCTGCACCTCGTACCCCGTGCAGTCTGCATCTCGTCCAGCTCTCACTCCCGCCCGATCTTCCTCCTGGCCCTCGTTGAATACCGCTTCTTTCGCCTCGCCGATCCAGATCGACAGCCCTGCGCCCCTTCTAAGGGCTCTTCCGGCGTCGCAAGCGCACGAGTCCTCTGCACGGGCCAGGGAAACCACCTCGCAGCCGGCGTATTCGCCGTCTCGTCGACGAGAAAACGCACCGCGGCTCGTCTTCTCCATCCTCAACTGTTCTCGCTGCGGCTCCTCTTGCGCCGAGCAAGCACGACGTTCGCGTGAGAGTGAGCGAAGGAGAGGAAGCGACGGTCTGAAGTCCGCGAGGTCTTGCCCGCCGCTCCTTCTCTCCTCGACCAGGCAAGGCCGAGCAGCACGACGTCGACGCAGACACAGTCCAGACGGGCCGCCGAGCGCACGCTCGCTCGTAAGTAAGCGTGGCACGCCCTGCACGTGGGAGTGCTAGACCGCTCGAGCGGCAAAAGGCGCAAAGGGCTGGCGGGTACGAGGCCGAGCGGTTTTCTCGCTGGCTCGCGGCGGCTTTCTGGCTTCCTGCTGCAGCCAGTTGGCCGGTATCCGTTTGAGTGAGACGGTACAAGTGACCTACAGCGTGTCAGTCTCGCCAGTACTTCAGAGAAGGGTTCGAAGAGGAGAACCTTCACTTTTCTTCCTTTCTATAGCGTCCATCTCTCCATGCACCTCTCCGTCTGGCGTCTCGCTCGTCCTGGTGTTCTGAATTGAGAGATCTGGGCTAGCGGAAGAGCGGTCTGAGTAGCTCAGCGCCAACGACCTTCTATTCTTCCGCTTTCTTCGCGCTGTCTTGTCCGGCGCAAAACGGCGGACGATGCCTCCACTCTCGTGACATGGCGAGCTACAAGTGGTGCGCCCCTGCCTGCGCATTCGGAACCAGGGCGGGCTGTCTCCGCACCTGAGAACTGGAGGAAGAGCGACAGCGGGAAGAGGCAGAGCTCGTCTGCGATCAACCAGACCGCCAATGCTGGTGCGTCGCCAGGCTACCGGAGCTTCCCACTGGGAGGACGGCAGAAGCAGAAGCTGAGAGAATCGCTCAGCGGCGGGTGGAAAGAAGGGAAGAAACCGCGAAGGCGAGGGCGAGAAAAGCGCAAGGTCGGCAGCCTCACAGCGCTTCCTGTTCCCCTCTATGCGTTCACTTCGACGAAAGAAGCGGAAGCCCGAAACGCGAAGCACGAGACCGTGCCGAAGATCGAGAGCTTCACGAAATCGGCCATCGTCCCGTTTTCGCTTGTCGGGGCAGTTTCTTGCGTCTCTGCACCCGGGTGAGGGGCATCGCAGGGGCGTGAGCACACACAGAGCGAGGGCGGAGACATGTAGGTGGAGCCGGGGAGCAGGGAGGAGCGGGAGGGAGGGCAGGACGAGGAGAGAGGAGGGAGGGCAGGAGGGGGAACGACGGCGGCGAGCGGGGACTGGGGGTGGAGGAACTGCTTCTTTTGTATGTCAGGGGTTAGAGGTTAGGGTCTACTTGACAGCGGCGGCGGCGTCCTGGCGCTCCTTCTGGCGCTGGATGGCGACTTGCAGGGCAAGCTGCGATTGAGAGCAGGTTCAGCCTCGGAGTAAGCGGAGGAAGAAGAAGAAGACGCACGTCGTAGCCCTGGATGCCGCAGCCAGCTGTCAGGAAAGTGTGAGGCATCAGTCTCCGGACAGTCGAGAGATGGATCGCTTGTTCTCCTCGCTAGGAAGAGTGAGCGAGAAGCCGACCGAGCAGAGACGCACCGATGTACCCAGCGCACTTGGGCGCCGTGACGCTCTTGTGCCTCCACGCCTCGGGGCGAGCGTAGCTGTTGCACGGGTCCACGGTCAGCTCAATCCTTGTTCCCGTCGGGGAGGAGGGAGTAAGGAGAAGAGGGCGGGAAGACGCACACGTTGGAGATGTGGATCTCGACAACGGGCGAGTCGCACGCGTCGATGGCGTCGTGCATCGCGTAGGAGTAGTGCGCGAAGGCGCCGCTGCGATAGCAGGGAGACGGAAGTCAAGACGCAGCAAATGGCGGCGTGGGGCAGGAGGGCGAGCAGGAATGACCAGGAAGGTGGGGAGAAGAACGGAAGAGGGCGCAGGAGGACTTAATGGGCGAGAGAAGAAAGGGGACGGGGAGAAAAAGGACGCACGGGTTCATGATCACGCCGCCCAAGCACCGCGAGTAGTGGATCTGCGATGCCTTTCCGTCAGCGACCATCTTCCTCCTTCTCTCGTGCGCCTGAGACGGAGGAACAAAGACGGCGGAAGGAAAGAAGCGCACCAACTGGCACATCTCGCCCTCGTAGTCCGTCTGCGCGCACAGGACCTTGACGCCGAGGCTCTCGCCCAGGCGCGTCATGCGCTCCTCGATGTCCGCAAGCGTGGCCGTGCCGTACCTGCACGCCACACCGGGTGTTAGCTGGCGCCCGGAGGAAGAGCTTGAGGTGGGGGGTGGGCAAGAGGGAAGGGGAAAACGGGCGCAACGCACTGGGCAGAGTCGCGCTTGCCAAAGAGGGCGTGGTTCACGCCGGAGAGGAGGAGGAACTGTCCCACGACGCGCAAAGAGGTTAGCGAGACGAGGGAGAGAAGGGAGCAGGGCAAGGCGCACCGTCTTCGGGTCCCGCGGCTTCTCGAGCGCCTCGTTCGGGTCGACCCTGGTGATGCGGGTCACGCCGCGGTCGGTCTGCTTCGCCACGTCGGCCAGCAAGTCGCGAAAAGGGGGAAGAGAGGGATCAGCGATGGCCCGAACCGCGGGTGGGAGGGAGCACGCTGGGGCGTGCGAGAGCGGGTGGACAGGGACTGACGGTGGTGAACTCGGTGGGCATGGTGCTGTTGGAGTGGTAGGAGTGAGAGGGAGAGAGGGAGAGAGGGAAGAAGCGGAGCGGGCCGCGAACTTGGCGGGGGATGAGAGATGAGCGCGGGGGAAAGGGAGAGGGAGCAGAGAACGAGGGCAGGCGAGGTGCGCAAAGGGTGTCAAGAATGTGGAGGAAGGAGGAAAGAGGAGGAGAGGGGAGAGGAGAAGAGGGAAAAAGGAGGAAAAGGGACGACGACCACGACGACGACGACAACGAGCGCGCCTTCCTTTCTGCCTCACGAGCGTCGACCACAGCCAGCAGAGAGCACCACAAGGAAAGAGGAGGAAGGGAAGTCGTCGGTACAACCCTACTTTGGCACTACACACACAGCAGGAAAACCAACACACACGGTAAGGGGGGGAGTTTCGAGGAAGGAGAGAGGAGAGGAGGAAGGGGTGGAGTAGTAGTAGTGAGGACAGGGAAGCGAAAGGGAAGGGAAAGGGGAGCGGGCGCAGCGGAGGGGGAAAACTACACGGCGGGGAGGGTGGAGAGGGCGAGGGGGAAAGGGGGGAGGGAGCAGGGTGAATGTCCGTCGACGCCCCTTGCGAGGAGCGTCACAGGGAGGAGTAAGGCGAGGCGGAAAGGCGGCAGACAGGCGAGAGGAGACGAGAGCAAACCCAGCGAGAGAGGTTTACTCGCTGTCCTCGTCCTCGTCGTCGTCCTCGGCCATCTTGGCCGCGGGCTTGTCGTCCTCCTCGCTCGCGTCGTCCTCCTCCTCCTCGTCGTCGTCCGAGTCGGCCTTCTTCTTCTTCGGCGCGGCCTTCTTGGCCTTGGGCGCCGGCTTCGTGGTGCCGTTCTCGTCCTGTCAAAGCGGGAGCAGGGACGGGTGGAGGGAGTCAGTTCGATGTGGAGAAGAAGAGCAGGCGGGAGTAGAGAGTCGACGCACATCGTAGGCGGCCTTCTCCTTCTCGTAGCGGGCCTTGTCCTCCTCGGCCTTGGCCTGGTAGGGCTGCACGGGCGGACGCGCGAAGCATGGGAAGCTCTACGTCAGTACGCTGTTTGTGCATGGCGAGCAGGAGCGGGCGCGTCGGGACGCACCTTCTTGTCCTCCTCGTCGAGCTCCTTCCAGCGGGCGCCGAGGATCTTGCCGATCTCGCCTGTGCATCGGGAGAAAGGGAGAGCAGGTCAGGCGCAGCTCAAGCCTACCTAAAGGAGCCAGCAGGGCGGAGAGGCGAACGGCCAGGGAAGAAAGGCGAGAGGGAGCAGAAACGCACCGAACTTGACATCGGGGTTCTCCTCCTTGACCGAGGCGCGCTCAGCCTGCGAGAAGTGCATGTAGGCCGAAAGGGGGCGCTTCTGCTCGGTCGCATCGCATGGCGAACGGAGAAAGTGCGGTAAGGAGGCGAGAATGGGTCAGTCATCGCTCGAGGGGGAGGGAGAAGGAAGAGGAAAGACGACGGACGGGCGCGTTCGGGTCCTTCTTGGCCTTGGTGCTGGCCTTGGTGGCGCGGGGCTTGGCTTCCTTGGGCATCTGCGCGAGGGAGAAAGACGGTACGAAGAGGCGAAGGAAGGGGGAGAAGGAAGGAAAGGTCAGCGCCAACGTCTCGAAAGCGCGTCGATTGCGCCTGGAAGGGACAGTGTTATGTGCTGTGAGGGCTGTCGAGCGCGTCGGAGCAGCTCAGGCGCGCAAGAGCGAGACGAGGCCATTGTTTGCCTCGAGAGGGCACTTGTCGATCAACCAGGGCTTGCGAAGCCCTCCAGGCCGTCCTCGCGCCATCGAGCACGCCCACGCGTCCTTCCTGAGTGCCCTTGCTGCCCCCAAACGCGTACGAGGCAGCCCTTGAGGCATGCGCGGGCAGGGGGAGAGGTGGGGACGGCGTCGACGATCTCGTCACCCTCGTTTTGGGGGCGGGTGCCCGAGCAACGAGGGGCACGAGACGGCAGGTGAAGGAGGGGAGACGCGCGCAAGAGGAGGAAGGAGGAGGATGCGAGGTGGAAGAGACGCGCTCTAGGGGAGGGTGTGGGCAGAGGGGGGGAAGAGCGGCGACGAGGGGGGCGGGAGAGCTCGAGGAAGGCGACGCACGTTGTGGGTAGGGCAGAGGAGCGAGTAGGAGGAAGGAGAGAGCTGGAGACGAGGCAAGAGGGTGAGGGTGAGTGAGGGCGATGTTAGGTGGGGCTGGGGGCAGAGGCGGGCTCACAGGCAGGCGGTGGGCGTGAGGGAGAGAGAGGGCGCTGCCAGCCAGCCCTCACAAAACCGCTCCCTATGCTCGGCCGCAATCGCCTCAGCTTTTTCAGCTTCCCCTTACGGGTGCTTTCTCCTCCTTTACGACTCAGCGGAAAGCAGCAACGAGCAGCACTCACTTGCCGCACCACCTCCCGCTCCTCGTCGCTCAAGCCTCCGAGCTGTCTCACCTGCTCTCGCTCTTCTCTCGCTCAATGGGCAGCGCTGGAAGCAGTCCCGATAGCACGGGAGAGTACCAGAGAGCCAGACGGACCCCGATCGAGCACTCTCGAGGGAGGCTGGGGGATTTGGGCGAGGACGAGCCGTCATGCGTTCGCTCCTGCTCCTCATTCTTCCCACATCGCGACATGCCTGCTACTCCTGCTCCGAGCTCTTCCAACGACGAGGCCTCAGCACTCGCCCCTCAACAAAAGGCTGGTGCGTTCAGCGCGTTCATCGCTGCTGTCTAGCGTGCATTCCACCGCCCCACCTCGCACGACGACGCCCTGCCCACCCTCGCAAGCCAGCCAGCCAGCGAAGCGTACTGACCCCTCGCTCACTCAGGCTGGTCCTCGTTCATCAAGTCCCTCGCGTCCTTCACTGTACGCCCGCTCGTCCTCACCGTGTCCCGCTCCTCTCTCTCTCGGTCCCCCATTCCTCCGCATCCCGCTCAGCCCTGCCCGGCGGACGAGGACATCGCCCCAACTGATCTCCTCTCCGTGTCTCTTACCACCACCAGGGCGACTTGTCCGGTCTCACCGCCCCGCCCTTCATCCTCTCGCCCACCTCGCTCGCCGAATTCCCCTGTGCGTTCCGCCTCTCACGCTCCTCTCCCTTTCACCCGCTTGTCCTCCTCGCGGCCATACTGACGTCGCGACGGCCAAAACAGCCTACTGGGGCGAGCCCAAGGGCCTCTTCGCCGCCATCGCGGACGGCAAGACGCCTGAGGAGCGGCACCTCGCCGTCACCCGGTGGTTCCTCGCCACGCTGAGCGGGCAATTCACCCGGCGCGAGAAGGAGACGGTGCGTCTCCGTCTGCTTCTCTTCTCGCCTGAGAGGAACCGGACTGACCGGAGGTTTCGAGGCGAACAGGGCTCGGAGAAGAAGCCGCTCAACCCGTACGCTCTCTCTTGCTGATCCTTCCTGCCGCGAGACCGAACTGACCACTCGTCCTCCTACAGCTTCCTCGGCGAGCAGTTCCTTGGCGAGTGGGACAACGGCGAGCTGGTCCTGAGGGTCGAGCAGGTCTCGCACCACCCGTACGTTCCTCCTTGTCCCTGTTCCTCGCGTTGTAGCTCAGCCCTTCTCCACTTGCAGGCCCATTACCGCCTACCACCTCGAGAACACGAAGAAGGGCATCGTCTATGAGGGCAACTGCGCCCAGAAGACGTCGTTCTCGGGCCGGACGATCCAGGTCAAGCAGGTCGGACACGGCCTGCTGCGGATCAAGCTCCCGAACGGCGAGACTGAGAGTGCGTCGCCTCCCGTCTGTTTCTTGCCCCCTGTGGCTCGTACTGACCGGAAGCGAACCCCAACAGCCTACCTCATCACGCTCCCCAAGCTCTCGATTGAGGGCATCCTGCTCGGCAAGCCGTACGTCGAGCTCGCCGAGACGTCCTACATCCAGGCCTCGCACGGCCTCACCTCGACGATCAAGTACTCGGGCAAGGGCTGGATCTCGGGCACGGCGCACTCGCACACCACCGTCGTCTCGGCCGGCCCCGGGTCGGCGCCGCTGTACACGCTCGAGGGGACCTGGACGGGCGAGACCAAGTACGCCAAGCCGAGCAAGGGCGACGTCGTCGGCAAGGTGTTCCTCGATGCGGCGGAGGAGGGCATCCGGACGCCGATTCAGGTCAAGCCTGTCGAGCAGCAGGGCGAGTACGAGAGCCGCAAGGCGTGGAAGGCCGTTGCGGACGGGATCAGGAAGGGCGACTTTGACTCGGCGAGCACGGCCAAGACGGCGCTGGAGGTGCGTCTTGTCCCCCTCTTTTCCGTCATCCTCCTGTCCCTTCAGTGTCTCGAGGCTGATGGTGTTGCGCGACGCCATGTACAGAACTCGGAGCGCCAGAAGCGCAAGGACGAGGCCGCCGCGTCCAAGCCGTTCCAGCTGCGCCTGTTCGACAAGCTGCCGAACGACCCCGAGTACGCCAGGTTGGCGTCCATGATCAAGTTCCAGCCCGCCCAGGAGGACTCGTACATCTTCAAGGGCACCGCCTAAGCAGCTTCCGTTGCCTGTCGCGCGCACGCCGTCGTCGCCGCCGCTCTTTACACCCGCCTTGACCCCTCCCCATATCCCGGCTCTCTTCGCGCTCTTTACTTGTACACTCCGTGACGTGCACCTCCCTTCTCCTGTCGATGGACTCTGCGCTCCTCGTCTCCCCGTTGTGACACCACCCACCACTCTTCGTTCCTCGTCTTCTTATCCCCCCTTCTCCCCCGTTCCGCGTCCTCGACCCGTCCAGCCTCGTGCATTAGCTTTGCAACCTCGACCAAGTCAGTATGCGTGCTCAGCAGGGGAGAAAGAAAGAGAGGCTGAATGGGGAGGCTCAGTCCGGAGGCTGCGGACGCGAGGAGGTGATGAGGCTGTCCACTCAACTCTCGCTCTTCTCCCTCGCGCCCTTGCTCCTTACTTCTGTCTGCGTTCCGCACAGGATGATCCCCCGGATACCGCACTTCCCCCTGTACCGGCGGCGTCCGCCTCGACGTGCGCACCCTCCTCGTCCTCGCCCTCACCGCCTCGCTGCCTGCCTCCTCGCCTTGCTCGCGCTCGTCTGCCTCCCGAACACTACGGCTCAGTCGACTACACTCACGGTACCCTCGACGACGACCTTCAACCTCTCAGACGCCGCCAGCGCCTTCTTCGCCCTCCCCACCTCGTCCTCTTCCTCCTCCTCGTCCTCGTGGGACGGCCTGAGCATCTCGCTCTCCCTCTGCGCCCCTCCCGCCGAGCTCATCGCCCTCCCCTCTGCGCTCCCGACCGCCCTCCCAACAGCCCTCTACCTCTCCACCTCGTCGTCCCTCCCCTCCCCCGGTCCAGGCGACGCCCTCCCGCCCTCCTCCGCCGGCGGGACCGCCGCCCCCCTTTTCGGCTTCGCCAACTACTCCCTCTCGGCCGACGAAGCCTCCGCCGCAGACGGGCTCTGGATCGGCGTCTACTCGCCCAGCGCGGCGGACCTCCTCCGCCACGCCAAGGACGAGGACGACGACACAGTCGAGACGGTGCAGGGCAGCTGGACGTTCGAGCTCGATGTCCGCTTCGCCGGGACGCAGGACTGGGTCTTGAAGGGGGATGTGGGGCTGCGCGTCGAAGACTCGGACCGGACGGGCGTGCTCCTCTCGACCGCCAATTTTACCGCCGCGAACGAGTCCTTCGCCTCCGCGCCCGCCTGGGTGCCGCTCGTGGTCGAAACGGACCCGGTGGCGTACCCGCTCGCGCGCTCGCGGTGCTTTGTCCAGCGCTTGGGGGCCGCATCGGGTGCGGGCCTGGCGGTGGAGGTGACGAGCGGGACGACGACGAGGGGCTATGGGGGCGGGACGAGGAGCCAGTTCGAGTTGAGGGGCCTCGAAGGGGGGAAGAACTACACGGCGTGGTTGGTGCAGAACTCGACGCTGAGCGCGGGAGGGGGGAACGAGACGACGGTGTGGGACCCGGTTTTCTTCTCAACCAAGAGCTGTACGTTCTCTCCTTTCTCTTCTTCTCGGGTGTCTTACTGACCTCATCTCTCCGCAGCCGACTCCTGCCGCCTCCTCTACAACCTCGACTTCTGCCCCTCCGTCGCCTATTCCGTCCCGTCTCCACCGTCCCTTCCCACTGCCGACCTCGTCTCCTACTTCAACTCCACCCTCTTCCCATCCCTCTCCGCCTTCGCCCGCACGCTCACCACCTTCCCGTGCGACGTCCCCTCGATGGGCCAGTTCTCCGTTGTCTCGACCTGCCAGGACTGCTACGCCGCCTACCGCGACTTCGTCTGCGCGACGGCCTTGCCGCGCTGCACCGACGCGCCGAGCAACGCGACGCTCAACGATACGACCCCGGCAACGGCGGCGGCGGGGACGGAGAGCGGCCTCGCGAGCTGGACGGTCCCAACCGAGCCGCAGGCGGTCCTCGTCCGCACCGACCCGTTCGCGTCCCGCACGCCGGCCTTGGGGCCCTCCAACCTCTCAACCACCTTCCCCACGCTCTTCAACGCCTCGTTCCCCTCTACCCCTTCCAACGTGTTGGCCGAGTCGCCCTTTCCCTACGGCGAAGTCCCGCCCTGCACGGACGTGTGCGCGCTCGTGCAGGCGCGCTGCCCGGCCTTTCTGGCGTGGCAGTGCCCGAGCGTGACGTTCGAGGGCGGGCTGACGGGCACGGCGGGGTATGGGGTTACGAGGAAGGTGGACGAGGACGCGAGGATGGCGGGCGAGGTGGAGGGGAGCGAGAGGGATGAGAGGGCGGCGGATCGGTTCGGGAACGTCTTGTGAGGCGCCTTGGTTCCTTTCTTTCGTCCCTTGCCCCTTCACAGCTCGGGGGCGGTGCGGTTCATGACGCCCAGCGGCTTACTGACCTGAACCCTCCCTCCCCAGCTGCAACGCCCTGTACACCGACCTCACCTCCGCCGCCCAGTTCATCGACCTGAGCAAGGTCTCTTCCTCCGCCTCCCGCCTTTCCTCCCCTCTCTTAGCCATCTTCCCTTTCGCTCTTTTCGCCCTCGCATTCGCATTCTTCTAGACCTGCCCCTCTCTGAAGGGTTAGCACAGACACTCTCTTCTCCTCTTTCCTCTCTCATCGTCGTACGTATGGACACTCCCGGCTCTCTTCGTCTCGTTCTTCTCTTCGTGCAATTCATTGGCTGTATCGCAGGACGACGAAGCAGGGCACTGACAGGAGAGGCTCTATGGGGTCTATTTACGGAGAAGGCAAGACTGACTATGCACAAGGTCGGAAGAGGGAGAGAGTGCCCGAGAGAATCTGGAAAGACGAAAGGGCGGAAGGGGACGCCTTCACTGGGCGAAGCCGACGCGGAGGACCATCCTGCAGTTACAAGACGAGGGTAAGCAACGTGACGACAAACTCGAAACCTCCTCTGCTTCTCCACAAGGAGGGGCAAGAAGGAAAGCAGAACGCCATCGCGGCGGGACGCACCTCGGCCCCAAGTCCTGCTCGCCCTCGATCAGCGTTCTTGTGACGATCTCGGCGCGGCGCTCGACCTGCATGTCCGGCTCGCGGAGCGCAAAGGTGAAGGTCGGGAGGAGGGTCGCGAGCGCACTGGACGGTGGAGGCGAGAAAATCAGGAAAAGGGGAAGAAGGGAGGGGGAGGGGGGGAAAGGAAGGGCAGGCGCACGCTTTGATCTCCATGATGGCGAACTTGTATCCGATGCAGCCGCGGGCGCCATTGAGGAACGTCATCAACCCATACAGCCCCGCGCCGCTGCCGGCCTTGATGCGCTTCTCGCCCTCCTCGTCCCGCTCGATCCAGCGCTCGGGCCTGAACTCGTCCGCGTCCTCGCCGTACAGCTCCGGGTTGCGGTTCGCGGCGTAGATGGAGAGCATGAGCTGCTGGCCCTTCTTGATGGGGATGTACGAGATCGTCTCGCCTGGCTTGGTTGCGGACGGGATGGGGCGCGAGAGGGGGAGGACGGTGGGGATGATGGGCTCGCGGGTGGTGGTCGAGACGCTGGGCTCGAAGCGGAGGAGCTCGTGCTGAGAAAGGAGCTTGTCAACTCGTTGGAAGGAGGGAAGGAAGAGAGCGGAGAGCTCACCACCACCGCATCGAGGTACTCGAGCTTGTCCAGATCCTGGCAATCGAGCTCCACCCCGCCCTCCTCGGCCGCTTTGTGAGCGACGATGAGCTCCTCGCGGAGCTTGGCTTGGACATCGGGGTTGAGGGCGAAGAGGTGCAGGGCGGAGGTAAGCGCGTTCGAGGTCGTCTCGTGACCGGCGAGAAGGATGGTCTGTAATACGAGAGAGCGCATCCGTCAGAGGTGGAAGGGGTGAATTAAGGGGAGGAGGGAGGAGGACGCACCATCATCTGACCGCGGAGCTCTTCGGTGGAGAGAGGCTGCTTCTCCTCGCCCCAATTGGCGCGAACTGCTCGCAAGGAATCAGTCTAGCTCGTCAAACCGGGAAAAGGACCGAGAAACGTACGAAGTAGGGCGATCAAGTCCTTGCTCCCCTCCATCGACTCCTTGCCCTCGGCCTCGACCTCCTTGATCTTCGCTTCGATGATCCTCTGGCTCTCCTCCTGCAGCGCGATGCGGAGCTTCCGGTCAACCTGGATGCGCTGCTCGGGGATGAAGCGCTCCAGGTCGATCTTGCGCCCGGCGCGAGCGAGAGCCTTGAGCAGGCGGGAGAAGACGAAAGAGAGAGGAGTGGGCTTGGCCGCGACGCGCGTGGACATGCACTCCCACGAGTCGGAGAGGGTGGTTGAGTTGGAGCGGAGGGTGTCGAAGGTGTAGCCGAAGCCGGCTACGGGAGATTGCAAGCCGGTTAGCTGTGAGTGTGCAAGGACGTTGCGGAGGTGAATGTACCGAGGCCGATGATGTCCATCGTGTACTTGTTGAACCACGCGTTCATCTCGACGATGGCTTCCTTGTCGTTCATGGACGATGGCGCCCGCTGCGCCTGCTCTGCCGTCGCGTAAGTCCCCGGCTCGACGACTGAATCCTCAACGAGCTTGACCCAGGAATCGCGAAGCTACAAAGGACGATCGTGAGTACGGGAAGTGAGAACGAGACCGCGGAAAGCGTACCAATTTGGCCTTGTCGAGCAAGATGGGAGAGAGCTCTTTCAGCGCGTTCGGCGAGAAAGCCGGAAGCATGAGCTTCTTCTGGCGCTTGTGCGAGTCACCTGGACGGAGGCAAACGGTTAGCGTCCGTGAAGTCGAAAATGAGAGTGGGTAGAGCGCACCCTCAACCGAGATCATCCCCATCCCGCCAATGTCGGAAATCGCCGCAACG
Source organism: Rhodosporidiobolus sp. SP3-3/4 (assembly GCA_029873605.1). Classification (NCBI taxonomy): domain Eukaryota; kingdom Fungi; phylum Basidiomycota; class Microbotryomycetes; order Sporidiobolales; family Sporidiobolaceae; genus Rhodosporidiobolus; species Rhodosporidiobolus sp. SP3-3/4. The sequence continues at coordinate 63,809 of JAQJIZ010000012.1, read as the reverse complement.
TTGCCGATGGGCTTGATGAAGTCGTACGAGCGGGAGACGAGGATATGGTGCAGAGCGGCCGGGTCGCTGATGACAAGCGCGTCGCTCCCGAAGACGGTGCGGAACCGCACGGCGCCGCCGAACTTCTTCGTCCACCTCGAGAATGCGACGCCTGGACCGGCGTCGAAAGCCTCGGCGAGCGAGCCCCACCAGGCGGACTGAGGCTTCGGGCCGGGGATGTCGCGCAGGGAGGAACGGAGGGGGGAGACGAAGGTGAGGAAGACGATCTTGAGGGCGACATAGGCGGCGAAGTACAGGATGATGCGGCTGTGGAAGGGAAGAGGAGATCAGCGTGATGGAAGGGGGAGAGGCGGGAGAGACGTACGAGAAGAGGGAGAAGCCGCTCGCGAGTGCTGGCAGCGGCGAGAGCGTCTCGAAGATGGGCGCCATGGTGGACAACACTGAGTAGCAGCGTATGAGCAGGAAGAGAAGGACGAGCGCAGCGCATTCCCCGAGGCTGCACCGCGCAGACTGGGTCTCCCCTTGCAATGAGCATCATAGAGAGGCGGGGAAGGGAGGCTATTTCGCGGGAACCAAGGGTGGACTGGCACTATGCGCCAATGAGGGTGTGCAGAGACGTGCTGCCGTGTTGGCCGACCTGGTGGTCCCTGCGCTGCGCGAGGCGTGCTGCAGCTGCAAGGAGGGGGCTCTGGAGGAAGAGGGGAGGAGGACACTCTCGTCTCCCGCACGGCCGCGATGGGCGCTAGGAGAGGTGCACGAGGAGGTAGCGAGCTGTCTTTCGAGAAGGTCCGGCGGGATTAAGCGTCTCCAGGAGTGACAGCAAAAGCAGGATGAGGGAGAGAAGCGAGCGAGACGTCGAGACCAGGTTGGCCTCTTGCCGCTCGTTTCGCACCGCTAGAACGCCGCCGAGCAGCTCATGGACCCGCCAGAACAGCCTGCTACACCCGCGTCCAGCCTGACCGCCCACCTCGCCCGCTTTCGCTACGCCTCCCCCCACTCCTCATCCTCCATCTCTCCCCGCCGCTCACCTCGCAAGCCCACTCCTGCTACCGTAGAGAGCGTCGCAACCGGTTCAGAAGCGCCGGCTACTCCATCCAAGCCTGCTCCCGCCCGGCGCAACTCTGCCATGTCGCCCATCGATCGTCGAGCAACCTCGACCCCTCCCCGAGCAGACGGCTCGAGCCGATTCTTCAAGCGCAAGGCGGATGGCGAGGGAGAAGGCGCTGAGATGGTCGCGTCGGAGGAGGAGGACGAGCCGGAAACCCCCAAGAAAAAGCGGAAGAGGCCTGCGAGGCCGTACGCCGACCCGTCTGTGTACGCTCACCTGGGTGAAAACCCGCTCTCCGACTACATGGGTATGTCAGCCTCACGCTTCTTCTATGCCTCCTCACTAGAAGTCCTCGGGCTTCTCTACGAGGTAGCTCCAGCTCGTGAGCTAACCTTTTCTTGCCCCTCCCATGGTCTTTCCCCGCTGCACCCTCCGGCAGTCCACGACGGCCCCCTCCTCCTCTGCGGCATCAACCCGGGCAAGATGAGCGCCGAGAAGGGCCTGCACTACGCCAACCCAACGAACCACTACTGGCGCTGCCTCGCCGGCTCGGGCCTGACCGACCGCCTGCTCGACCCGTCCGAGGGCCCGCTCCTGCCCGAGAAGTACGGGATCAGCGCGACGAACCTGGTGCCGAGGCCGTCTGCTGAGGTGCGTTAGCCTTTCTCCCGAGCTACAATGGGTGGGAGCTGATCTGGGCAGCAAGACCAGATGTCCGAGATCAGCAACGACGAGATGAAGGCGTGCGTCCCGGCGTTCCTGCGCAAGGTTGTCGAGTACCGGCCCCGGTACGTCCCTGTTTCCCTCCCCTCTTTCGCTTTCCTTCCTTCAGGAGCTTCTTCCCGTTCTTTCGCCGTTCATCTCCCTAAGTTGGGTCTTTCTGCAGAATCGTCGCCTTTGTCGGCATGAAGATCTGCGAGATCGTCATGCGGTACCTGCACAACCTGCCTCCGTCCACTTCCCCCGACTCGCCCTCCCCAAGTCCCGCCAAGAAAAAGCGCAAGCCCGCCATGCCCAAGGTCGTCATCGGCCTGCAGGCCGCTGTTCTTCTGCTGCCCCCTCAGGAGAAGGGAGGGGTGGGCAGGAATATCCACTTCTGGTGCCTTCCGTCTACCTCGGCGAGGGTGGTGGAGTACCAGGTCCGCTGTTCTTCCCTCTCTCCTTTCGTCCCTCCTCCTTTGCGCTGACCAGGTGCGACACGCAGCTCAATGACAAGATCAAGATCTTCTCGCGCCTCAAAGCCGACGTCGACAAGCTCACCTCGAGCCCCGCGGTGCCGCTTGACCTTCCTGCGGGGGCGGTCGAGTACCCCGTCCAAGGGCTCTTCCCGGAGGCGGAGGCGGTGGTCAAGAAGGAGGCAGACCATGAGGAGGAGGAGCAGGGCGAGGAGAAGCAAGGGGGGTGGACGGTTAGGATGATTGGGGTGGAGGATCTCAAGGTGGGAGTGAAGATGGAGCAGTGAGGGCGTGGGTATCGCTTAGCCGTAGTCGTACATAGCTGTTGTTGCTACTCTTGCTTACGCTTGCTCTCTCGCTCGTCTCTCTCTCTTGGAATTTCGGACGTGCGAGGCTTCTTCTTCTCTTCCCATCTCCGCCACCCGCCTCCTGCCTCTGACATGCTCAGTACGTTGTCCAGTCCTCCCCCTCTACCTCCATACTGACCCCTCGCCCTGCAGACGCCCCCTGTACGCCCTCCTCGCCCTTTCTTCCTCCGCCGAGCTGATCCTCTCCTCCTCCTTCGCTCACGTCAACTTCGCCTCCGCCGTCCATTATCCTCTTCTCGCTCCTCGCACAACACCCCTTTACCTCCTAGCCATCCGCACCGGCGGCGACCCGCACGTTTACACCTTCACCCGCCTCGGCGTGGGCGACAACTCGCAAGACGACAAGATCCTCGGTCCCTCGACGACGTACGCTCGCCCTTGCTCCCCTATCCCACTTGAGTAGTCGTGCTGACTCTGCATCGCGCCTCGAATTGACCTCCCCTTGATCGGGAGAGCAGCTACATCGCCGCGCACCCTCCTTCGTCTTCTTTCACCACTACCGAGCCTTGGGAGATCAAGCTCTATCAAGAGTCTCGCACCGGTCCTCTTCGCGTCATTGTGTCCATTCACGCGGGCGGGAGAGGCTTCAAGATCACCGTCCCCGAGTGCGTTTCCCGTCTTTCCCCTTTTCTTCCTCGAGGCTGATGGGGGTTAGGCGAGAACAGCCGCGACTGGTCCACGCCCGTCCCAGTCGGCGGCAAGCCCACCGAGCCCTTCATCGGTCCATTCGGCGCGAAGCGCTTCAAGTGGTGCCGGGGCGGGCCGCTCCTGCACAAGACCTTTGCGGTGCGTGGACTTTCACCCTCCTTCTGCTTCCACTTTTCTCCTGCATGCGAAAGATCGAAGTGATCGAAGCGTTCGCGCAGTGCTGGGAGATCTTCGAGGGCAAGCCGCGCAGGAAGGCGGCCAAGTGGAAGAAGGCGTACGAGACGGGCGAAGGCGTCCTGTACATCAACCAGGTGCGCCTGGCTCTCAGCCGCTCCTTTCGTCTTCCCCTTCCTGATCGAGAAGCGACGAGCAGGACTTCAGTGGCGAGAGGGAGGTCCTCCTCGCCTCCGCCATCGGCTTGACCGGTGCGCCTTTCTCTCTCTTCCTCGTGCATGTCTCCACGCCGGCCTTTCTCTCTCTTCCTCGTGCATGTCTCCACGCCGTGCGCTGAGTCAACTCTGCCTTGCAGCGTGCGAGTCCGCTTCGGCCATCAACAGCTTGAAGGGCTAGCCTGAGGAGTCGAGCTTGAAAGAGGTCGGCGCGAGGAAAAAGCAGCTTGTCGTCGAGGAGGAATACCGTAGCACGCAAGGCACTTCTACCGCTACCAGACTACCGCGACGAGAGCGTGCTCGATATGATAAAATGCTTGCACTGCGGCGAGTAAGCGGCATCACTACAACAAAGGCAGGGAAAAGCTGGACAACGATGGAAACCTGCATGCTCGTCTCCCCCTCCCCTCCTCCCGGCCTTCACTCCTCAAGCGCTCCATCCCGCCGTCCGCTCAAAGCGGCGCAGGCAGGCCGCTCGCCACCGCCCCTCCCACCGGCCGCGGCGGTGTGCCCGGCGACCCTCCTCCTCCCGCCTCTCCGTTCCCATTCGGCGTCGCGACGTCGATGTCCATCGCGCCTCCCCCGCCAGGCGTCGCAGGCGAAGGGTCGCCGCCCTTAACGGCGCGGAGCGGCGTCGACGCCTTGGACGAGCCGGACCCGGCGCCGGACTTGCGCCGCTCAAGGAGCTTCTTGACCCAGTCCTTAACGTACGCCTTGATCTTGGCCTCCTTGTCGGGCGAGAGCGAGTCGTACGAGTCCGTCGCGTAGGTCGGGCGCTTCTTCTCCTTCTCGCAGAGGATGGAGCAGACCTGCAGGAGGAAACGAGGGGTCAGCAACGGGGAGAGATAGGAAGAAAGGGAGACGAAGACGAACCTCCTTCGCCCGCTTCTTGAACGCCTCGGCCTCGAACTGCCCCTTGTACTTACTCATCGTCCCGACGACGACGCCCGAGAAGAGGCTCATCACCTTCTTGTCCTTCCTCTCCCTGTCCTTGTCCTCCCGCTCGGCCTTCTTCCGCTCGTGCCGCTCGGCCCTTTCCCTCTCCTTCGCTGCCTTCTCCTCCGCCTCCCTCGCCGCCGCCTCGTCCTTGACGCGCTGCGCCTCGGCCTCAGCCTGCGCAATCAAGTCCGCCGCGCTGAGGACGACGTGCGGCTTGGGTCGTTGCTGCTCCCGCAGAAGCTTCTGCCGCGGGTCCTCCTCGCCCGGCCGCGGCGGGTGCGCCTGCGAGTGCCCCGTCGGGAGGTGGAGGTAGTAGTCCGTGTTCGCGTCGCGGTCGTAGCGGACCTCCCAGCCCTCGGGCAGGGCTTTGCGCCCGCCGCCGCCCGAGCCGGAGCGCATCTGGTTCGCGACGGGCCGAACAAAGGCGGGCCGGTGGTCCGTGTCGGGCTGGACAGGGTCTTCAATGCGCGGGCGCTTGGTGAGCTGATCGATGCTGAAGTCGGAAGGGCGCTTGCGATCTGGGTTGTCCTCCTACGCGGGCAGCGGAGACGGGTGAGTTCGGACGGGTTATAGGGAAGAGGGAGAAGACGAACCGCTTTGGGGATGCGGTAGCCGAGCTTGAGCTCGCCCCAAGTCGCGAGTAGCTGTACAAGATGAGGTCGTCAGCTGCCGGTCTCACCGGGAAAGGAGAGCAGAAGGGGAAAACGCACCTCGCTCGCCAGCGCCTTGACCTTCTCGTCCTCCATCTCTGCGCACCTGCTCACACTCTCCTCGATCTTGCTGCTCTCGATCTTGTTCCTCGTCTGGAGTCGCCAACGCGAGAGGATCTCGAGGTCGCGGAGGACGACCTCGACGTCCTTGGGGTACTCGCGGAGGATGTTGTACATGAGGTTGAGGCCGTGCAGGCGCAGGAGGTTGCGCTGCACTTCGTCGTCGTCCGTGATCTGCAGGGAGAAGGTCAGGAGGGACAGAAGGAGGGGAGGGAAGGGGAGGGGGACGGACCTGGACACGGGTGAGGAGCTTCTCGAGGATGCGGCGAGTCTGCAGCGCTTGTCGCATCGCCGCCATAACCTTGGGGACCTCGTCGAGCTGGATCGGGTGAAGCGTGGGCTGTACGACGGCGATTCTCCGCCATCAGCCATCGTTCTCGGTAGATCGCAAGAGAAAGCTGAAAAGCGGGGATGAGCGAAAGACGCACCACAAAGTCCTCGTCGAGCTTCTTGCCCTTCTTCTTCTTGCTGCCCTTGAGGCCGAGCTGCTCGACCTCCTCCGTGATGCCGAGCGCGTCAATGTACAGGTCGTCCATGCCGCCGAGGTCCGTCTGCGTCTTGCCGCCGATGAAGCCGACGCAGTTGGGCTCGCCGCAGTAGCACTCCTGGGCGACATGTCTGCACGGCATGTCATCCCTCGATCAGCTCGCCCGCCTGAGAAAGAAGGCTGGCGAGGAGAGGAAAAAGAGAGGCGAGGGCGCACCCGTAGCGGTCGACGTTGTAGTTGAACGTCAGCTCCTCGTGCTTCTTGATCGCGCGCTTGGTAAAGATGCCCATGCGCATCTTGCGCCCGACGGTCCACTTGGCGACGACGCAGTTGGGGTTGCACGAGTGGTTGAGGAACCGGCCCTTGCCGCCGCGCTTGGTCGCGTCGATGAACTGTTGACCCGCTCTCAGTCAGCCCCGTCCGGACAAGGAGGGGAAAGAGAAGGGAAGGAGAGTGAAAGAGACGCACAACCTCCTTGTCGAGCGCCATGAAGTAAAAGTGCTTGATGCCCTCGTTCGCGTACTCCTTCATCTTGCGCGCGAACGGCTGCGGCCCGATGACCTCGCCGACGTACTCGTACACGAACGCGTCGGCCGCCATGTCGGCGCCGGCACGCACGCCAAAGCCCTTCTTCTCCGTCTGGACAATCTCGATCGGCGCGTACTGCTTCTTTTGAAAGCTGTTTAGGGGGAATGAAAGGTCAGGTCTACTTCTTCCGACAGTGACATCGGCCTTCTGATGGTCAGAAAGGGGAGAACGGAAGGAAGGAGGACGTACCGCTGGTTCTGACATGCCCGCCCGCACCGGCAGTCGCCCTTGACGCACTCAATCTGCATCAGCCGATTGACGCAGTTCGCATGCTCGCCGCACGCTTGCTCGTCTGCTGGCCAGTCTGCTCGACGAGCGACAGTCTGCCGGGTCAGTACCCATGCGAGGACGAGGAGAGGCGGGAAAGAGAAGGAAAGCGAGACGAACCCGGATGGGGTTGACAGTCGCACCGCGCGGCGTCCTCCTCGAAGTAGGCCAAGTCGCCAAGCTTCTTGTTCGCGTAGGTACACTCGCTCAGCTCTTCATAGGTCGCGCCAGCCTGTGTCGCGCCCTTGGCCCAGCATCAGCCTCCTTTCCTCAGCACGAAGGAACGAAGGAAGAAGTGAGGAGCAGGAAAGACGCACCGCCTCCTCCGCCAACGGCAGATGCCCAATGAACTGCGGCTCGCTCTCAATCTTCTTCGCCCTGCCCTTGCCCTTCTTGAGGTTCTTCGCCCCGGCCGGCTTGACCTCCTCGATATCCTCGCCGCTGCTCCCGCCCGCGCGCGGCGTCGACGCGCCACTCGCCGCCGCCGCGAGGGAAAGCGAGCGGCTGCGCGGCTTGAGGTCCTCGACCCCTTCTTCCTCCTCCTTGGCCGCGAGGAGGTCCTTCTTCGAGTCAATCTCGTCGACGGTCGCAGAGGTGCTCGCGAACGGCTCGGGGGCAGGGAGAGAGGGCTTGCGGTCTTCGGAGGAGGAAGCGCGTGGAGGGGGAGGAGTGCCGGCTTCGGGCTTAATCGCCGGTGCGGGAGAGTGCGAGGCGGAGGAATATTCGGCTTTTGGGTGGAGGAGCATGGGAGAGGCACGAGATGAGGTTGAGTCGAGATCGGGAGTCGGGAGAGGGCTACGAGAGAGGCGGGACGAGGAGGGAGCAAGTCAGCGAGTGCGAGGGGAGGCAAGGGTGGCGGCGACGAAAGAGGGTGGACAGAGTGCGCGTACTTGATACCGTTGGTGCTTGCAGTGCTGTGAGCGTCTGTGTGGAGTGTGACGGCAGCAGAGAGGAGTTGTGGTGAGTAACAGCCGCGAGTGGTCCAAGGGAGAGCCAGCAGGAACAACACCGTCTCCCGCCACAGCAACACTCTCTGAGCGCGATCTGACAGCACGAGCAGACTCACCATGCATCTGCGCGTCTCCCTGACCGCCGTTCGCTTCGCCGGCAAGGGTTCCCCCTGCAGTTTGGCTCAGGGAGGGTGCGTCCGGGTGGTCGCGATCCATCTTGGCTGCGTGTTCGGGCTGGGGCGTGCCAACGGGAGCAGGAGACTGGGGTGTTGGGTAATCCGGACTGGCGGGCAGCATCGCCCGGTGGCTGAGTGAGTCGAAATGGCAAGCGGGTGAGTGGGGGGATGAGGCGAACGAGGAACACAACCAGCGCACCTCGACCAGAGACCGCGAGACTCGGCAGGCGGGGTGAGCAGCTGCTTCTCGTGAGGACTAGCGGATCAGAATCCCAAAAGGAGCGAGCGGTGAGCGATGGAGGGTGTCAACCTTGTCCTGTTCGCTTCCTCGTCCGCTTCCCTCAACCCACCATGTCCGATTCCACCTCTCGCAAGCGCCTGAAGAACATCGACGGCAAGTCCGTGGCCGTCAACGTTCACCCGACACCGTCTGCCGCTCTTCCCGCTTCTCTCGGTACGCTCCTCGTCGTCCTTCACCGCCCCAAGCTCATCGCCCATCCTCACCGCTCTCGCGTCCGTAGCCCTGTTTCCGTCCTCCCAGCCTCCAGCCAAGACCCCTTTCACCGCCTACACCTCCTCCGCCAAGCCCCCGCAAGACGGCAAGCGCGACCGCCATGTCCTCGCCGGCGAGACGGACGAGATCGAGTACGAGAGCCGCAACCACCTCGGCATCGACGGCGAGGCGCAGGGAGAGACCGAGGGCTACGCCGTCGAGTGCGTCCTCTTGTCCGTTCTCCTCCCCAGCGACAGCTGACCGTTTTCCTCCCCCGCCTCCTCTTCCTCCCTACCCGAAGGTACATGATTGGCGTCCGCAACCCGCGCACCAACACCCTCACCCTGCACTCCGCCCCCTTGCACACCTTTACCCCCTCCATCAAGGCCCTCAAGGCCACCACTTCCTCCCTCACCCCCTCCCAGCTCTTCACCGCTCAAAAGGCCGCCCTCGGTTCCGCGTTCGGCACCAAGAAGGCCATCAAGCAGCTCCGCGCGCAGGAGCGCAACAAGCTCAACGAGACCTCGTTCGGCACGGGCGCGCACGTTGCCGGCCTCTCGTCCCACGTCCAGGCGTCCATCGCCGCCGCTTCTTCCGCCATCCCTTCCTCCGAGGCGATCGAAGCCTCGGCGAACGAGAGCCGCCCCATCCCGCCCTTCAACGCTGCCGCCACGTCTCCGAACGACGTCTACTCGATCGACGGCGTCGTGACCCCCTCCGAGCTGAACAGCATCGACCTCTCGGTCTTCATCTCGGCACCCGGCTTCAAAGAGCGCAACGCGCTCCTGCCTTACCGCCGCGCGCACAACACCGTCGCGGTCAAGCTGCGGCAGATCCTGCCCGCGCGCGACTCGGTTGATGGCAACGTGCCGAACCCGAGCAAGCGCGACCGCGAGCGCCTGCGCCTCGTCGTGCACCTCGCGCACCTGTTCGCCTTCCGCCAGGCCGCGCGCCCCGGCTTTGCCATCGACCGCGCCAAGCTCGTCGAGAAGCTCGGCAGGCCGAGCAACGCCGTCGTAGATGCGCTGCTCGAGCGGTACTCGGAGGCGGTCAAGGGCCCGGGCGGCGAGGAGCAGCGCAAGGTGACGAGCACGATGGAGCTCAAGCTCCTCGCCTACATGGCCGTGCTCGCGCTCAAGGTCGACGGGTGGAACACGGACGTGCAGGGCTTTGCGGATGACCTGGGCATGGGCGCCAAGCGGTACGTCTCTCGCTCTCTCCCCATCTTTTCTTGCCTTCTCGTGGCGCAGTGGGGCGTGCGCTGACCCGGGTGGACGACACGCAGCGTCTCGGAGATCTTCCGCTCCCTCGGCTGCGTCCTCCAGCCCCCCTCGGCCGCCGACCGCGAGAAGATGGTCGCGACGGGCCAGGCGTCGACCGTCGCCGAGGCGGCGAAGAGCAAGCGCGCCAGCTTGAAGGTCCCGCTTCAGTTCCCCAAGGAGAGGAAGATGAAGGCGAAGCGGTGAGCTGGGAGCCTCGGGGACACGCTGGGGCGCTACGGATGTTCTCAGCGGGTGTGATGCAACGTGCGTTTGCGCCGGATCTGCCGGGAAGAGCCGAGAGGTCGAGGGGGAAGACAGAGGGAAAGTCGCCGTTTTCTCGTCTTCTCCCCTCCATCTCCTGAATCGTGAGCAGGACCTCGTTACAGACCGCGATCAAGTGAAGCACTAAGCGACTACGACGACGTGTGAAAGGGGAAACTGGAGAGTGTCTGTACAAAGCCGAGAGGAGAACGCCGTTTCCTTCCTTGACTCTTAGACCTCCTCCGCCTTCTTCTCCTCCGCGCTGAGGTGGCTCTCCGAGTCCGCCGGGGCGTCGACGACCTCCGTAGCTGTGCGTGGCGAGGAGCGGGCGTCAGCAACACGGAAAAAGTAAGTACGGAGCGAGAGAAAGGAGGGACGCACTGTCTTTGATGCGGAAAGCGACGACCGAGGCGGCGAAGACGAGCGCGGCGATGCAGATGGCCCAGGTGGCGGCGAGCCTGTGCGCTCAGGGAGGTCAGACTCGACAAGGAGAGTCTTCATCCCGGTTTTCCTCGGTTTCGGAGGGGGGAAACGGGACTGACTCGTTCATGTACGGAGCACTTAGGCTATCGACCCTCCAAAAAATAGCCGCGCCCGCAGACTGTACGCCCTTGTAGATGCCGACGAGACGGGCGAGCGAGCCGGAGTCATTGTAAAGGGCTCCGAGAAGCCAATCTGGGCGCGATCAACGGTGAGCGGTTCTGCTGGCTTCAAACGCTTGGCGAGGGGAGGAGAGGGAGAGTAGGATGGACCTACAGATGTAGTTCTGCATGATCGAATCGGTGATGCCCATGAACACGTAAAGTGCGGCATAGCCAGCGTAGTTCGAGTCGCCGAGGTCGATCCGCGGGATCGAAGCCCCCTCAGCCGTGCGGTGGTACCCCTTCTGGTAGTGGTACCCGGCACCGTAGATCGCCATGTTGAGGCAGAGGAGGAAAAGGAGCCCTCCCCACGCGCGGACGGGGCGGCGGACGCTCTTGAGGTCGATCGCGAAGCCGAACGCGCCGGCACCGACGATCTGGAAGAGCCAGAAGAGGAGCGAGTTGAGCGACCGGGTGCGAAGCGTGAAGAGGGCGCCGTTGAAGGAGTTTTGCTGCCAGGTGAGTTGGCTGCGCGGGGGTTTTGACGGGTCAGCGGAGCGAAGAGTGAAGGGTGAGGAGATTGGAGGGAAAGCGGCGCACGCGTTCGAGGCGACGAAGAAGGGGAAGAGGAGGAGGATCCAGTAATCTTGCCGGAGGAGCTTGTACATGCCGACGAACTCTTCCTTCCAGGCTGTTCCGCACGTTTCAGTCAGCATCCTGTGCTGTAGGAAATTACGAGGAAAGAGGCGCACTGGGGTGAACCGGCACCTGGACCCTGCTGCCGTCCACCCTCTGCATGGTCGCCGGGTTGACGAGCAAGAGCGGGAGGAAGCATGCTGCCGCGCCAATGGCGATAAAGACGCCGTAGACAGCGTTGCCGACCGTGTTGGAATCGCTGTGGTAGGTGAGGCCAAGCTCGATGGACGCGCCCACAACCGCACCCCTGCAAGTCGCTCATCAGCTTTGGGAAAGCGGTACTGAAAGGGAGAGAGATGACAGGTTAAAAACAGCCCAGAATGTTGCAAAGGCGCGGCCTGCGGTGGGTTAGAATGGAGTTAGCGAAAGTCGGGGAGGAAGAACGGGGGAGCAAGCCTAGATCCGGGGAGTACAGGCGCTCCGGCCGGGCTTCCAATCACGCGATAGCATTTTTACGCACCCTTGGTAGCCTCTGTGGCGTAGGCGAGCGTGAGAGAGCCTTGAGCGGTCCAGAGGAGACCGGCGCAGACGCCGAGGAGGGCACCGGCGGCGATGACGAAGGCGGAGTTCTGGTTGATGTTGTACGAGAGGAGGCTACCCATGTAGCTGTTCAGGGAAGCGGTCAGAGAGAGACTGCGTGAGTATCTAAGGCAGAAGACGCACAGGGCGTAGCCGCTCGCGCCGACTGCAAAGGCGGCCCTCGCGCCGATCTTGTTGATGATCGAGCCGCTGAAGAAACCGACGACGGCGAAGGTGGAGTATAGGGCGACGTTGCCGTCGTTGGCCGCCTTGGGGTCGAGCTGGACGAGGGAAAGAGAGGTGAGGAAACCGGAACAGGGCAGATCAAGGCGCGTCCAGCGCACCTGGCCTCCACCACCGACTCCAGAGAGGGCGTTGAACATGCCGGGGCATCTGTAGTCGCGTAAAGAGGAAGGGGGGAGAGAGGCTCGAGGGTCAGGAAACGATGTCCACTCCAGGACGGGAACGAGTGCGCAACATACGCGAAGCAGATGAGCGCGATGACGGCAATCTGCGTCAGAGGGTGCGCGTACAGCGCCCGCACGCCTCGCCGCTCAGGAAGAGGCGGAAGCGCGTCGATGTTGGCGGAGGTCGGAGCGGGGTCGAGCGAGGCGGACATGTCGAAGGGCAGCTGGCGAGGGGGACCAGCAGTCGTCGATGAGAGCTCTGGACGCGCACGGCAGCGGTAGAAGCTGAAGCAAGCGTTGAGCGAGCCAGTTCACGCGACCCCTTCCCCCTTCCCCCCTTATCCGGCCAGCCGCGCGGGTTCAAAAGCGGCTCCAGCTTGCCGGGTTGTGCTGGCCCCGTACGCCCAACTTGGCTCGATTGATCGTTGCCCTGCGAGGAAGGAGAGAGGAGGCGCGGGGAGAAGCGGTGTAAGCTGGACGCGACTCCGAAGAGGACGAGGTCGTCCTCCAACCACCACCACTCACGCTGGCTAGCTTGATGCCTTCGCTCGAGCTCGAACGCTGGGTGCTCTGCGTCGACGGCGGCGGCACCCAGGCCAAGGCGGTGGCCATCTCGACAGCGGGCAAGGTCGTCCGAGGCGCGGCCGGAGCGTGCAATGTGTGCGTGCGCTTCCTTGCCCTCTCACCCCCTCCGCTGACCCTCTTCGGCCACACAGGAAGACCGTCGGCCATCCCGCTGCCATCGCCGCCATCCTCGCCGCGACCTCCGCCGCCCTCGCCCAGGCCGGCCTTCCTCCGCTGCAACCAGGCTTCTTTGTGCGCGTGTGGCTCGGCCTAGCAGGAGTACTGCATCAGGCGGACATCGACGCGTTTGCGCCGTACGCGGAGGAGGCTTTCGGATTCGAGCCCGGCGATTCTTCCTTGCGGATCTCGAATGGTGCGCTCTTCTTTCCCCTTCCCCCTTCCCATCAATGTGTTTTGACCATTCCTCACCATCGATAGATGGACACCTTCTGGCCTCGCCGTGTCTGGCACTTCCAGACGTCGACTCAGCCGTGGCGCTTGTTGCCGGAACAGGGTCTGTTGGGCTAGGTGCGCTTTCCTCCTTCGCCCATCTCCTCTTGCGCGTTCTGACGAGCTAAACCCTTGCAGCTTTCCGAAAAAGCGACGGGCAAGCAGAGTTGGTCGGCAGAAGCGGCGGGTGGGGCTACCTGTTTGTTCTTTTCTTTCCGCCCTTCTTCTCCAGGACGACTAATCCCTTCACCCTCTCCAAGACTCGGAGACGAGGGCTCTGCATGGGCCGTCGCACGCCTAGCTATCACCCGCCTCCTCGCCGACGACGACGCCCGCGTCTCCTCCTCGTTGGTCCACCCGGCCGCGCTCGTTTTCCCAGCACCACCTATCTTTACCGCCCTTCTCGCCCATCTCGACGTACCCGACGCTGCTACCCTCATCGACAAGACGTACAGCGGCGAGGCACTACGGTCCGCCGCCTCTTTCACCCTCGCCGAGACGACCCGCAAGCTCTGGGTCGCCGAGGCCGCGCGGGTCGTCTTCTCCTTTGCCTACGAGCGAGAAGACGCCGACGAGGCGAGCCGGGCGATCGCGCTGTCCATTCTCGCCGAAGCGGTCGCCCCGCTGGTCGACACGGTCGAGCGCCTCGTTGGCAAGCGGACAACGGTCGTCCCCGAGCGGGCGGTCCTCTCCCTCGGTGGCGGGATGTGGAAGGCAGAGGGTTACCGGCGGTTGCTGGTCGATGGACTGCACGAGAAGGGCATCACGTTTGGCGGAGGAGTGCGGGTGGTCGAGAGCGCGGCGGAGGAGGGTGCGCTCGCCTTGAAGGCGCAGCTGGACGCGGGCGTCTAGCATGTGTTCGTAGTCGTTGTCTGCACTGCATCGCACCCCTTTTTCCTGTCTCTTATCCCCCAACTTTTCCGCCCTGCTCCGCGTCCGTCTTTTCCACCTCGACCGCCGTTCGGGTCCGCTCTTAACCGCGCCTTCGCTCCTCCTCCCTCTGCTCCCGAACAGCTACGAAGACGCTCGAAGACCCCTCTGTTCCTCCTTGATCTCCCCTGCGACGCCTCTCTCCCCCTCCAGTACCTCACCTCCTCCTGCCCTTCCGCGCCCTCTCTCGCTCTCCCCACCACCGCTACCTCCGCCTACACTACGTGCACAGCCATGGCCCACCTCACTCTCGCCAAGTGTGCGTCTCGCAGCCTGCCCTTCGCTTTCCTCGCGCTCGCTGACCCTCCCGCCCCTCACCTACTCCGCACCTTATCCCGCCCTCACGCCGCCTTGTATCCGCTTGACGCACCGCCGTATGCACTTAACAGACGGAAAGGACAAGGTCCGCGTCGCGCGCGTCGTGCGCAAGCCGGACGGCACGCACGAGTTTGTCGAGTACATCGTCCGCTGCCTTGTCGAGGGTGCGTTCCTCTCCGCTTGCGTGCCTCAGCCCGAACCTCACCTACGCTCTTCTGACAGGCGAGGTTGAGCGCGCGTGGACGCACTCGGACAACAAGTCGATCGTCGCTACCGACTCCATCAAGTGAGCCTTCCCCTCCGCTGTTTCGGCCGCCGCAGACTCTGCAGGGGCGACAGGGTGTTTCCGTGCTGCCCTGCAGATTGACGCGCGCGCCCTCCGGAGGGCGGAAGTCAACCCTCCCCTTCTCACGCAGGAACACCGTCAACATCTTCGCCAAGACCTCTCCTCACGTTCTCCAGCCCGAGTCGTTCGCGCTCGACCTGGGCCTGCACTTCGTCTCGACCTACGCCCACCTCCACCGCTGCAGCGTCGACATCATCAAGCTCAAGTGGTCGCGCATCCAGGTCGCGGGCAAGCCGCACAAGCACTCCTTCGTTCGTGACGGCGAGGACAAGCGCACCGTTTCCGTCATTGTCGACGCGACCAAGGGCAAGAAGAACATCACGGCGACGTGCCAGTCGGGTCTTAAGGACCTCCTCGTCTGCAAGACGACCGAGTCGAGCTTCGAGGACTACGTCTTCGACAAGTACACGACCCTCAAGCCCGTCGACGACCGCCTCTTCTCCACCGCCGTCGACTGCGTCTACAACATCCCCATCCCTGGCTCCTCCCTCACCGCCGCCTCGATCGGCAAGCTCGGCATCGACTTCGAGAAGATCTTTGCGTCCGCCCAGCAGACTACCCTCGACATCTTCGCTACGCACAACTCGGCGTCCGTGCAGGCGACGCTGTACCTGATGGGCGAGAAGGTCCGCCTTCCACCCTCTCTTCGCGTACTCTAAATCTCCGTTACTGATCGCGACTTTCCCGTTCGCAGGTCCTCAAGGACAACGCCGCCGTCTCGAAGATCAAGTACGAGCTCCCGAACAAGCACTACATCGCGCCGGACCTGTCCTTCTTCGGCCTCAAGAACTCGGACCCCAAGGACTGCGAGGTGTTCGTCCCCGTCGACGCGCCGTCCGGGTACATCATTGGCGAGGTGTCGCGCGAGGCCAAGGCCAAGCTCTAGAGCGGTGATGCGTGTGTGGCGCGGAGGCGGTAGAGCGTTGCCGTGGATCTTTCCCTTTCCCTTCTTGTTTTTTCTTCCTCTTTCCCGGTCTTTCTCGCGGACTTAGACGTTGTTCGTATTCCTCAGTACCCCCATCTTGCGCAATCCAGGCATTTCTCACCCACCTCGGCTTTTCGCTTCTCGCTTCTCGCTTTCCGCTTTAACTACCGATACGCGAGCAGGTTTTCCTGCTTTCCTCCCTCCACACCCCGCTTCCCTGCCTGACTTCAATCCGGCGTTACTATCCTACGGTACGGGGAGTCCTCGGAAACGCTAGAGCGCCTAAAGGCCGCCCGCGGCCTGCAGAGCGCTCTTTCCTTCCTTTCCTTCCCACCCTTTTTCGTCTGCCCCTCGCCCCCTCGCCCAGACATGCTCCTGACCCGCCTCGCTGCCCTCCTCGCCGTCTGTGCCGCATCGGCATCCGCTCTTCCTGCCGTCACGGACTCGACCAGCGGCACAGGCAGTCGGACCGTGACCACGAGCAGCCACCTCGGAAAGAGGCAGGAGTCGTACACAGCGCCTGAGCCGATCTCGGGTGCGTAACTTCTCCGTCTCTTTCCTTTTTCTGTCCTTGTTCGGCACGCCGGAGGCCGGTCAAGACTGACAACCAACCTTCTGCCCGAGCTCTTGCAGTCGCTCCTACTCCCGTCTCCGCTGTCAAGCGCTGCTTCAATGTCCTCGACGCCTCCAACACCACCGCCACTTCGAATGTCACCGAGGTGGCCCGTCGCGGCTGTGTGTAGCCCCAAGAAGGGACGGGAAGCGTGGGGAGAAAACGTAGAGTTGGTCTTCCTTCCGGTCGTTTTCCCTTCCGCTTACCCTCTCACAGCGCGTCCGCTTCCGCTTTACAAGCATAGTAAAGCCGTTTGATGCCCTCTTTTCGCGCTGTTCGAGCGCCACTCCCGCGACGCCACCTCCACCTTCACCTCCTTTCCTCCTCGGCCCCCTCGTAGCCCGCAGGCCGTTGGGCTAACAATCCTTCTCTTGTCCCTTCCTTCCACCTCGTGCGTACTTCTGTTCTCTTTCCGCTGTCTGCGGATGACGGAGACGAGCTGCGGCGACTGAACGGCCTCTCGCGGCCGCCGCCTCTTCTTCTTTCCCTCACACCAACCTCCTTCCCCCTCTTCCCTGTCGACCATGCTCTTCTCCCGCCTCGCCTCCGTCGCCTTCTTTGCCCTCGCCTCGACCGCTCTCGCCGCCCCGGCCAGCGGCTCCGACCGCCAGCTCGTCAAGAGGGAGGTGTCCGCCTCGCAAGCCGCGAGCGCCTTCAACACCCTTACCTCCCAGATTGAGGCGGCTCAGAGCGAGTTGACTACCGCCCTCGCCGAAATCGACACCACGAACTCGACCGCTGTCTACGCTGTCGCCGAGCCGATCCTCGAAGTGCGTTTTCTTCCTCCCTTCTCCTGCCCCTTGAACATGACTGACTTGCTCCTCGTCCTGTCCTCCAGGAGGTCGACTCAGACATCAAGGCTGTAGGCGCCGACCTCAACCTCTCGAAGCGCTCCCTCGTCGTCCGCCAGTCCAACTCGACTGAAGAAGGTGCGCCTGTTTCCCCCCCCCCCCCCCCCTTTCTTCCTCCCTCTTCCGTTCTTCCTCCTGACATCTCCCCTGCGAGCAGTTGCCGAAGCCATCGCCAACGCCATCACCGCTTTCGTCGACGTCCTCGAGCCGCTCGAGGACCTCATCGAGGAGAACCCGGTCCTCGGCACCCTCCTCTCGCCACTCTTCAGCAACCTCAGCGTCGACCTCGTTTACGTCCTCTCCGGGCTCTTCCTCGTCCTCGACGGCGTGCTCGACCTCGTCGCCAGCCTGTGCGCTTTCCCGCCTCTTTTCCCACTTTCCTGTTCGTGCTGACTCCCGCTCATTCTACAGCCTGTCCGGTCTCGGGTCAGCCCTCTCTGGCCTCGGTCTCGGCAGTCTCTCCGACACTCTCGGTCTGTAAGGACGTTGTCCCTCGCGCAAAGAAAAGCAAAACACACCCCCACTTTCCCTTCTTCTTCCTCTCAACAAGCCTTTCCTCTGCTGCACATGCCTTTCCTTCCATGTGAACATTCGGTATCCTCACCGAAGCGTGTCCCCCTGAATATGGCCGAAAACCCGAGAACTGCGATGCAAAACGATCAATGCAAACAACCACTTCTCCTCCGTCAAGCGCTGATCTACTCTTCTTCAAACCGCTCACGCGCGCGCCTTGCCCTTCCCCTTCGCACGCCTCCGTCGCGCCTTCTCCGCCTCGTCCTCCTCGTCCTCCTTCTCGTCCTCGGTCGAAGCCGCGCCATCAACGAGCCCGTTCGCCTTCGGGTGCTCCTTCTCGACGACGCCCGCGACGGTGGAGCCGGGTGCTGGTGAGGGCGTGGAGGAGAAGGCTGACGATGCAGAGGCGGCCGCTGCCGCGGGAGAGGCTGAGGAGGAAGAGCCGTTGACGGAAGCGGCTTGTTGAGCGGCGGCCGCGGCCTCCTTCTCGGCGAGCTTCTCCTCGCTGTTGAGGGTGTTGGCCGAGAACTTCTGCTGAACCTCGGAGTAGTGGCGGAGCTCGGCTTGCGAGACGGACGGGACGAGCTGTATGAGGAGAGGGAAAAGATCAGGCTCGGGATTGCAACCGAAGGCAGGAAAGGTAGAAGGCGTACCTCAGCGAGAGCGGCCTCGAAGTCGACCTGCGAGACGAGGACCTCGATCTCGGCGGGAGAGGCGAGCTCGGCGAGGTAGTACTGGGGCGTGAGGAGCGGTGCGGCGCCGGTCGAGTAGGGCGGTTGGGCGTTGAGCTCGGCTGGAAAGGGAGAGACGGGTCAGCTCGATCTCGACAGATTCTATCATTGTCCTTATTCGGTTAGAGCGGAGAGGGACGAGAGGAAGGGGCGAGTTGAACTTACCAATCCTCGCATCGACCTCCCACGCCTTCCTCGTCATGGCCTTGAGCATTGCATCCGAGCACAGCGCGTAGAAGTCGGCGCCGGTGTAGTTGAACGGGCACTGCTCGGCGATGACGGCAAGGTCGAGCTCCGGCGCGAGCTTGAACTTGCGGGTCAGGGCCTGCATGATCTTGAGCTGCGCGGCGTGCGTGTCCGAGACGCTGAGGTAGATCATGCGGTCGAAGCTGTGCCGAGCGAGGGTCAGTGATCGGCAAGGAAGGGTGGTAGGGGAGGTAAAGCAGACGTACCGACCGGGGCGAAGCAGTGCCGGGTCGAGCAGATCTGGCCGGTTCGTCGCGCCGATGACGAAGACGTCGTTCCCGCCCTTGCCCTCGCTCATGCCGTCGAGCTCAGCGAGAAGTTGGCTGACGATGCGGTCCATGACGCCGCCCGAGTCGCCCTGATTGCCCCTCTTGGGCGCGACCGAGTCGAGCTCGTCGAAGAAGACGACGCACGGCTTGGCGTCTCGCGCACGCTGAAAGACGCGCCGGACGTTCGCCTCCGACTCGCCGATGTACATGTTGAGGAGCTCGGGGCCCTTGACCGAGAAGAAGTTGAGGGAGCACGAGGTGGCGACCGCCTTGGCGAGGAGGGTCTTGCCGGTCCCGGGCGGGCCATAGAGAAGAATACCTGGCCGAGATGCACTACGACCATCAGCCACGCTCACCTGAAGGTGGAGAGTCACAAGGGAAAGACAGGAAGAGTCTCGACGCACCGCTGCGCTTTTTCAATCCATCCGCAAACAGCTCCGGTTTCTCAAGCGGCAGCTGAATCGTGTCGAGAATGTCGCTCTTGACGTTCGCGAGGCCGCCGACGTCGTCCCAGGTGACGTTCGGGATTTTGGGCGCGCCGATGCTCTCCGAGTAGGCGAGCCGAGCCTTCTCGAGCGCGGCGTTGAAGTCGAGGGAGGTGAGCGAGAGGCCGGCTTGCGAGAGGTGGGTAAGGGTTGGGGTGCTGGAAAGGTCGGACGAGGAAGAAGGAGAAGCGGAGCTGGTGAGCTCGAGGACGCGCTCGGCTGCGGCGGCGCGAGCGCGGCGGACAAGGTCGACGAGGTCGTTGGCAACAAGGGCGGCGGTCTGGACGGCGAGTGCGCGGAGGGAGACGTCCGGGGCGAGGATGTCAGACGAGGTGAGGTTGCGGAGGATGGCGAGACGAGCGGGTTCGGCCGGGGCCTGTATGCCAGTACGAACAGGACCACGCGTCAGAATCGCACACAGGAGCAGAAAGATCGAGAGAATCCGGTAGACGACGCACCTCGATTCCGATCTCCTCCTTGAACAACCCCAGCACGCCCGTCGGGACCTTGTCAACGTCCGTAGTAGTCGCGACAGCAACCACCGGGTAGCCCGTGGTGTTCCAGCCCTCGCGGATCGTATCGAGGCACTCCTTGAGGGCGATCGTCATCGGCGGTTCTGCTCGTTCCGGAGAAAGTCAGCTTCCAGAACACAGAAAAAGACCAGAAGGAAAAAGACACGCACCTTGACCCGTCTCCATCGCCTGGCTCTTCCGCGCCAATGCCTCGACGTTGCGGAGCAAGAGCACGCACGGTGCGCAGGCGAGCGCCTTGTCGACGGCGAGGGCGCGAAGGCGACCTTCTGTTTTGGCGTCCGTGTCGCCGAGGAGGTCGAAGCAGTCGAGCTGCACAGGGCAAGGCATCCCGGAACTCGTCAGTATCCTGCAAGAACTGAAATGTAGACGAGAGAAGCCTGGCTAGACGCACCTCGAGCAATCCCACCCCCGCCCTCCTCACCACCTCCCTCACGATCGTCCTCTTCCCGCTCCCCCTCGCGCCCTTGAGCAGTACCGTGCTCGGCAACCCATAAGTCCGCGCGCGCGGCTCGAGCGCCGAGCTGAGGAAGTCGAACAGGCGCGAGGACGGCGTCGGGTCATTGAGCGGGTTCGGAGCGGCGGTGAGGGGGATGGTAGCTGCGCGAGTGTATACCTAGGTGAGAGAAGGTAAGGCGACACGAGAGAGGGAGAGGACGAACGGATCCCGAGCCACCCGGTCACGTCCGGCACCCTGCCCCGCTCCACGCCCGTCTGGACCAGCTGCGTCACCTTCGGGTCGACGACGCAACCGAGCCGGCCAGCCTCGAGCGCGATGTCGATGTCGGAGCTGTCGGCAGTGGTAAAGGTCGGGGAGGCCGGGTCGGACGTGAGGGTCGCAACGAGGAAGTAGACGACGGCGGTTGGAGCGGAGTTCGAGGCGGGAAGGCTGCGCAATCAAGAGCGTCAGTCTCGAGCAGCAGGCATGACGGGTGGAAGAAGCGCACTCGACGTCCTCGTCGGCCTCCTCTTTTGCCTCGCCAAAGAACCTCACCCTCTCCTCCTGAATCCCGATTGCGATTACGTCCCCGTTCTTGACCGTCCTCCGCTTGGACTGGAAGTACTCCTTCAGTCCCTCGAGGAAGATGGGCTGGTAGAGCTTGTTGACCGAGTGGGGCGAGGCGAGACGGGCGAGGGTGAGGGCGCCGGCGGTGGGGAAGGAGGGGGAGAGGATGGGCGAGACAGCCGGGGCGGGCGAGAGGAGGAGAGAAGGCGAGGAAGAGGGCGAGGGGGAGAGGGACGAGACGCCGAGGAGGTTGAAAAGGAGGGTCGGTGGGAGATACAGAGTCGGGAAGCTGGAGGAAGATCTGCCCGGAAGAAAGTCAGCGAGAACGGCGCTTGTGAAAGAGAATTCAGAGACGCACCCGCTTGGTCGCTCGACGGTATCGTCCGCCGCAAAGACCCTCACGAGCCGTCCTTCCTTCCTGTCCCTCTTCACCTCGAAAGCGATCCCCTCATGTGGCGTCTCTTCCTCCGCCGCTGGCCGCACGACCACCCAGTCTCCGCTGAAGAGTCCGAGTCGTCCCAGCTCCGCCGTGGCGACAAAGGCGCGTGCACCATCGTCCTCGAGCGGATCTGGCAGAGGGACAAGGAGTTCGCTCGGAACGGGGTGGTGGAGCGCGACGGCATGCACCGGAGTGCCCGCTTGCGGCGCAGAGATTTTTGTAGAGGATGTCGATGCGGCCGAGAGAGGGAAAGCGGTCGAGTCGGTGAGACCGCCGAGGGCGAGGGCGTTTGAGCCGCCGGAGAGGGTAGGCAAGGGGGAGGTGAGTGGGGTAGGGAAGGCGGAAGAGCCGTGTTGCCGTGGCGAGAGGACTGAGGAGGCGAGGAAGGACTCGTCGATCTCGAAGTCGAACTCGTCGTCCTCCTCCGTTTCGGACGAGCCGTCGACAAGAACCTCGACCGGCGTGTCGGTCCCGTCCTCCTCCGATCCGCCCGACGGCGGGAGGACGATGAGATGCGTGTAGCCTTTGACGACCTTGCCCTGCAAGACCGGCTCGGCCATGGCGACCTTCCAGCGCTTGTTCCCGTCCTCGAGCTGCACCTCGTCGCCCTCCCGGACAAGGTCCGCTTGTTCCGCCGCCAGGCCGGCTTCGAGGTCGGCTTGGTTCCGGGTCGCATAATCGTAGGAGGCGGAGTTGAGAGCGAGGAGGATGACGGAAGAGATTGAGACGGCTTCGGAGAGGGAGACGAGGAGTGAAGGTGGGGAAGCGAGGGAAGGTGAACGGCGACCGAAGATGGAAGGGTGGGCGTCGGCGAGGGTGCTTGGTACGAGTAGAAGATTGTCGGGCGGGTCCTGCGGGATGGCAAGGCTGGTCAATCATAAGGAGGCAAGGGAGAGGGAAAGGGAGGAGCAGCGCACCTCAATGTGAGCCAGGTCCGCTTTGCTCGCCTGCTGCGCCTTGACGACGAGCGTCCCGAGCCCCTTGCCGCTGCGTACACCGCTGTACCTTGACTGGAGAGCGAGGGTGAGGGTTGCAGGAGTAGCCGCTCCACTGCCGACGACGAGGTCGACGAGTGCGTCAAAGAGCTTGGGGCTGGCGAGGAGGTGGTGCGATGGGCTTGTAGGCGGTAAAGGTGTCCAGCTGGCCTTGACCGCGTCCATTCTGAGCGAGGGAGCAGGCAGCCAGAGGCCAAGGTGCTTTCCCGGCACCGGCAAGCGGGGTCGCCTTCTTCCACTCTCGCCTGTTCCGCTTCTCCCACTCTGCACTCTCTCTCGCACACGCTCAGACCGTCCTCGACCGACCCGGAGTCGTCCCGATCAGCGCCATCGTCTTCTTCGCTGTCCTCCTCAAATCGCCGTGCGTCTCTCTCAACAATCCTCATCGCGGCAAGACTCACGTCCTTCTCCTTCGTACAGCTCGTCATGCCCGTTCTGCCACCCCTACCGCCGACATCCGGCCGCCCCGACACCCACACTCTGCGTTCTCTTCCTCCTTATCCGACCTTCAACCCTCTCGGCAGCCTCCTCAGATACAACGGCACTCTCTAAGCTTGGCTCGCCGCCGCCTATGCTTCCACCGTTCCCGGATACTGCCCGATTTACTCCTCTCTTCGCTCCAGCTCGCTGAGAGCGCAGCGCCGTGTCTCCTCTCCTTTTCCTTTTCTTCCTCGACCTTACCTGCCCATTCCGGCTCTCGATCCCGTCTAGGCTTCACTGCCTTCTGAGGTGCTTGAGAGTGCCTTTCTCTCCCATAGTCGAGAGGCGGCGCCCGCTTCCACCGCCCGTCGTCAGCTCCTCGGCGCACGCTCCTCCTCTCGCTTCCTCTTCCGCTCACACCGCTCGACATGCTCCGCTTGCCTCGCCCGCTTGCTTCTAACTTCTCTGCCTCGCTCAGCACAGCCATGCGCCCTCCATCCCTCCCGCGCCGCCCCATCTCGGCGCACCGTCTCTTCCCCTCCTCCCGCCGCGGCTTCTCCTCGTCCGCTCAGTGGGAGTGGTCGTGGTCCAAGGAGAACGTCCTCGCAAGTGGCCGTCGCCCCGGAACGTCTCCGCCGAAGCTCTCCAGCCCGGCCTCCCGCTATCTGCCCCTCTCCCAAGTCCAGACTGCCCTCTCCCTTCCCGTCCCGACTGCCTTTCCCCGACTCTTCGACGCCCGCCTGGACGCCCTCCTGCGCTCTACGAAGGAAGCCGTGGGCGGAACAGACCAAGACCTCTTCTTCGACTTCTACCACCCAGAGCGCCTCGAGTTCTACGGTGACGCCCTCCTCCGCCAGATCGTCATTGAGACGCTCCTCGTCCTCGCGCCGGTGCAGAAGCTCAAGCCGGGAGGGAAAGGTCAAGGGCCGAATCTTTCTCAGATCCAGTCCGAGTGCGTCTTTTCCTTCCTTTTACCTTCTGTTGCAACCCTGATCCTGGCTGGCCCCCTTACAGAACTGCTCGCCTCGTTCGAAATGCGATGAACTCGAAGCTTTCAAGCGAGTTCGGGCTGGATGGCGGAGCTCTCAGCACCGACGACCAGTGGGAGGCCTGCCTGGCTGCCCTCTACCTCGCAAGCGGACGTCAAGCGGTCGTCAACTTCCTCGTCCCTATCGTCAAGCGCGAGTTCTTCTTGGGCTGGCCGAAGCTGGCGGAGCTGTATGGGAATGCCGCGCACGTCGACATGAGGGGTTCAGGTCTGTTTCCTTCCTCTACTTACCATGTGTGAATGCAGTCTGACTCTTGCCATTTGCAGATTCTGTCAAGCAAGTCATCGATAGTGCCGTGCTGCCTTCTCGCCGTCCGCCCGCTTCAATCGGGTCGAACCCTGCGCCGCAACTTCGAAAAAATGGCGGCTCTCGCAATGCCGGCCTTCCGTACACCAAGCTGGCAAGACGTCAAATCTCGCACTCTAAGCGACTCAGTAAGGGACGTTTCCTCGATGCTTCCGCACTTGCCTCGCTCACATGCCCTCTTCTCTTCTCCAGCTCTTACTTTTCCGACCCTCAAGGCTGCCGAGCAGAACCTGATCGCAGAGCTCGAAGCGCGCAACGCCGCCTTCTCGCTTCGTTCAATCAACGGCCGCCTGTTGCTGCGCCTACCAGGCTGTCCGGCGATTGCGACGAGGAGAGGTGACCGCCAGACCCAGTGGGCGACGATTGTCCGCTCTCTGGCTAATACGCGCAGGATCATCATCACCGACGGGTACGCCTGCTCTATCCTTCAGAAAGCTCATGGCTAACGCTTGCACCCGCAGCAAAATCACCAAGCGCTCTTCTTCTTCGACCTCTTCCCCCTCTCGAGCCAAGAAGAAGCCCATCCTTCCTCCACCTTCGCCGCACACCTCGACGTCGCTGTCTGTTGAGGCGCCGTAGCGTGCTGGAAGGAGTTCTGAGGCGAGAAGCCGGGATGCAGAAGCGAGAGGAAAGAAAAAGCTGGAAGCGGGAAGAGGAAGTCGGACGATGAAGCTGAGAAGAGTGTGAGCAAAGCTAGTTATCTAGGCTAGTGGCGGGAGCGCACCGGCGGGTGAGTGGCTGCATGGCAGTAGGAGATGAGGATGAGCGAGACGAGGAGGTCGACGAGCGCGAGCGGAGCTGGTGGGCGGGCTGCGAGGTCGTAGGACCGGTAGAAGGCAGCGTACTGAGGCCACTGGTGCGCGCGTAAGCTGTACCGAGCATCGAGAGTGCCTGCAGGAGGACAACCTCCTCCTCCTCGAGCTCCCAGTTCGCGGTCGATCTCTGCCGCTTCGCCCGCTTTCGCTCGTCCAGTCAGACGAGCCCGATTCACGCCCTGTGAAAGAGGACCCGGGTCCGCATCCGCCCCTGCAGCGTTCCTGCGTACCTCCATCTCGTCCTCATCAATCCGAGTCGACCGCCCTCTCTCGCCGCCGGTCTCCGCCCATCTGGAATGCGGCACTGATGCGCATCCTGAGCTCTCAACCAGTCTCAACGCTGCCGCTGTTGCCACAAGCAGATCTCGAGCTGACCGCCCACCTCGACCGCCCCGTCCAGCCCCCTCCCCCTGCCTGCCGGTTTCAGCACTTTGAACCCTTACCTTGAGCGACCCACCTGTCTGGAGCTCACGCAGATCCGTAAAAGCACGCCGAGCGAGCCTCTCGCCGACCGCGCCCGCTCATGGGGAGAGGCTGCCTCGCCTCCTCCTGCAGGCTGTCCCCTCTCTTTCGCTCTTCTACCGCTTCCTGCTCGTTCAGCTCGACTTAGTATGCCCGACCTGCGCGGCTCGATCCACCTGCCCGCGTCGCCGGAACACGGCCCGCTGCTGAGCAGTCTTCCCCTCAAACACCCTCGACACCCTCGCCATCGCGCCCGCCCCACCGCCGTCCTCTCCTGGCTCGCGCTCGGCAGCGCATGCTTTTTCGCCGGGTTTTTCTCGCGCTCCCTCCCTCATCCAGCGACTCTCGTCCCCGCCTCGGTCGCTGCAAAAACGGCCGCCTACCTCCCCTCGAGCCTTTCCTCCCCCTCCTCCTACTTCTACTCGCCCTCCTCCTCCCCCAACGCGTACTCGCTCCACCCTTCTGCACGTTCGACGCCTTGCTCGTGCCGCGTCTGCGACCGAGATCCGACGAACCCGCTGTGCGAGTACGGCGACTCAGCGATCCGGCTCTCGAGGGCGTACGAGGGGTCCGGCTTGCGCGTCAGGCGGTTCTTGGAGAAGGCGCTGAGGGGAGAGGAGGTCACGGTCGGCATCATCGGGGCGAGCGTGACGGCCGGACATGGGATCGGCGACCATCCGACGTGGGTCGAGCGGTGGTTTGAGGGCTTCCAGGCGAGGTTCCCAAGCGCAAAGCTTGTCAACGGTGCTGCACCGGCGATGACCTGTATGTCGTCTCCGCCTCTCTTCCCGCCTTTCTCTCCGAACTAACCCGCTTCGACCCTACAGCCCGCTTCTACTCCTACTGCGTCTCGACCCTCGTCCCCTCCGAGGCGGACCTCTACCTCATCGAGCTCGACATCAACGACGAGCTCACCAGCGAGACGATGGTCTCGGTGGACGCCCTCTTCCGCACGCTCCTCGACCAGCCGCACGCCCCGGCCGTTGTCAAGATGAGCATCTTTGCGCTCGCATTCGAGGACCTGGTCCGCGGCACAGCGGCGACGTTGATGCAGAGTCAGCACTTTGACGTACCGGTCATCTCGTAAGGCTTTCCTGTCCCTCTTTTGTCCGAGCCAGAGGCTGACTTTTCTCTTCGATTTTGCAGTGTCCGCAATTTCCTTCAACCTCTCATGCTGGCCCAGCCGGACGTTGCCGCCTCGTGGTTCACCAAGTTCCCGGACGGCAAGACTGACTTCGTCCGTCTCACTCTCTCCCCCTTCCTCCCTCGTTTCTCCCGCTAACCTCTCCTTTTTCTCGCAGCGCCACCTTGGCCCGCAAGCGCACGACGCG
Organism: Rhodosporidiobolus sp. SP3-3/4; assembly: GCA_029873605.1. NCBI lineage: Eukaryota > Fungi > Basidiomycota > Microbotryomycetes > Sporidiobolales > Sporidiobolaceae > Rhodosporidiobolus > Rhodosporidiobolus sp. SP3-3/4. The sequence continues at coordinate 37,191 of JAQJIZ010000012.1, read as the reverse complement.
CTCGCCGACATGCTCACGCACTACCTAGCCGAGCAGACGTGCCTCACCGAGCAGGAGCAGCGGGCGAGGCCCCGCTTGCAGGCGAAGCAGGGGAGGGGCTGGCCGGACGAGGAGGTGCTCGGGATGGTGCCGAGGTTGAAGGTGTTCGAGGACGTGCGTCTTCTTTCCCCTACCTCGTTCTTTCTTGCAGGAGCAGGAGCACTGACGGAGAGCCCCGAGGGCAGTACTCCGAGACCCGCCAAGCGCCGCACCTCACCCCGACGTGCAACTTCGCCTCGTCGCCGCACCGCCCTCTCATCCCGCTCCCGCCGTCTTCACCGATGGAGAAGACATGGGGTCGGATCGAATGGAACGACAAGAAGGCGGTCGTCGGGCGCGCGGTGGGCGATGTCGTGCGCTTCGAGGTCGAGGGCACCTCGGCCGGCGTCTTTGTGGTCCGTCTTTCCTTTCCTCTCCCCCCTCTTCCCTCCTTCTCTCGGCTGACACCAGCGGCGACTGCACAGTGGCAATACCCCGGCCCGCCTTACCCCTCCCTCCCCTCCCAACGCCCGGGCCAAGCCGTTTGCTGGATCGACGACGACCTCTCCCCGTTGCACGGCAAGATCATCGACGCGTACTCGCCCGAGCACGCCGCGAGCCCCAAGTGGGAGATGGTGAGGGACGAGATGCCCGCGGGGAAGCAGTGCGTTCTTCTCCTCGCTCCCCCTCCCTCTCGCTCTTTCTGTCGTTGGCTGACAAGGTGGAACCGACAGCATCCTCTCGTGCCAGGTCATCGACAGCACGCAGACGGGCGGGCACGAGGTCCGCATCATGGGCGTCGTCTCGCACTAAGTCGAGCCTTTTCCTCGTTCCGCCTCTCACTCCCGTCCTCCTCCTCACCTCGTCTCCTCTTCTCCTCCGGCTGGCCGGCGCGCCCTTCCCTTTGTTGCATTGGTGTTGTATTCCCCTAGTCGTACCCTTCGTGTCGTGTAGCTCTCCTCGCATTCGCATCATAGCCTCTTCTCCAATTGCTCTCCCTTTCGAGCCCGCGAGAAAGCGCTACGGAGAAGACTGTCCTTCGTGTCGCATTGTCTGTCGTTCGTACTGCCGAAAGTAAGTACAGGGAGATACAGAGCGTGTCGGTGTGAACGGTCGTCAAGGATGATACATGGAAGGGAGGGGAGGAGGGACTGCGGTACAACCGATGCAACGAGGAAAGGAAGGGGGTAGTATGGACATGGAACGTGAGCGGGTGTCTAAGGAGAAGGCGGCGGACCGGCCGAGTGCTCGATCTTCTCCTGCTCCTCGAGCGGCTTCTCCTCTACTCTTTCGGAAGCGAGCCTGACCCGGCTCGACCCCTCGGCTTTCCCCTTGCCGCTCAGGTCGTCCATCTCGAGCACGTCCTTGCCCTGGCCTGAGGCAGCATCGTCGCCCGTCTTGGTCCGAGCGGAAGACGCAGACGACGACGATCCAGACGCGCACGAGGACGAGCGCTGCACGCCCTCGCGGGGCCGGGAGTCGGCGGCGTACGAACGGGTGGACGACGCGGACGAGTCGAGCGTCTCGGCAGAGGAGCTCGCTCGCGGCTCGGCGAGCTGCTCCGGAGCGGTGGAGGGCCGAGCAGCCGCAGACGGGCCGGGCGACGGCGCGCGCCGGAAGGAGGGGAAGGACGAGGGCAGGGCGGCAAGGAGCGTCGAGGAGCGCGCGGTGAGGGATCTGGCGGGTGTCGGCCGCGCAATCGGGGCTGAGGTGGAGACGGAGGGAGCGAGGTGCGCGGTTGGTGGGTAGGTCGGTGCCTCTCCTGCGGCGGCGGCGGAGGAAGAAGCGTCGCGTGCGGAGCGGGACGCGGCTTCGTACTCTGCCGCGGTAGGGAGATGCTCGTCCCCCTCTCCGCCAGCAGAGGCCGCAAGGCCCAGCGCGCGGATCCGCTCCGCCTCCTCCGCGGCCGATCCCTCTCCACCAGCGTACCCGGGCAGGGAGATGTCGACGTAGTACGCGGGGAGCATGTCCGCGCCGGCGCGGCCGCGCTCGGCCATGTCCAGCCCGTCGCCATCGTCGTCCCAGCCGTCGTCCTCGTCCCTCGCGCCGAGCCTGGTCCCGCCCGCGCCAACCGTCTCGCCCACGGTCTGCCGGTGTCGTCTTCGCCGCCGCCGGCCGGTCGTCGCATAGTACGAGGGCGGCGGCTCGCGGGGCTCGCGAGGCGGCGGGCCGTCGATGTGGATGCCGAGCCGGGGGATGTGCAGGCCTTTGGGCGGGATGAAATACGAGCGGAAGGAGGGCGGGTAGTAGCGGCGGATGTAGAACCAGCTGCGATTTGAAAGGAGGGAGAGGCGGTGTGAGGAGGGGAGGAAAAGGGGAGAATGAGGGATAATAAGACGAACCGAGAGATCAGGAGCGCGGCGACAACGGCGACAACGATGATGATCGACACGTAGGTCACCCTTTAGGCGCGCGGAACCCAGCGGAGGAGGTGGAAGAAGATGGTCGTCGAGGAGGAAGGCGGTGTAGGCGCAGGGGGAGAGGAGAAAACGGGCGGACGGGCGTTGCGGGACGACGGAGGATGCGGAGCGAGGAAAGAACGTCCAGGTGGAGGGGAAGGAGGAGGAAAGAGGTGAGCTCGCGACGCCAGGAGGCTAGCCGATCCACGAAGGGGTCGTCGTCCGGGAGGAGAGAGAGGGAGACGCACCAGGCTGCGGAGAACTGGCCGTCGGTGCTGCCCCAGTAAGTGCCGTTTGCGGCGGTCTGCCCGCTGTTGACCCAGCTCATGTGCTGTCAGCGGAGGAGACGAGGGGAGACGAGGGAAAGAAGAGCAAGCCGAGGGTTGCGGGCTAGCGGAGACTTGCCTCGGAGTGGGGCTGCTGCTTGGGCTGCTGCCGGTGGTCGACGAGGCGGTGGCGGCCCTGGCGGTGATGGCGGCGGTGGCGTCTGCAAAGTTGCGCGGGTGCAGGAGGGTGACCATCGTGGGCGGGAAGAAGGACGAGATAGCGACCGGGTGGTGGTGTGGGGAATTGCAGGGGACAGCAAGGGAGGGGGCGGGAGGGGAAGGGAGGGACGGTACGGGTGAGAACCGAGGGAGAGAAGGAGAGAAGAAGCACGGGAAGAGCGAAAGAAGCACGGGAACAGGCGATGAGGGGGAGAAGTCGCCGATCGTCCACTGTCTTGGGGGCCATACACGCTTCAGCAAATCCAATGAGGGTGTACTGCACCCTGAGAAGACACTGCCCTGGCCGGAGAAAGCGGCTGTGGAAGCGAGAGCTGGACTTGGCGGTGAGAGGCTGCTTGCTCGACGTCCACTTCCCGCTCCCCTGGTCTCTCGCTCTGCAGGCTCTCGAGGACTCGTTACGGCACAACTAGACCCGCTCAAGATGGCCACGCGGTCGTCGTCTGCGATCCCGATTGTGCGCCCTTCCGGCCAGTCGCCCACCACTCAGCCCGCCAAACCACCCGCTTCGCCTTCCAAGCGTGCGTTCTACACGCTCGTACCACTCCTAATCAACCCTACCGACATCCTGATGCTCTTCCCGGCGCGAATGAGCGAGAGCTGACGTCGTTCTCCCCCCTCCCCATCTCGCTTCCTCATCGCGTCTCGCTCCCTTCTTTGCGATCCAGCCGAGAACCGCCTGTGCCGCAACGTCCTCATCTACGGCAGCTGCAAGTACAAGGACCGCGGGTGCCAGTTCTCTCACGACCTCGTGCGTCGACCTCGCGCTCTTCTTCCCCTCCTTCGTCCGGGTCGGGGAGCCTTTTGTGGGCCCCTCTCCTGCTCCGTCCTGTCGGTGAAGTAGCGCACGAGACTGACACTGTAACACGCGCAGCCGAACTCCTCCCCGAAGCCCGCCAGCCCCGCCCCTCCGTCGGTCCTTTCCTCCTCTTCCTTCTCCCTGCCCCCTGCTGCTCCTTACTGACCCCCTTCTCTCTCCCTTTCAGATCTACCTCCACCCCCCTCTCCGTCGCCTCGGTCGCCAACGCAGCCGTCTTCGTCCCCGGCCTCGCGCCCGCTGTCCCGCCCACAGATGGAGCCGGGAGTGGGACTCTGACGCCGGGAGGGAGCGCGATGGCGCCTAGTAGTGCCAAGGCGGCCGAGTTCGTTCCTCGTCGGGCAGTCACGTACGCTCGTCTCTCCCTTCTCCCCTCCCCGCCCTTCTCGCCCCTTGAACTCGGCTGACCTCCCTCCCTCCCTCCGTCCCGCGCAGCCCGGCTCTCGCGGAAGACGCCGCGTTCTTCTCCCCCGCCTCTGCGTCCGAGAACGGCGCGGCTGAGGGCGCAGAAGGAGGCGCGAGCTACGACAAGGAGCTGAGCGAGGCGGCGGGGCAGACGCAGGAGGGCCTGGCGGAGTACTACCAGCAGGCGATGGACATGGTGCGTCTCCTCCCGTCTCCTTACTCTCACTCTCCCCTACCTCATGCCCACTTGAGGGTCGAACTCCCACTGAGCTCTCTCGCCCCGGCCGGCAGAACGCCCCCTCCGCCGAGTACCCCTCAGCGGACAACCCGTACGCGTATCAGCACGCGCTCGCCCCTCCGGGCGCGTCGGGCGCGCCGGGCCTGCCGCCGATGAGCGCCGCGGCCGAGGCGGCGTACTACAACAACGGCATGGGCGGGCTGCACGCGATGGGCATGGTCGGCGGGTTCCAGAGGCAACCGGTGCGTCCCTTCTTCCCTTCCCGTCGTTCTTCTCCTCCGTTCTCAATGATAGAGAAAGAGGCTGATGTAGTGTATGAGGGGCCGCACAGCTCCAATACCACCTGTACCACCCCCTCCCCTCGACCAACCCGCGGCACCTCAACTCCGCTCTCCCGCGCTCAGCCGGCTCGCACTCGCCGACGACGTCCTTCTTCCTCCCGCCCGCGCTGCACATCTCCCTGACGCAAAAGTCCGAAGCGACGCAGGCGACGCCGAGCGTCGACATGAAGCTGCCCGAGGAGGTGGGCGGGTACACGGGCTTGCTGCCGCTTGACAAGCCGCCGGCGGAGGGCGGGACGGGCGGGAGCGGACAGGGGTGGGGCGGGTACAGGGGGTGGGTGTACAAGGCGTGGAAGGAGGGCGAGGGGAGGTGCTATGTGCTCCGGAGGATCGAGGGTGCGTGCCTGCTTGCCTTCCTCCCTGAAGCTCGTCCTGCTTCTCCTGCTGACGCGGGCGGACTGGCTGAGAAGATCGAATCACGCTTACACTCTTCCCCTTCCCCCTTTTGCGCACCTGGCAGGTTTCCGCCTCCAGCACGAAGCGGCAATAGCCTCGGTCGAGAAGTGGACGCGCGTGCGGCACCCCGGGCTCGTCGGCGTTCGAGAAGCGTTCACGACGAGGGCATTCGGTGATCAATGTACGTCTCGTCTTTCCCTCTTCCTTACCTTGCCCAAGCCCTTCCCCTCCGCTTCAACTCGACTGATCCTCTTCCCGCTCGGCTCCCTACAGCCATCGTCTTCGTCTACGACTATCACCCCTGCTCGCAAACGCTGTACGAGGCGCACCTCTCCCCCTCGGCCACTCTCCCTCCGAACCCGTGGTCCACCCCCCTCACGCACCACCACACCCACTCGCCCTTCGCGCTCCCTCCCTCATCTCAAGCGCGCCGCGGGCCCTCGTCCTCCAACCCCTCCGGCTCGGCTTCCAGCTCGACCACCCTCCCCGAACGGGTCCTCTGGAGCTACACCGTCCAGATCGCGAGCGCGCTCAAGTGCGTGCACAGCAGCGGGCTCGCGATGCGCACGGTCGAGGTCAACCGTGTGTTGGTGACGGGGAAGAACAGGGTCCGGCTTGGAGGGAGCGGCGTGCTGGATTGCTTGGGGTGGGACGGCGGGCAGGGGGTGCCGGCTCATCAGGTGCGTGGCTTCGTGCTTTCCGTCCCCTTCGTGACCGTCGCGAGGCGAGAGATACGCGTACGCGTTGAGGTCGCGCACTGACGCTTCCTTCCCCGCCCTTTTCCCTCGACCGTTTCCCGCGACGAGCAGCAAGACGACCTCCTCTCCTTCGGCAAGCTCATCATCGCGCTCGCGTGCGGCTCGACGAGCGCGGTGCACAACCTGCCCAAGAGCGTCGACCACATCTCGCGCATGTACTCGCCCGACCTCAAGAACGTCGTCCTGTACCTCCTCTCCAAGCCCGGCCCGAGGAAGACGATCGAGGAGGTGTTTGCGCTCATGGGCGCAAGGGTTGTGGACGAGTTGAACAGCAGCTTGGTGTACGTCGGCTCGGTCTTTCTTCTTTCTTCCTTTGCCCTCCTTCCTCACGGCGGGCAAAGGATTCGTACTTGTAGGCGGCCTGCTGACCCCTCTGCTCATGCTGACACAGCGCCGAGGACACGATGGAGCGCGAGCTGATGCGCGAGCTCGAGAACGGCCGGCTCGTCCGCCTGTTGACCAAGTTCGGGTTCATCAACGAGCGGCCCGAGTGCGTCTCTCCTTCCTCTTTCCCTTACTCCCCTTGGGTGCTTCACCCTGCCCAATGCAGGGGAAGCGCTCTCGTCTGAGTGGTAATCGCAAAGAGACTGACCCGCCTGCCATGTCCCCGTTCCTACGCCCTCTTGCCTCCCTTCTCGCCTTACTCCTCGCCTCCTCGCGCGCCAGGTTCGACCACGACCCGCGCTGGGCCGAGACGGGCGACCGGTACCTGATCAAGCTCTTCCGCGACTACGTCTTCCACCAGGTCGACGAGACGGGCCGGCCGGTGACCGACTTGAGCCATGTGCTCACCGCGCTGAACAAGGTGCGTCGCCTAGCACCTCCTCTTCTCTTTCTTTGCCTCTCGACATGAGCAGAACGGAGCTGATTTGTGCGGCGTGGGGCGTGTGCAGCTTGACGCCGGAGTGGACGAGAAGATCATGCTCGTGAGCCGGGACGAGCAAAGCTGCCTCATCGTCAGTTATCGCGAGGTGCGTTTGTCGTCTCTCTACTCCTTTGCTGGCTCGGCTACGTCGCCCAGTGCGCATCTCGAGGTTCCGGCAAGAGCCTTCGCTCACTCTCTTCTTTGTCCCGACGCCCGCTCTCGTCCTCTTCCCCTCGCGCAGATCAAGAACTGCATCGAGAGCGCGTACGCCGACCTGTCGCGCACGAGCGGCTCGTAAGCCTTATTGCGATCCACTTTTTTCTCCTCGACGCCTTGCGAGGAGGAAGAGGGAGGAGGAGACGAGCGTCGAGGCGTAGGACCTGGCGAGGCGGAGTGCGCCTGCAACGAAAAGCCCTCAAACAGTCTGTCGAGCGAAAGAAGGAGGAAAAGGAAGTGAGAGAAGGGCGAGTCGATGGTTGGCGGTGAGCCGCCGGCGAGGGCGAGTCTGTTTCGAAGACTGGCCTTGGTCGGCTCCCTCGGCTCGTCGCTCGCTTGCTGTCTCGTCGAGGAGCATGTCAGCGACTCCACCAGCACCATCAAGCCCTCTCGTGGCTCCAGCAAGCCCTCCAGCGCCGTCGTCGTCGAGGAGCAGCTCGCCTCGACCCTCGACCACCGAAGACACTTTGACCGGCTCAGCACCGCAGGGAGAAGAGCAAACAGCAACACTGCCACCACCACAAGCACCACAACCACCTCTTACTGCCTCCGGCGACTCCCTCACGCCCGGCGCACCCTCATCGTCGTCGTCTTCCTCCGCCTCGTCCTCGTCCGCCCCCGCGCCCTCCTCCCACCCGCCTACCGCCCCTTCGCCCTCCCTCTCCGCCCCGCTCAACCCCGCCTACCGCTACGCGAACGACAAGGACGGCGTCAGCTACGCCAACGCCCCCGAGCTCACCCACTACCTCCAGGCCAGCTTTGTGCCGTCCGTCGTGCCCCAGCCCGATGAGTACCAGGCCAAGGAGCAGGCTAGGGTCTACCTCGAGAAGCTCGCGGAGCAGGTCAGCCCCGGGGCGCGGTTGCTGCCGTTTGGGTGCGTCCTCGATTCCGCTCTTTCGCCCATAAGCAGCGTGAAGGAGGGCAGAGCTGATCCCGAGCGCCTTTTCGTGCACCCCACCTTCTGCAGGAGTATGGCGAACGGCTTCGCGCTCAAGAACTCGGGTCCGTCCACTTCCCCCTTCCCCTCCTCGTCCCGTCTATGACGTTACGACCCCTCCTGACTGGTTTCTCCGCGCCTCCTACCACCGAACAGACATGGACCTGTGCTGCTTCCTCGCCAAGGACGCGCCGGTGCGCTCCCCTTCGGAGCTGGTCGAGCTGTTAGGGCGGTTGATCGAGCAGGGTGCGTCGCTTCCCTCTTCCCCTCCTCCATTCTTCCCCTGACCACTTCCTCGTCGACGCGAGCAGAGACCAACTTCTACGTCAAGATGCTCCCGCGCGCACGAATACCGATCATCAAGCTCACGATGCCGCCGACGCCGGCGGTCCCGGCGGGCATGGCCTGCGACATCGGGTTCGAGAACCGCCTCGCGCTCGAGAACACGCGGCTGCTGTTGACGTACGCGATGGTGGACACGCGGTTGCGGACGTTGGTGCTCTTTCGTGCGTTTCTCGCCTCGCTCCTGTTCTTTCTTCCCTTTCTTCTTCGGAGAAGCGAAGACTGATAGCGTCGAGCTGTGCGTTCGCAGTTAAGGTTTGGACGAAGCGGAGGAAGATCAACAACCCGTACCGCGGCACGCTCAGCTCGTATGGCTACGTCCTGCTGGTCATTCACTTCCTCGAGCACGTCAAGCAGCCGCCCGTCCTTCCGTACGCCCTCTCCTTCTCTTTCATTCGACCAGTACTCACCCTGCTATCCCGTCCAGGAATCTCCAACGCCTCCCTCTCCCCAACTCCTCCGCCCTCGACGAGCTCACCTACGACGGCTGCGACATCTCCTTCTTCGACGACGTCGACGCGCTCCCGTCCGTCTTTCAGACGCAGAACACGGAGCCGGCCGGCGAGCTCCTGATCGACTTCTTCCGCTACTTCAGCAAGGGGTTCGAGTACAACCACGCGGTCGTGAGCATCCGGAGCGAGGGCGGGACGATCCCGAAGGTGCAGAAGGGCTGGCATACCGACGTGCGTCTCTCGTTTTCCGTGGGATGAAGGGGAAGAAGCGAGACTGACGGTTTTTGGGCGCGCAGTTCGAGTTTGACCCGGAGGTCATCGTGCGAGACCAGCACAAGCTCTGTATAGAAGTCGGTCGCCTCTCTTCCTGCCTCTACAAGCTCGTACTGACCGAGCGTTCGTCCCGCAGGATCCCTTCCAGCTTAACTACAATGTCGCACGAACAGTCACTCGAGATGGCTTGTACACTGTCAGCCTCCTCCCCTCCCGTCTCCTCATCGACTCTTCCTGATCCTCCTCTCTTTCCTTTTCTTCTCGGCGACTCAGATCCGCGGCGAGTTCATGCGCGCCTTCCGCATCCTCACCACTCCGGCGCGAGGACCAGACGGCATCGGCGCGCTCCTCAACTCGCTCTGCGAAGAGCGCGAGGACTACCTCCTCGTCCACCCTGCCGATGCGCCCTACGCTCCACATCACCCGCCTCATCACCACCCGCACCCTCACCCGCCGCACCAGCAGCCTCATCACCTCCACCACCCGCCTCCGCCTCATGGACCTTATCACCCCTCGAACCCCTATGCGCCGCAGAACCAGCCGCAACCGTCCGGCTCGTCGTCTTCTTCGGCCCAGCAGCAGCAAGGCGGGCAGCAGCATCTCCAGCCGCAGCAGCCGAAATCGCCTCGACGGCGGTCCGCGCCGAGCCCGAGGATGGGCCAGGCAGGCTACCAGCAGCAGCAGGGACGGGCGGATCAGCCGCTCTGGGCTGCAGCGGGCGCGAACGGGCACGCGGTCGTCTTGTCTGCGCCGCCGGGAGAAGCGGGAGAAGGACGGCGGAGGGGAGGGAGGCCGTCGGCCGCATCGAGCGAGGCGAGCACGGTGGACCGCGAGCGGGAGCGGGAAGAGCCGGAGCGGGAAGGTGGAGCGGAGGAGGAGGAAGAGGGAGGCGGAGCGAGCGATGCCCTTGCTACTCCTACGGCTGGGACCGCCGCGCACGCCCCGGCGCTGCATCCTCCGCCGGCGCCGTCGCATCAGGCGACGCCGAGGCGGCCGCCAAGCTTCGCTGGGAGCGAGGCGGGGCTGAGCGCGACGGGAGGAGGAGAGGGGATGGAGAGGCGGCCGAGCTGGGAGGGACGGGCAGCGGGTCAAGGAGGAGCGGGAGGGGCGTACGACCTTCACCGCTTCTTCCAGAACCCGCCTTCGTCCTCCTCCGTCTCGGACGTCGGCGGCCCGACCGCCTCGTCGTCGTCCTCCTCCTCCGCCGCCGCCGGCGCTGCGCTCGCCCATCCTCAAGGAGGACGGTCCGTCTCCCTCACGGCCCCGTCCAGCCCGGACCTCGCTGCCTCGTCCGCCTACTTCGCCGGTCACCCGCCAGCGTACGGCTACACCGGCCGACCCGCGTACCGCTTCGCCTCGGGCGGGTACTCGTCCTCCTCTTCGACCTCTTCCGCGAACGGCACGCCCCATGTCGGTCCTCGCCTCGCCGCTTCGGTGCCGAGGAACCCGCACACGGCGCATCACGCCTACACGAACCCGTACGCCTCGGCACCGGTGCCCGCTCCGGCGTACCCGCTCTCGAGCTCGGCGTCGTCCTCGTCCGTTGGCAGTTCGGCGTCGTACGGCACGGCGGCGACGCACCTGGGCTACGCCAACTCAGCCAGCAACGGCGCCGGCGTTGGCGGGTCTCGCCCGCCTCGGCCTGCCCCGATCTTCCCGGAAGAAGACCGCGAGGCGATCGCGCTCGCGAACAGCATCACGTTCGGCAACTTCCCCGAGATGCTCCCGCTCCCGTCGTACGCGCACTACCACGCCAGCGGCGGGAGCGCGGCGTACGTCGCCGGCGCGGGCGGGTGGGGCACAACGCCGTACGGGATGAGCGGGCCGATGCGGGTCGGGAACCGGACGCATGGCGCTCCGGGAGGGTTGGGGCGAGTGCGCCTCGGCGAAGGAGGCGGACCGGGCGGGTTCGGGCGGCGGAGCGTTGCCGGCGGTGAGGACGAGGACGACCTCGACCTCCCTCCTCCTGTCGGTCCGGGCTTCCACCTCTCCGGCCGCGGTCGGCGGCTCGCCAGCGCGCTCGAGTCCGCGAGCAGCGAGAGCGGCTCGGACCGCGCGTCTCGCGTGCGGGGAAGAAGCGTCCCGCACGTCCGGATGGGCCCCGACGGGCGCGAGACGCTCCTCTTTGGCGCGATCGAGGTCACGCTGCCGAAGGCGGAGGACGTCGAGGAGGCGGAGAGGGAGGAGGAGGAGGCTGAGCGGGGAGCGGAGCGGGAACAGGAGCGCGAACGGGACGAGAAGGAGCAGGAGCAGGAGAGCGTCGTTGCCGCCGAGTCGGTTCCGTCTACTCCCTCTCCTCGACATTCCACCCCGCCCTCCTCCACCTCCATCGACGCCGCTTCAGTCGCCGATCTTCAGACCGCCGCCGAGCTCATCAACTCGACCGAAGAGTCGGAGCGAGAAGTCGCCTTTCTCGGCCCGACACCGACTTCCAGCGGCAACGGCGAGGGTGCGACTGAGCCCGCCACGGTGGACGACATCCCGCCGAAGGCGCCGCAGTCGATCCCGGTCCTGACGACCCAGCCGCCGACGCCGGCCAAGACGCCGCTCGCCCGCCCTTTGGTCGTCACCATGGCCCTCCCGCCCGCCAGCTCTCCTCTCTCTTCCCCGTCATCCCTCGCGTCGCCCTCGACTCACGCCAACACCGTGCCTAAGACCGGCGTCCTGCCGGTTGACGACGCGTCTACGACAGCGCCGTCGTCTCCAATGATGCGCTCAGCCGAGGGCTCGCCAGCTGCTCCGGCAGCGGTCTACTCATCCTCGCCGTACGGGGCACAGCCAGCCCTCGATACCGCCGTGAGTGCGAAGCCCGAAACTGGCTTCCACGACCTCGACCGAACACCTCGCGCCGCTTCACCCTCCGACCTTGTCTGAGCCGGCCACTCTCTCTTTCAAACTCGTTTATCGCCCGGTCGACCAGCGTATGCGGAAAGCGGAATCACGAGACGGCGGTACCGGGCTCGCAACCGGGACGATGTTTGTAGTTCTCTCCTCTCCCTCTCGCGCTTGCGCCTGAAACTTCTAGCGAATCTAACTGCAATCGTTTCGCTCTGTACCCTGCGGACTCTGCAACGGCGTGTAGCTAGAACGCGCCACGTCGAGCGTCCCCCCAGACCTGGAAAGGCAGCTTCCAGTAACGACGAGCAAGATCGGAGTGGTACGGGTTGTAGTCGATGGAGGAACTCGCGAGCCGCGACAGGTAGGAGCGGGTCGGCGTCTGCACAGGTACAGGGGCATGAGCACAAGCCGGCGAGGGAAAGGCAAAAGGGGGCGTACCGCGGCGAGGAAGACTGGTACCGCCCGACGAGGCACCCCGGTTGTCCCATCGAAGCACTGCCTCGCTGTACGCAATTCAGCCTCGGCGATCCCCGCCAGCGCCGCGACGGCATCTTGCAGTCCAGGAGCGGATGGCCCTTGACGGAAAATCGCCTCTTCTTGCAGGTTGTACCTAGCGGCTGATGGGTGAGAGGCGAAGTGGCGGTGGTGAAGTGGTCAGACACTCGAATGGAAAAGAAAGTCCGAGCAGACTGAGGGGAAAGGAGAAAGAAAGGCTGACGAACGCACCTACTTCCAGTGGGATCACGTTAACGCGTCGCGCAGCGTGGTGCGGGATCGACCGGAGCAGCGTAGCGATGGTGATGGCCACAGCGAGGTGACTTGCGGCGTGGTCGAGCGTCAAGTCGTCGGCTTCTTTGGGTGCAGCACTCTTCGGGTTCGCGTCGTCGACGTGCTCGTCTCCCTTGTGCTGGAAAGGCTGCGAGTGACGCAGTTGGGCCGATGCAGCGTCGTACGGTGGATCTCGCCCACTTCCCGCGGCGGTCACTTGCAGGAGGAGGTAGAGGAGGGAGGCTTGCGTTCCGGCGCTGTAGTCGGCGAGGTCGGCGAGTGAAGTGAACGTCGGCGAGAGAAAGTTGGCTTCGCGGGCGTTGACCAGGCGAGTGAAGTGGTAGCCGGACAGGGAGGAACGCTGAGGGAGGTGGCTAAGAAGGGCGATGAGAGGGTGAGGCGGTGCGTTACCCTGCGCGAGGGTGACCACAGAAAGAGCTCAGTAGTGAAGAAGGCGAGGAAAACGCAGCTGAAGGAAACAAGGGAGGGCGACAAGATGGCACACCTCGAAGACGCCCTTCAGTGCGTCCCTCCACCATTGGAAGCGCATCCGGCCGACGAGCGGGTTCGAGACCTGATCTGGAAGGCTGGCGAGCTCGACGTTGAGTGCCCGGAGGGCGAGATAGGCAGGACGAGCCGAGGGTGGGTAGAAGTGCGAGGCGTAGATCGCCTCGTTGTCGGACCGGCGGACAAGAGCGGTGGCGTACGCCAGACCCTTGTCGTGAGACGCCGCCGGTGCAGCCTGGCGGAGCAAGGCTGAGCAGCGCATCGCGGTGTGTTCGTGCAAGAGAGGAAGAGGCCGATGAAGCGAAGACCCGGGTCTCTCGATGATGTATCGCGGTACGCTTTCGCTGATCCGTGAGGGTCTCATCGCTGCTCGAGCGCTCTCAGCAACTAGCAAAAAGGGTCAGAGGCGCCGCGAGGGGGGTTTTAGAACTGATTTCGTTTCAAAGGCCGTTTTCGTCGGCGGCATGTCCCAGTGTACGCAGCAGAGAGAGAATGAAGGCTTAGAGCTTGGCAGAGGCGTCCTGCTTAGCGATGTAGACGAGGAGGTCGACAACGCGGCGGGAGTAGCCGTACTCTGTACAAGGGGAAAAACGCCAAGTCAGCTTTCGCTCGGGCCTTTCGAACAGGAGGAAAGCTGAGCGTACCGTTGTCGTACCACCTGGGAGAGGGAGACGAGAAGAACAAGGAAACGGATGAGCGTCAGCTCGCGACCGTCGCAGTGCACGAAAGAAGGGAACGTACGAGATGAGCTTGACAAAGTTGTTGTTGAGCGAGATGCCGGCAGCAGCGTCGAAGACGGACGAAGCAGCTGCGAACAGAGCGTGAGCGCGGCGGAGGCAGGGAAGCAAGGGAAATGATGCTCACTCGAGCCGATGAAGTCGGTCGAAACAACGGCGTCCTCGGTGTACTCGAGAATGCCCTTGAGCTGGCCCTCAGACGCCTCCTTGATGGCCTGCTTGATCTCGTCGTACGAGGCACCCTTCTCAAGGCGGGCGGTGAGGTCGACGACCGAGACGTCCGAAGTAGGGACACGGAAGGCCATGCCGGTGAGCTTGCCGTTGAGCTCGGGGATGACCTTGCCGACAGCCTTGGCGGCGCCGGTCGACGAGGGGATGATGTTGGCAGCGGCGCCACGGCCGCCGCGCCAGTCCTTGGCGGACGGGCCGTCGACGGTCTTCTGGGTGGCGGTAGTAGCGTGACTGCGCTCCCGCAGGTCGTCAATATCTGAGAGTGAAAGATTGAGCACGCGGGCACGCACACGGTGGTCATGAGAGCCTCGACGATGCCGAACTTGTCGTGGATGACCTTGGCGAGGGGCGCAAGGCAGTTGGTGGTGCACGAGGCGTTGGAGATGACGGTGTCGGCAGGGTTGTACTTGTCGAGGTTGACGCCTGCGCAACGGGAAGAAGACTCGAATGAGATCCAGAGCGCGGAAAGGAAAGACGCGGAAAGAAGACGCACCGCAGACGTACATCGGCGCATCAGCCGACGGCGCCGAGATGACGACCTTCTTGGCGCCACCCTGGAGGTGGAGACCAGCCTTGTCCTTGGTGGTGAAGACACCGGTCGACTCGACGACGTAGTCAGCGCCGGACTTGCCCCAGGGGATCTGGGCCGGGTCCTTCTCGTTGTAGACGTCGATGGCGTGGCCGTCAACGACAAACTTGCCGTCCTTGATCTCGACGGTGCCCTTGAAGCGGCCGTGGGTCGAGTCGTACTTGAACATGTACACCATGTACTCGAGGTCGATGAACGGGTCGCTGCGAGGTGGAGAGTAAGAGCCGTGGTCAGCATCGATCGAAGTCAGGGGCAAGCAGAGATGACCCACTTGATGGCAACGACCTTGGCATCGCCGTGCTCGATGCTGCAGAGGCGCAGAGAGAGAGGTGAGAAAAGGGTCGGGTCAAGGTCAGGCGAGAGGAAGGAAGACGGACGCGTTGCGGAGGACGATGCGACCGATGCGGCCTGTCCGAGGAAATCAGCAAGAAGCAGCGTGAGCTTGCGCGGTCCTGGGAGCGTCGCACGAGAGCTGCAGGCGAGCGAGAGGGCGCACCGAAGCCGCTGGAAACGATGACGAGATGAGGGGAGCGATGTCAGCGACTGGCAACGGTGCGAGGGCGGGAGAAGGAGCGAGAGGGAGCGTACTTGATACCGACGTTGACGGAGCCCTGGCCAGCAGACCTGGAGCGGGGCAAGAGGGAGAACGGAGGGTGAGTGCGCGAGGTCGGGACGAGGCAAGAGCAGCCGCGGGGGGGACGCGGGCGGGGTGCAGGAGCGCGAGGGAGGGACGAGAGAGGGCAGGGACGGACATGATGTGGATGGATCTAGGTGGATGGGGGAGGGAGCAGCGGGAATGAGTGAAGGGGAGAGGAGAGAAGGGCGCTGAGCGAGTCGGAGCAGATCCAACTCGCTCCCCGACCCTCTCGGGAGCACTCGCTTCGCCTGCTCGCCCGCTTCCTGACTGCAATCCACGCCCATCGCACATTTTTGCGCCTTCGCTCGAGGGGTCGACGCCCGCTCACCGCCAGCGCCGCCTCACCAGCCCGCTCCTCGACGACGACCGCCAGCATCGATGCCCCGGACGCTCGCCAGTGTCAACTTTTCTTCGTGGAAAAGACGGCTGCACGGCCGCACACAGAGCAGCGAGGGCGACGAGCGCGAAGGGCAGGTCCGTAGGGGAAGCAAGAGGGCGAGAAAGCGGGAGAAGAAGAGAAACCCCGAAAAAGACGCCCGGTCTTTTCTTCCTCTCTTCTCTCCTCGCTTCAGTCGGCCCTGGTGAGAGCAGAGCCATGCATCGTCGTTTTGGGGCAGACCGCGTCGGAGCGAGCTACGACCGTCTGCTGTGCGAGCCAGCTGTTGAGAGCTGACTCGCCTCCCGCCGTCTCTCGTCCCTACCCCTCCTTGAGATCCGACTTCATCGCCGTGCCACCTTGGCCGGGACGAAGCACTAGTCTCGCCTCGACGATCCTGGCGGCGAGCTTGCCAACGTTGGCGGCTGCGAGAACGACTTGTTGATCCAGCTCGACGTCGAAGCCGACCTTGATCGCGTACGAGATGTGCGCCGCTTCGTCCTGCGAGTAGAGGACGAAGTCTTCGGGGTCGACCAGAGTCACAGCGTCCGCCACAGCGTCGGAGCCGTCGAGACCTGCCGGCGACGCGTTATCTTCGACGGCATGGTTGACGGCCTTGCCCTTGCCCTTGCCCTTGCCTTTGACGGCCGCGGACGACTCGACGGGGCGAGAAGCACGGCGAGCGGCTTGGGCGGCTTGTTGCGCGAGAGGACGTGCCGAGATGGGAATGATGGCCGGATTCAGGGAAAGGGACTTGGCGACGACGTGGGTGAGCGCAGTACGAACGCTGGCGGGGTCGTCCGGGTTACTCGGGCGATCGACTGCGTCGTCAGGACAAGGGCTCAGTGCTTGGGGAAAACGTGAGGAACGGTGATCGAGCGACGAACCGAAAATCTCGAAAGGCTCGGAAATGGACAACACGCTGTGCGTGCCATCATGGTGGAGGCTGAGACCGGATGTCAGGATGTCAGTACATGCGCGACCCTGGAAGTCCCGAGAGAGGGGTGCCGCACCGGAACTCGTAGCTGCCCGTCCTCCACGGCAGCTTCTTGCCGTTGAAGATGAGGCTGCCCCCGACAGTGTATGCCGAGCTCTCCGAGGCAGTCCCGACGACCTTGTCCTGCGTGTAGTGGTCGCCTTCCCATTCGTCGTCGAAAACGCCAAGCCACTTGCCCTGACTGCTGACCTTGGTGACGAGGTTGGACTTGTTGGCGTCGCGGCGGTAGATGCCGATCCAGTCCTTGCGCGAGTGGTGCGAGGGAGCGGACCAGGTGACGTGGATGGGCTCGCCGAGATGGTAACGCAGCGACGGGGCGGACGAAGTGGAGGCGTGCGGGACGAGAGGGGGGAAATGCGACGGGCTGAGGGCGAGAGAGTACCGCGCCGGATCGTACATGTCGAGGTCGCGGGCGACGCGGCTGTTGCGATTAGAGTCGTCAGCAGCATGTTGAGGAAGAAGGAAGTCGGGGCGTACCTGATCACGAAACGCTCGCCCGTCTGCTGCAGGAGGATCTTGGTGTCTTCGACATAGCCCTTGACGGCGGGGGCCGTCCTGGTGAGGAACTCTTCGACGGCATCGGCCGTCTCCTCGAAGACCTTCTCGACCGTGCCCTGGACCTCCCGCACGTTGCGGGAAAGACGATCGAGGATCTCGGTGCGACCCGTCGGGGCGTCCTTGTGCGAGAGGGAGACGCGGCGAACGGCGTTGCGGATCGTCTTGGTCACGCCAGCGTCTTTGCGGAGGGTGTTGCCGTAGAGACGCTGCATGTGCGGGCTTGAGGTAAAGGAAGTGTCAGTGACTGTGTCAAGGGCAGCGTAGCTACGACATACTTCTCCACACTGCTCAGGAACCACCAATGAGCGACCACCGCGACGACGGCTTGCGCGAGGACGAGCTTGCTGCCGGAGAGTAAGACGAGGCCGAAGAAGGCGGCGCCGCCCATCGTGCGCTCCGGATTGTTGAGGTAGCGGAAGATGCCCGAGTAGTAGAGCGCGTGCGGGTACTCGTCGGGGATGAAGAAGTCGCCTGATGAGCTGGGTCAGCCACGACAACATCGGAGGAAACGAAA
This sequence comes from Rhodosporidiobolus sp. SP3-3/4, assembly GCA_029873605.1. Taxonomy (NCBI): domain Eukaryota; kingdom Fungi; phylum Basidiomycota; class Microbotryomycetes; order Sporidiobolales; family Sporidiobolaceae; genus Rhodosporidiobolus; species Rhodosporidiobolus sp. SP3-3/4. The sequence goes on along the minus strand of JAQJIZ010000012.1, from coordinate 19,479 downwards.
GCGACGACTTGCCATAGAACCAGCCGAAGGGGCCCAAGACCTCGAATGTCGAGGCTGCAGTCCAGGTGTGGAGAGCGATCAGAAGCTGCGAGAAAAGCGTCAGCAACTGGGCTGACGGTCACGGCAACAGGAAACGCACCAAGCCCAAGGTGTACCGGACGAGCTCGCGGCCGACGGTCCAGTTGTGCGGGACAGACGCGCAGCTCCAAGCGAGTAGGCCGAAGGAGACTGTGGGTGAACGCAGTGTGAGCGAAGGGCAGGAATGAAAGAACGGGAAAGTGCTTTACCGTAGGTCATCGTCAGCGAGAGGTTGTAGATGCCCTTCCACTGGTTGAATGCGTCCAAAACCGCCTGCACGGTGCGAAGGAGTGTCAGCCTCTTCCGCGAGAAGAGGGCAATGGAGGAACGGCCGCTTACATCGCCTTCGCGCTCGTAGTGGTAATTCTTGAGAAAGTGTCGCACGACCCACTTGCGCTCGCTTTGGGCGATGAGGATCAAGCCGAGAGCGACAGTGTGGAAGATGCGCCACCCGAGCGCGTGGAGGAACAGGAGGGCGATGCGGGTTTTGGGCGTCGCGGAAACGAGGAAAACGCTGAGGACGGCGTAGACGAGGACGAGCAGGTACGCAACATCGCAGGCGCTGCACAAAGAGAGCACGATCAGTTTGTCTTCCGAATGATAAGTATAGGAACAGAGATGGGCCCTCACCGGAAAACGTCCCAATTCTTGAAGATGAGCAAGTCCTTCTGGAAGTACTTGTTGTCGAGGTCCAGGCGGCTCATCGTCGACGCCTTGACGCGCGCAGAACCCGACTCGGACGTTGTAGGCATGGCCTCGGAGTCGGAAGTGGCCGCGGCCGTTACGGTCGATGCAGGAGCTGCGTGAACTGCTTCGAGAGGGGTACGGGCCGCGAGGGGCTTGCGCTGACCATAGGTGCGCTCGATGTCTGTCCGGTAGAGCGTTGGGTTACATCCATGAGTGGTGCGGGAGAGAAGTGGACTGACGAGGGTTCTCGAAGAAGATGAGGAAGCCGAATTGAGCTGCGTGCGCGGCGAGACTGACGAAGAGCACAGCCGGCGAAGCCACGATGAGGGAGAGGCCGTAGTAGCCGGCATACCCGACCGAGTACATGGGATGAGGCGCGAACTGCGGAGGAGTCGCAAAAAAAATGAGTGCACGAAGGGGGGAGTAGTGGAATAGCGGAACGGGATCCAGGACCGGAAGCTGGCACACGTACTTCGAAGACGCCGTCAAAGACGAGGTCTTGGAGGGAGAGGAAGAAAGCGTCGCCCCAGTACCATCTGGGAGGAGAAGATCGTAAGTCGAGGTGGGAGCAGGGGAGATTGCGGTTGGGACGTACGCGAAGTCTTTGACGATCTTGTGCGCGTCCGTCTTGACCCAGAGGTTGAAGAGGAGAAGCACGATGCCGCCGATCCACCGGAGGACGTGGAAGAACACCGAATGGCCCGGCGGACCAGAGAAGTGGAAGAAGGACAAGGAGAAGAGGACGTAGGCGAGGAAGTCGTTGAGGAGGATGACATCGACGGAGTGGCGGAACAGGATCCAGACCTGTCTTGGTAAGGAGGGTCAGCAGGAACTTGACGGGCGGCCAAGTCGGGGACTCGCGTTGAATTCGAGAGGGACATTCTGTGGGAGACTCGGTCAGGTCAGTCTGGTGCGGCCATGAGTCGTTCTGAGGAGGGCAGTCTTGCCTCGAAGTCGTAGCCAGTTCCCATCTTCTTCTTCAGTTCGGCGCGCACCCATCTCGCCACAGCCGGTTGGCGAGCGAGGTCGAACCAGCCCCTGCGAGCCACGGTCTTGACGATCCAGCGGGTCTTGCTCTGCTTGGTGAGGACGTAGCCGAGGCCGGCATCGTAGGCGAGGCGCCAGAACGCAAAGTAGACGCCGAAGAACCAGCGAGCGACGGACCGCGGCAAGGCGATGAAGAGCAAGACTTGCGATCCGAGGAGGAACAGCGTGAGGAGGTCGATGTTCTGCAGGTGATGACTCGTCAGAGGACCGTACTCAAGGAGGTTGACGACGAGAAGGAGCCGCGGAAAAGGGAGGACGACTTGCCGACTTGGGGTAGCGAGGGTCGAAGAGGCTCGAGATCATGTTGTGCGTGTGCGGGATCTTGAACACTGCGCGAGGGAAGGGTTTGGTCCTGGCCGGGCAAGGAGAGACGACAGGCTCCCCTCGAGGAAGGGAGCGGGCGGGAAGCGGAGGAGCGGTACGCACCGGTGCCGTCGGGGGTCTTGCCAAAGGGGCCCTCGTCGCCATCGCTGGGCTGGCGAGTGTCGCCGTCCTGAACCGGCGAAGCGGAAGGGGAGTCGCCGTCGTGGTCGTCGTCGCAGAGGTCGCGAGCGGAGCGCACGCCAACGCGCTGGCGCAGGCCGGGCGGGAGAGGGGGAGGCGGGTGAGCCTCGGGGCTGTCCGACATGGCAGCAGCGACTCGCAGGCGGTGCGTCAAGCGCAAGGACGACGAGGTCGAGGAGGACAAGGCGAGGTCGAAGCGGCAGCTGAGGAGCAGCAGCGATCTCTTCCCCCACTCGCTCCGGGCACGCGGACAGCGTCGTACCCACTCATGAGCACACCACCGACCACGACCACCACCGGCACCACCTCGCGCGGCATCCCCAAGGCCGTCTTCCTCGTGCGTCTTTGGCCCCACCCACTCCCCCCTCCTTCGCTCGCTCATCCGGCCTTGCTCCCTCAGGAGGACGTGCAGACCTTCGTCGGTGGGCCCGCCGGTGACGCCGAGGCAGCTCTCAAGGCCCTCCAGGACACCCTGGCGTGCGTTTTGCTCCCCTTCTTGCCGTTTCTCCCGCTTACCCGCTGCGCCTCCTCCCCGACAGCAAGTACCGCTTCATGGAACAGAGCGCCTTGCAACGCCGAGCTGGTCTCGAGGAGAAGGTGCCCGAACTCGAGCGGACGGTGGAGATGGTCGAGGTCCTGATCAAGAAAAAGGTGAGCCGGTCGTGGTTCTCCCCTCGAGAGGGCACTCTTGACACTCTAGAACTCGTGCAGGAGCAAGGCGAAGCGTTTGCAACAACTTTCGAACTCGCGGACACACTTTACGCCCACGGCGAGGTCGAGAACGTTGACGAGGTCTACATCTGGCTCGGAGTGCGTCGCCCTCCTCAATCTGCTTCCGCCGACCTGACTGAGATCCTCCCCCACAGGCATCGACGATGCTCTCGTATCCTCTCGCGCAAGCCGTCGACCTGCTCCAAGGGAAGCTTTCCGCCGCACGGCAGAGCCTCGTCGCTGTCAAGGAGGACCTCGGCTGGCTGAAGGAGCAGATCACGGTGACCGAGGTGAACGTGGCGCGCGTGTACAACTGGGACGTGGCGCGGCGGCGACAGCGGCGGGAAGCAGAAGGGGGAGAGCAGCCTTAGGATCTCCTGCAAAGTCCGCCGCAGCGGCTTCATTCCATCGCGAACTTGCGCTTGTTCGCCTTCTTCTTCCCTAGCAGAGCCTGCGCCTCCCCGCCCGCCGCTCGAGCCTCATCCGCCTCCGTAGCCCACTGCAAGACGAGGTGACGTCCGAGAAGATGGGTGTGTTCGAGAGCGGCGAAGGCGCTTTCGGCATCGCGGCGAGTTGCGAACTCGAGGAAAGCGAAACCGCGGGTTTTGTTGTCCATCTTGCGAGGCAACCGAACCGACTTGAGCTGGCCGTACGCGCTATGAAAGGTACGAGTACGGTCAGTTCGGCTTGGAAGAAACGGGTTTGAGAGGGCCGTACCCGAAGAGCTGTCGGAGCTCGGCTCGAGTCGCCTCGAACGGGACGTTCTTGACGAGCAGCTTGGTCGTGGTTGACTTGGAGCGTGCAATCTCGCCCTTTCCATCCGTGCCCTCGGCGGCCCGATCGGCGTTCCGCTGCGCAAAGCGGACGTCGAGGGCGTGCCCATCGAGAACATGCCCTTGCCGCGCTCGCAGAGCTGCAGCGGCCGCCTGAGCGTTCCGGAAGCCGACGAAGCCGAAGCCCATGCTGAGGGTCTTGCCGGCGGCGGACGGATCGGGCTTTGTCTGGACGCGGGCGAAGATGAAGTCGGCGAGGTGCTGAAAGGCGGTTTGTAGTCGAGGCGTAGTCGTTTCGAAGTTGAGGTTCTTGACGAAGAGCGTTGAGCCTGCTTCTTGTGGTGCTGCGTCTGATGCCGCCTCGCCGGACGCCGGCGGAGCGACGACCGCTGCGGGCAACGGCTCTGCGGAGCTGGTCGAGACCGGAGCGGCGCCCGTCCAGAGCGCGGCCGGCGCCTTTTCGAGGTAGAGCACGCTGCCGCCAAACTGCTTGTAGACGAGGCCTCGCCACGCTGCTGCGGCCGAGTCCGCCTCCGCCATCTCGACGACGGCTAGCGTACCGGAAGGCGGGACGAGAAGACGGCTGACCGAACCGAACGGGGTGAAGAGGGTGCGGAGGGATGCGGCCGATGTGCCGAAAGGGAGGTTCTTGACGAGGATGCAGGTAGACGAGCGCGGACCAGGACGACCGAAAGCGCCGAGATTGACTCCTTCCTGCAAGCGAATACAGATGAGCAAAATCGAGGCTTCGGAGGGGACGACACGGACTCACCGCCTCGAGGTAGCGTTTGATTTCGCTAAGAGTGTGCGCCTCTGCAAGGGCGACCTTGACGGCAGGCTCGCTCGAGGAAGGGTCGAGGAGGGTAGACTTGGACACGCCGAGGCGGTCCGCGACAGCAGCGAGAGCCGCGTCCGCCTGTCGGGGGAGGGAATCAGACGAACCGAAAGAAGAGAGCGACGACTGCACGCACATTCAAGTAGAGCGTGCCCCAGTTGAATGCTTGTCCCGAACCCTGCTTGCGCTGTGCGAGACGCTCGTCCTTCAGACTCGCCAAAGCCGATCCGGACCGGTTGAGGGTCTCCTTCGCCTGACGACCGACGGCGGGCAGGAGATGGAGAAGCCGACCCTGGAAGGTCGTCCCGTCGAGCGCTGAAAATGCCGTTACAGCGTCCTGCGCTTGCCGGAAAGTCACGTAGGCCATGCCTTTCGCGGCCTTGGTCTCGCGATCGAGCGGGATGTGAATCTGCGAGTAGATATACCGTCAGCCATCTGAGCCAGAGTCCAAGGACGTGATCTTCGACGGACGTTCTCGACCGAGCCGTATGGCGTGAAGAGGTCCTCAAGCTCAGATTGCGTCGTAGAGAACGGCAGGTTGCGGAGGAACAGACGGCCGGACTCGAGCAGGGCTTGATGCCGCTCGTCTTGCGGATCATCTTGCTTGGACGGGTCGTCATGAGTGGAGATCGGCTGTTCAATGGTCTGAACTTAGTCAAGGAAGAAAAGAGCGGAGGTGGGGGTAATCGCAACGAACCGGTCCTTCCGCAACCGCAGACGACCTTTGGCCTCCTTCTGCCTCGCCTTGACTCCATTCGGTCGCGAGCTCCGTCTCCATCTCGGCGGGCGTATCGAATTGACGCTTCATCCGCTTCGCCAGGTACTCCGCATCGGTCAGGGTGTCGTCTTCTGCCGCGTCGTCTTCGAAGCGGGGCAGCGGCGCAGCAGGAAGGGGAGGAGGGGGCTGGTGTGGCGGGCTGGGAATAGACGGTTCTTGCGCGGCGGAAGAAGAGGAGAGGGGTGCGAGGGCGGGAGCAGGTCCTGCTGGGGCTGTCGGACCGGTTGCTGAGGACGTCTTGCGAGGCGCCATGAGCGCCATGAACTCGGAGAAGCGCTCGTCCTGTGCAGCTGGCGTACTTGGGACCGAGAGCTTGACCCGCTTTGCCGGGCGAGGAGCATCGCGAGTCTGTTGGAGCGGAGTCGGGTCAAAACGATGGAACGAACGCCCGTGCAAAGGGCAACAGACGTACGTCCTTGGCCCAGTCGGCCTTGATCCTCGACCCGCCGCGCTCACCGCCCACCCAGGCGCCGCTGAACCAGCGAAGAGCGCGCTCAGCATCGTCCCGAGTCTTGAACCCAGCGAAGGCGAGGCAGCGGGAGGTCCCGCCGGGCTTGCTGAGGACCTTGAGATCGGTCAGGACGGGCGGCGAGGGTGGGCAGCGCTGCAGGTGCTCGCGGAGGTGGTGAGCCTCGACGGAAGGGTGCAGCGAGGTGAGCAGCAGGCGAGTCGGCTCGGGGGCCGTGGACGGGCCCGACATGTCGACTGTTGGCGTGCAAGGGGGCGGGCGGAGTAAAGCAGCGAGGGAGCGAGCAACGGCGGAAAAAGAAGCGGCTCCACCACCTCCCAGCTCAAAGCTTCGAGCACCGCCTCCTTCCACAATCTCTCTCGCCGCCTTCCATCGCTCCCGCGGGAAGAAGCTCTCAAAGCCAGGGGAAGAGTGCGCGAACGGTAGCAAAGGACCCTCGTCGTTGCGGAAAAAGCTACTTCGCCGTTCGCTTCTTGCCCTTCTTCTTCTTGCTTTTCCCGCTGCCCGCTACTGCTGCTGCTGCTGCCGTCGCCGCTGCGCCCGCTTCTCCGGCAACAGTGTCGTTCTCGTAGGTTCCCGTGACGGCGGAGGGCGCATCTGGCGCGTTGAGGTCGGGGGAGGAGGCCTCCGGCAGCTGGCGACGAGCGGCACGTCGGCGGTTCTGGTACCGGCTGAGCAGCGTGCGGTTGAGGACGTCGAAGCGATTCAAATAGACGCTCGAGTGCGCTCGGAAGGTGAGGGTCTGGCAGCGAGGAAAGAGTGAAAGGTCAGCGAGACGGACGATGGGGCAGGGAGCGAGCATCTGCTCACCTTGCGATCGTCGGTGACGCGAATGACGAGCAGACCTGCTGCATGCCTCCACCGAAGACAAGCTCGGGTCTACACGGTCACAGGGAGGGGACGTGGAAGAGGGTCAGTGAGGGCGGCGAGAGCGAACGGGCCAGAGTGGGCGCACCTGGGCGTTGCTGGCATCGCAGAGGTCGATGCACGCTGCGGTGAAGCGGTCCCAGGTGCGAAAGAGCATCGGCAGGGCTGTCGAGGATGGGAGCGACCGGCGAGAGGAGGAGCGGTGGGGAGGACGACACCGCGGTGGACGAGGCGAGCCGGGCGCAGCGCTGGTGGGTCGAGAGGGTCTTGGTGCGAGTCTGGACTGGCTGGGAGATGCCACGAAGCTATCTGCGAGCTGTGCAAGAGCACAAGTCCCGTTCTCCTCCTCGTCCCCTCCTCGTCTCTCCGTCTCCTCCGTCTCTCGCCTCTTTGCTCCACTGCCTTGGCTCGATGTCTCTGCGCCAGTCGGACGACGACCGCAGCGCACAGCGACCTCACGTACCGCTTGACCATCCGCTCGTCGTCGCTGGAGCGACCGCCCTCTCGCTCGTCGCCGCTTACTCCACCTGGTTCCGCTTCGGCCGCCGCATCCGCACAGTCGACGACCTGCGCCGCATCGACTACTCTCCGCGTCGGCTCCGTGGCACGGTCGTCCGTTGCGGCGACGCCGACAACTTTCGCCTTTTCCACCGCCCTCTTCTCCGGCCTTTCCTGCGCCCGCCCAAGAGTGAGCACTCTTTTCCTGCAGTTCCCTTCCCCCACTCTGCTCGCCGACACGGTCACCCCGACAGAGCTCGCCGGCCAAACGCTACACGTGCGTCTCGCAGGCGTCGACGCTCCTGAGGCACGTCTTCTTCTCTCTCACCCCGGTCACTCTCCGTGACTGAGCAGGTCACCCCTCACCAGCTCCCTCACTTCGGCAAACCCGAACAACCTTTTGCGCGGGAAGCACTCGACCTGTGAGCTTCTTCCCCTCCGGGTTTCACCACCTTTGCAGGACGGCGAGTTCTGACAGCGTCCTTCACAGTCTCACCAAGACGCTTCTCGGCAAGCGCGTCGTCGTCGAGCTGTACCAGAAGGATCGCTACGGCCGAGTTGTCGGGCATGTCTACACTCGGCCTTTCCCCTTTTTCCGCCGACGGAGCATGAGCGAGATTCTGCTTGAAGCGGGCTGTGCGCATCCCTCCTTCCTCATACACTCCTGGAGTCTCGAGACTGACCCTTCCCGACAGTTGCGACCGTTTACCGACAGGCTGGAGCCGTCTACGGCGACGCATCGGCCGAAGAGAAGCTGCAGGCCCTTGAGGCGCAGGCTCGGTACGGCGGCCCACTCTGCGCTGCAGGCTTCCAGTCCTTACCTCATCGCCCCTGCAGGAAAGAGCGCCGAGGGATGTGGGCTTTGGGCGGCAAGCTGGAACTGCCGAGCGACTTCAAGCGACGAGTGAAGAAGGAGGAGAAGCAATGAATCTCGTGCGCCGCCGCGCGTCTCACTGGGGCTGCGGGCTTTGATGAACCTGTACTGAGCTCTATGGCTCGCAAGAAAGCAAGTTCAAGGCGGTCTTCCTCGACCGAACCGGCGCCCCCTTTCGAGCTCCGTCGCTTTCTCTCCGCGCGCTGCTTGCTGGCGCTAGGCTTACAGACCAATTGCATCCGTTCTGCCAACATCTCGAGGCTTGCTCTCCACCCGCCCCTCGCCGTTCTCCCGCCGCCCACCACCTCGTCCCCATCTACCTCTCCATGGTTCGCCCCGGCTCTCTTGCCCTTGGAGGGCGAACGAAAGTGACCAGTCGACCCCGCAGAACGTCAGCAAGTCGACCAAGGACGCCCGCACCCGCGAGTTCGTCGACATCACCGGAGCAGCGTGCGTCCCTCCTTGTCCCCCTCGCCCTCGTCTTGCTCCGTGAGCGGGCTGACTTTCGACTTTGTCCTTCGACAGGTCCGCCGATGCCACTCGCTTCCTACGATCGGCGTCCTGGCGCCTCGAGGCCGCGCTCGATGCCTTCTTCGCCAGTCCCGCCAGCTCGCAAGCCGGACTTGCCACGGTCACGAAGAACCTCGACGAGTTGTGGGCCCGGTACAGTGGTGAGCTCTCCCTGCCCTTTACTGAGACCGTCCCCCTGAAGTGGTCGTGCGTGGTGGGGGCCTGCAGAACCAGCAACTCCGGACGAGGTCGGCATGGAGGGGACGATGCAGTACTGCCAGGACTTGAGCGTCGATCCCGAGGACGTCGTCATGCTCGCACTGGCGTGGTTCACCAAGGCGCCGACCATGGGCCGCTTCGCGCGGAAAGGGTGGATAGAGGCGTGGCAGAGCGTTCGGTGTGCTCGACTTTCTCCCTTTCCTCCTCGCCTTCGCTCACCTTCGATCGTGATGTACCTAGATGCGACACTCTCGACGGTCAACGCGCGCACGTCGCCGCCCTCCGAAAGCAACTCGAAGACGCCGACGCCTTTCGGCGAGTCTACAACTTTACCTTCGACTACGCCAAGACGGAAGGCCAGAAGAGCATGCGTACGCCTGCCCGTAGCAGCAAGCTCGAAATCCGGAGACTGACTAGCACTGCCTCACACAGAGTTTGAGATCGCGCAGGAGCTTTGGCGCCTCCTGATCCCACTCGACCCGGCTTCTTCCTTCTCCGAGGAGCATCTGCAGTGGTGGCTTCAGTTCCTGGAGGAGAAGGGCGGTCGAGCTATCAGCAAGGATACGTGGAACCTCGTACGCCTTTTCCCCTCTTTTTTTCTCCCACACCAACTCACTCACCTTCGAACCCGTCCGGTGCTTCCAGTTCCTCGAGTTCGTCCGGTCGATCGACCCGGCCTTCCAGCAGTACGACGAGGAGGGTTCGTCTCTTTCTTTCACTTTCACTCCGCTGGACGAAGGTTGATGGGTTGGTCCTGCTCTAGCCGCTTGGCCCTCCCTCATCGACGAGTTCGTGGCGTTCGCGCGGCAGCGGGTGTAGCTGTTCTGCGTCGAGAAGCAATGGATTGCAAATGCTATGCACAGAGTTCAAATGGCCGAGGCCAGCAAGTCCTGCACAGCGACCCGACTGCCGAGACGCTCGCAAAGCAAGAACGCTCCGCTCAGCTTCCGGTTCAAGCTGTACGTCTCCTCGGGTGGCGGCGTCAAGCGGTGCTCGAGCATGACGGGAATCTGCGCGCGGATCGTGGCCGTGATGGGCGGACCCAGCTCGCCGAAAGGGAACGGAGAAGGGGAACTGGGCCGGAACGGCACGGCAAGGGCGAAGAGCGAGGCGAGATGAGCGTCGACCATGGCCTGCAGGCGAGCAGTCAGTCGTCGACAGGAGGTTGAAAGCAGCCACCGTCACGCACCGGATTCTCCTCGCCAGTCAAGTAGCCGATCTCGCGCGACAGCCGAGTCGCGTCCTCCGCGTTCTCCTCGATCGCAGCCTCGAGCAGGCGACGGTACGTCTCGACGAAGGCGTCGGAGTAGTCTCTTGTCGCACCGAAGTCGATGAGCTCGAGCTGTGGGACCAGAAGTGAGCTTCGACCGAGGTTTCCTCTTTCCAACGGACTGACCTTGCCCGTCTTGCCGTTGAAGAGGAAATTGCTCCAGTTCGGATCCGTTTGCATGAGCTTGAACTTGAGGATCTCGTGGAGGCAGAGCTGCAGGACGCGGGAGCCGATCTGCGATACCCGTCCGTCAGCGGTCAGTTCCGGAGCAAAAGGTGGAGAAAGAGCCGACTGGACTAACCCAGTCTCGCGTGTCCTGGTCGAGCTCTAAGACGTCCTTCAGCGGTTGTCCGTCCATCATCTCAGTCGTGAGGACCATCGGCGTCGACAGCTCGGAAACGACTCGGGGCACGTCAAAGTGCTCCCGCAAGGGCGAGGCGGCGACGAGCGCGCCCATGCGGCGGCCGCATTCGGCTTCGCGGACGTAGTCGCACTCGTCGTCAAGCTCCCGCGCCATCACGCTCAGGCTGTTCTCGAGGTAGAGGCCCCGAGGGAGGGCTGCGCTGGCGAGGAGAAGCCAGCGCAGATTCTGCAAGTCGCCGGCGATAGACTGCCGAACACCGGGGAACTGCACCTTGACGGCGAGGCGAAGATTGTGCGGATAGAGCTCGGCGAGGGGAGAGTCGGTAGACAGGACGGCGGCGTGGACCTGCCCGATCGACGCCGCTGCGAACGGCCGCATCTCGAACGAGGCGAAGTGGCGACGCCAATCCGCTCCGAGCTCGGCGGTCAACACTTGCTGCTCGTCGGGCAGCTGCTCAGTACGAAGTCTGCGCCAGTGCGGGAGGAGCGGAACGCACCTCTGTTTGCCATTCTGGCATGTAGTTGGCGCTGTTCTGGACACGCTGCAGGATCGCTTCAAGCTGCGGAGGTAGTTGCTTCGTGTCTGTGTGGGACCGATATGGGTCAGAGACGGGCTGGGGCAGCGAAATAATGTGGATGCGGACCCTGGATGCTGAGGAACTGTCCCAGCTTGAGAGCGGCGCCGCGCATCTTGGTCAGCTTGCTCACGAGGCGCTCGAGATTCGCTTCGCTCATGAGCAAGGACGACTTGGGCCTGTCTTGCGAGCTTGATGCGCGCCGCACAGCTTCGGCCGCCATGCCCCATCCGAGTCCAGCGGCGAGACCTGCGCTCTCGTCCAGAAGTCAGACCGCCTGGAGGGAGAAAAGGAGGGATGGAATACACGCACCTCCATACTGCAAGATGCGGCCGAATCGAGTTGCGGGAACGGCAGAGGATGAAAGCGGTGGCTGCGGCGAGAGGAAGAAAGTCAGGAGGACGTGCGTTGGGTATCCGAGAAGAAAGCGGCTCACTTTTGCTACAGCAGTGTCGGTGGGTGTCACTGAACCGGCGTCGTCGGGTTCGGGAAGGTCTAGGGAAGATGTAGACGGAAGAAAAGGGGGAGAGATGTTGGATGCCGCCGATGCCGACGCCGGTGCGGGATGAGGTGGAGGTACCGGCGCCAACGGTCGAGTCGGAGGCGACCGCGTGATGGTAGGCCCCGCCGCTGTTGTCGAGGCTGAAGAAGGAAGTGGCGCCGGAGGAGGGGCGAAGGATGAGGAGGGAGGGGAAGAAGGAGCAGGCGAGGGCGGCGGCGAGGGTGGGGACGGCTCGGGATTACGGGCGGGGTGCGTGTGGGTCGGGAGAGCCCTGGCCTTACGGATGGTTCGTGCGGTGCGAGCGAGGCGGAGGATGGCGGCGAGTGGGAGGGAGGGTGGAGCGGGAGGAGCGGCCATCTCCAAGCGGGCTGGACTGGGTGCCGGGTAGGGTTGACGGGTGAGCTGGGGTGGCCCAGATGGAGCGCAAGTGAGGCAGTCGGTAAGGTAGCCAATGGTCGAGGAGGGAGGGCGGCTGTCGACTCGTTCGCCTTCGCCCGTCGATCCCGCTCTGCTCCTTCTCCTTGCTCTCCTCGCTCCACCGCCGCCCCAGCAGCCATGTCCACCCCACCCAAGGACCTCAAGCGTACGCTTCTTCCCTCTGGCCCCCTCCGCCCGCCCCCCGCTGGCTCCCGTCCCCGTCCTCGTATCGCGACCTTCTCCGCCGCGGCTCCTCCCTCCCGCCATTCCTCCCGCCCCCTCCTGGCCCGCACAGCCCGCCCACGCGTCCTTGCAGCGCGTACTCGAGCTCTCGAACACCGTCCGGAGCCACAATCGCTAATCTCCCGTCGAACCACAGCCCTGCCGTTCGTCTACCAGTTCGCGGCCGGTGCCATCGCCGGTGTCACTGAACTCCTCACGCTCTACCCGCTCGGTGCGTTAGACTCCTTCCCGCTACCGCCGTCCCTTCCACCCTCCACTCACCGCTTCTTCCCCCCCTCTCCTCCTCGGCTCCCGCTTTCGGTGCGGCAGATGTCGTGAGTCGTCGTTCTGGCTGCCTTCGTTGGTCAAGACGCTCCCTGATCCCGTGTCGTCGCTCCCGCAGGTCAAGACGCGCATGCAGCTGCAGGTCGGCAAGGCCGTCCCCGGTGCTGACCACTACAACGGCATGGTCGACTGCTTCCGCAAGATCATCGCTCGCGAGGGGTACATCAGCTCTCTTGACCCTCTCCTCGTGCCTACTGACGCCTCTTGTCTCCCGCAGCGCCGGACGGTTGTACCGCGGCCTCGTTCCGCCGCTCATGCTGGAAGCACCCAAGCGTGCTGTCAAGTTCGCTGCGAACGACTTCTGGGGCAAGACGTACAAGTCGGCGCTCGGCGTGGACAAGATGACCCAGGGCCTGTCGGTGCTGACCGGATGCAGCGCCGGTGCCACCGAGAGCATCGTCGTCGTGCCGTTCGAGCTCGTCAAGATCCGCCTGCAGGATAAGAACAGTACCTACAAGGGCCCGATGGACGTCGTTGCCCAGATCGTCAAGAAGGACGGTCTCTTCGGCCTGTATGCCGGTCTGGAGCCGACGTTCTGGCGGTATGTCCCTCCTGTCTGCTCCTTTTCCCTCTCGCGGGGACTCACTCTCTCCCACCCGGGCAGCCACGTAACCTGGAACGGTGGGTACTTTGGCTGCATCTTCCAGGTCCGCGCACTGCTTCCCAAGGCCGAGGTGCGTGTGCCATCCCTGCTCGTTGCCGTCCGGAAGCGGCACTGACGGTTGTCTTCCTCCCCTCACGACGTGCAGACCAAGTCGGCTCAGCTCTTCAACGACTTCGTTTCCGGGGCGATCGGCGGTTTCGTCGGTACCGCCTTCAACACGCCATGTCCGCTTGTTCCCCTTTTCTCCCACTCGAGCGGGAGCGCTCTGACACTTGCTCGCTGCAGTCGACGTCGTCAAGTCTCGCGTGCAAAACTCCATCAAGGTGAGCTAAGGTCTCGCGCATGAGATCCTCAACATGGTCTCGCGCATGAGGACTCTCGCCGAACTGAAACTCGTCTTGCCTTTTCCAGGTCGCCGGCCAAACCCCCAAGTACAACTGGACCTTCCCTTCTCTCCTCCTCATCGCTCGGGAGGAGGGCGTTGGCGCCCTCTACTCCGGCTTCCTCCCCAAGGTGCTCCGACTGGCCCCCGGCGGCGGTGTCCTCCTGCTCGTCGTCGAGTTCACCCTGGGCATGTTCCGCAAGCAATTGGGCCCGCCGTACATCTAGAAGCCGTTTTGTAACTCGTAGTGTTCGTAGCAGCCTTTCGAGACGAGCCAGGGAGGAAGAAGGCCGCCAACCGTGCTGCTGCCTCTCTCTCTCTTTCGCTTCCACATCCCTACAGGGGTAGGGACAGTCTGTTTAGTCGGGTAGGTAACGGCAGATAGGATTGCACGGCGCTTCTCCAGCAAGAAGTGCAAATGCAGGCGGGCGGAGAGGAGAGGGAGGACGGGGGAGGAGCCGTGACATATCACTCTGCGGAAGGGGGGAGATTCGGGAAGTCAGTTCTATCTTGAAATACAAAAGATGGAGTGGGCGTCTCGAGAATGCATTGTGGTGAGGCTGAAAGAGAGGGTTGGAAGAAAACGCACCAGGTGTTGACGGCGGCGAGCTCACTGCTTCGAGACGGTGCACGAGCTGAAGACGGCGTGGATCTCGGGGTAGGCCTTGGAAACGGTGCACGAGCTGAAGACGGCGTGGATCTCGGGGTAGGCCTTCGAGACGGTGCAAGAGCTGAAGACGGCGTGGATCTCCGGGTAGGCCTTGGAGACGGTGCAGGAGCTGAAGACGGCGTGGATCTCGGGGTAGGCGACCATGATGAAGCGAGTGAGGGGGTGCTGGTGGGCGAGAAAGAAAGAGGCGAGTTGAGAAGGCGGGAGCGAGGTGAGGAAAAGAGGCGAGAAAGCGAGCCTGCCCCAGCTCTTGTAGCCCACGCTCCTGCGCACCCGTCGCACAAAGGGGCGAAGCACAATGCGTCGCGCCGCATAAAGGAGGTTGTCGTCCAGGAATTCCAGGCATAGTCGGAGTAAGTACAAAGGATGAAGAGGGACGAAGGAAGCGGACAGGACCGACAATCTCAACTGCATTCATCGGACCGGATCGAGAGCAGGTGCCTCAGCAGTAGGCGCGGTGCTGTGTCGCAAGGCGTTTTTGCCTGTTGAGGCCGTCCAGCATCGGCGCTGGCGCCTTTTCCTTCTCGACTTGTCGTTCCCGTGTCGCAACGTTGTCTGTGGCTCCAGCCGGACCATCAGACCGGCTCTTTCGATACACCGACGAACGGAGGGGGGGGCGGGATCAGCAGAGGGAGCAGAAGTACGGCGGGCAAGAAGGCGGGGGAGGAGCTTGCAACGAAGAACAGGCTGCAGCCTTAAGTCTACGCAGAGCTGGAGCAGCAGAGAAAGACAATAAGGATAGAATTGCGAGACGGAGCCTGCTCGCACCGCGAGCTGGCTGCTAAGAAGGCGAAGGGGACGGCGACGAGGGGGGAGGAGCGGCCGAGGCGGGAATGGAGCTGCGCGAGGGAGGAAGGTTGTCAGAGAGTGGCCTGTAGCTTCGGATTGAGCAACGCATCCGCCGAGAGGCAGCAACGGCCCTCGGCAAGAGTTGCAGGAGAAGGAAGAAAAACGCACGGGGTGTCGACGGCGGCGAGCTCACTGCTTCGAGACGGTGCACGAGCTGAAGACGGCGTGGATCTCGGGGTAGGCCTTGGAAACGGCGCACGAGCTGAAGACGGCGTGGGTCTCGGGGTAGGCCTTCGAGACGGTGCAAGAGCTGAAGACGGCGTGGATCTCCGGGTAGGCCTTGGAGACGGTGCAGGAGCTGAAGACGGCGTGGATCTCGGGATAGGCGACCATGATGAAGCGAGTGAGGGGTGCTGGTGGGCGAGAAAGGGAGAGGCGAGTTGAGAAGGCGGGAGCGAGGTGAGGAAAGAGGCGAGGAAGCGAGCCTGCCCCAGCTCTTGTAGCCCACGCTCCTGCGCACCCGTCGCACAAAGCAGCACAGCACAAAGGTCGAAACAGCAACCGGCGGTGAAAGCGCGAGACAAGCGACAAAGGAAAAGAGAAGACAAAGCCAGCAACCAAGAACGGCGAGACATCGAGGGCATACAGCACAAAGACCGTTCTGAGTCTTGCTGAGTCGTCGGTCGTCCGAAAACGACCACGGACGCCGACTTGCCTGGTTACGACGCAACAGGACGGGGGCGCGTCAATCTTCCAATCAGTCTCGACGGCAGATAGTGAGCTCGATACAGCAAAAAAAATCGCGAGTGCGTCACTACCGGGCGGCATTCCGAAAGCGAAGCAGAGGGGATAGACCAGACAACGAACACGCCTTCTTCAAGAACTCGTGCTGAGAAGAGGTAAAAGGTCAATACGGATAAGGCAGCTGAAGAAGGAAGAGAGGTCACGAACCTGCAGGAGCTCGTCGGCGGTGGCCCGGGACTTGACGTCGACGCACAGGCAGACGGCCAAGAAGTTCTTGAGCTCCTTGCTGAGCTTCTCCGGCTTCTTGAGCGTGGGCGTGCCGTTCGTCGCGATTAGATAGAGGGCCTTGAGGGGTTCCTCATCGAGGTAAGGCGGCTCGTTCTCGATCATCTCGATGGCCATGATGCCGAGCGACCAGATGTCGACCTTGGCGCCGTACTCCTTCTGCTTGACGACCTCGGGCGCCATCCAGTAGGGCGTTCCGACCATAGTTGCGCGCTTCGACTTCTGGTCGGTGAGCTTGGCGCAGAAGCCAAAGTCCGCTGCGAGTGCAGGGAGAAGGACTTAGTTGCGGTTAGGCGGCAGAAGCAGTCGAGAAAAACGTACTAATCTTGACATGACCTTGCGCGTCGAGGAGGACGTTGTCGCTCTTGATGTCGCGGTGGATGATGCTCTGCGCGTGGAGGTGCTGGAGACCCTTGCATGTCTATCGCCGCCCAGAGGAATAAAGTCAGCGGAAGAAGGCGAGGGAGAAACTGAAAATGGCGCACCTCGTTCGAGATGCACGAGATCTGCTCCTCCTCGAGCGTGTTGCTGTCAATGATGTCGGTGAGGGCGCCGCCTTCCATGAACTCCATGACGACCCAGAGTTCGGCGCCGTTGACGAGGAACGAGTCGAGGAAGTTGACGATGTTGGGGTGCTGACTCTCCTTCATGACGAGGATCTCGTTGACGATGAGCTCCTTGCGAGGCTGGTGACTGAGGTCCATCTGCTTGATCGCAACTTTGGCGCCGTTCGCCAGGACCTTGGCGACGAAGACGGATCCCGACGCACCCTGGCCGACCTTCTTGATCTTGGAATAGAGCGAGTTGGGGTCCTCGCGCGAGCACACCGAGCGGAGCTTGGTCATGATCTGCGCCTCGGACATGGTCGAGATGCGGCGCTCGCTGCCGCCCGTCTTGTCCGCCTTCTTGAGAGCGGCTGGGGGCGTCGGCGCCGGGGCAGGCTTGGCTCCCAAGGCCATCGGCTGCTGTGCCGCCGGGAGCTGCAAGGGTTTGACCCCTCCAGGACCTGCGAGCCGCTCAGCAGGTCGAGGAACCGCGGACGACGGGTCCTTGAACCCCGGTCGAGAAGCGGTGCCGGCGAGGAGAGGCTTGAGGCCCGTCGAGGTCGAGGGTGGAGGAGGTGCAGGGCGAGGAGGCGTAGGGGCGGGCGGGGCACTGCGCCCGGGCACCAGAGGCGGACGAGGTGCAGGAATGCGAGGCGGGCCGGCAGGATGTACGGAAGACGGGGGAGGTGGTCGAGGGAACGAGGCAGGTGACGCGGACGGCTCGAGGGATGGAGGAGGTGTCGAGGTCGTCGGCAAAGTGGAGGGGAGGCTGGGCGACTTGGTGACGGGGAGCGACCCGAGAGAAGGTTGTCGGGCCGGCGGTTGCTGTCCAGCAAGGCCTGTTCCGGCGCCGAAGCGCGCAGGGGCAGAAGGTTGCTTCGACGTCGCCGGGTGACTGAGAGCGGCACCGACGTCGGTCATGCCCAGCGCCGACGAGCCCAAACCGAAGTCGTCTCGCTCGCGCTTCTGGATGTCGGTGTAGAACTCGAGCACGTCGAGGACGGCTTGCGGGTTCTTGGCGTAGTCCTCCTTGGTGATGGCACTGCTGGTAAGGAGGCGGGTCCACTGCTCGGGGAGGCCGGTGAAAGCGCCGCTGATCGGGTCGAAGCCGACGTGGACCTGGTGGACGAAGTTGGTCGGGCTCGAGACGCCCATGAGGGGCGAGCGGGCGTAGATGTCGTCCATCCAGGCGTAGAGCTCCTCATCGGACTTGAGGGCGAAGTAGAAGGTGCGCGAGGGGACGGTGACGGAGATGCAGAAGGGCTTGAGGTCCTCGCGGACGACGGACGAGACGTCCTGCAGCTCGATGACGGTGGAAGGCGAGGATGCGGCTCCCTGGGGAGGCACAGGACGATGTCAGTAGGCGAGTCGGGGCGAGGTGGGGGGCCAAAGCGAGGGGTTGAGGGGGGGAACGGGCGGAAGGTGGGAGGCGAGAGGGCAGCGGCGGGAAAGGGGTGGAGGTGGAGCGGGAAGGGACGCACGTCGTTCTTGTAGATGCTCAGCGAGTGCTCGCGCAGGACCAGCCAGCGCTTGCTCCAGATCCACGCCCTCAGGCCGTCCTCCTTCACGCTCACCCACCCTCGCCGCACAATCGTCTGCGTGCTGCTGCCCGGCGCCGAGACAGCGTGCGCACTTGCAGTCGTTTGGCGCTGATCGGCCGAGGCGGGGTGGCGTCCGGATGCCAGGAGGGTCCCAGCGGGTATGGGAGGGGCAGGACGAGAGGGAGTGAGAGCGACGTGCGCTGACGAAGCAGGAGCTCCGTTGGGAATGGGCGAAGCAGACCAGCTCATTTTCAGCCGGTTATGTGCGAAGGGTAGCGCAGGGGACGAGAAGCTCGCGGGCGAAGTGATCCGAGCCGTTCTTGCTCCGTCCTCCCTGCGTCCTGGCAACTCTGCACGCGCAGTTCACTCTCGACACTATCCCTCGCTTTTCTCTCTTCCGTGCGTGGCGAGGACGAGGCGGGGCATGCGGGCGAGGCGAGTACAGCCGCACCGCCCGCTCTTCGGAGCCTCAGGCCTCAGTCGACGACGACGACATAACTACCGCGCATCCCGGGTAGATGTGCTCAACCCGAGGGGGCTAGCCCGACGGCGGGGGCGCAAGGACCTCTCCTTTGCTACTTGTCGCGGAGTGGGCAGGAGTCTGAGCGTTCTGTGCGCTTTTCCTTTGTCGCTTTGTCTCGCGCTTTCAGCGCCGGTTGCTGTTTCGACCTTTGTGCTGTGCTGCTTTGTGCGACGGGTGCGCAGGAGCGTGGGCTACAAGAGCTGGGGCAGGCTCGCTTCCTCGCCTCTTTTCCTCACCTCGCTCCCGCCTTCTCAACTCGCCTCTNCCCCCTCCCGGAGCGCGCGTGCTGGTCCTCCTCTTCATTCCAGCTTTAGACTAGGCAGCCTGTCGCGGCCCTTCCCCCCCTGCGGGACCCGCAAACTTCGCTTCCTTCGTCGGCATGCGCCAGCCACAAAGGCTGCTCAGGCGGCCGGCGACTCGCTTCTGCTTTTCCTTTGTCGCTTTGTCTCGCGCTTTGAGCGCCGGTCGCTGTTTCGACCTTTGTGCTGTGCTGCTTTGTGCGACGGGTGCGTAGGAGCGTGGGCTACAAGAGCTGGGGCAGGCTCGCTTTCTCGCCTCTTTTCCTCACCTCGCTCCCGCCTTCTCAACTCGCCTCTCCCTTTCTCGCCCACCAGCACCCCCTCACTCGCTTCATCATGGTTGCCTACCCCGAGATCCACGCCGTCTTCAGCTCCTGCACCGTCTCCAAGGCCTACCCGGAGATCCACGCCGTCTTCAGCTCTTGCACCGTCTCCAAGGCCTACCCCGAGATCCACGCCGTCTTCAGCTCGTGCACCGTTTCCAAGGCCTACCCCGAGATCCACGCCGTCTTCAGCTCGTGCACCGTCTCGAAGCAGTGAGCTCGCCGCCGTC
>JAQJIZ010000119.1:55838-87064 GCA_029873605.1 Rhodosporidiobolus sp. SP3-3/4 | reverse complement strand
CTAACCTAACCTAACCCTAACCTAACCTAACCCTATGCTAACCGCCTTGCAAAAGTCGACCTCGATGATGCGGATTTCCCCAAGTCCCGTCCGCCGCCAAAATCGAGGAAAGCGGCGCAAGCCCGCGCCCCAGAATGTCGACGACGAGCGACTTTCCGCCCGACCTGACCTAAGGACTCAATTTTCGGTCGGCTTTCGACAAAATGTCGTCCTTCTCTGACCGCAGTGGACCTCGTTCTCCTCAGCCGCTGCTAGCAAAAGAGTAGCGAGACGCTACACTCTTTCTCCAATTTCTTCCTACTGCTTCTCACACTCCTTGAGCACCGCTGAGAGCTCCTGCTGGTGCACTTGCTGCCTCACGTTCCCCTGCACCGCCGTCTCCTTCATCTTCTCCCATTTTTGGCTGGCAGCGGGCCGAGGCCCTTCTGTTGTTGCCTCACCTCTGCTTCCTCCCGCTCGCTCGCTCTCGCTTGCTCCTCGCGTACTCCTAACTACTCCACACCCTCAAGAACCCTCTCCAAAGCCTCTACACCTCCAAGAATGGCCGCGCGCGTGCGTCGTGTGCTTGTCCCGCCGAGTGGAGCTGCCTCCGAACCAACTGACCCTCGCTCGTCCTCCCTGTGTGGTACTGACGCAGGACTACTACGGCGGAGGACAGCAGCAGCAGCACGGCTACCCGCAGCAGCCCCAGTACGGTCAGCCGCAAGGTTACGGTCAACCTCAGCAGGGCGTGCGTCCCGTCTCTCTCGGCCATTCGAACGGGGATCGAAGCGTTCGGGGCCGTTGGGCGGGGTGCAGGCGGCGTGCAGGAGCGCTCGAGAGCGCACGGGGAGATACGCGGCCCGCTGGAAGCGTCGGAATCGTCACTGAACCTCCCTTTCTCTTGCCTTCCCCTCCTCAACTCGCCATTCTTTCGCCTTGCCGTTCCCTACGCCATCCCGCCGACTGTCTACGCGCTCGCCTGCGTGCTGGTCGACCTTGCCTCGCCATCTTTCCGCCGTCCTCATCCTCCTCTCCCCTCCTCTTCCGCCCTTCTTCGCCTCCTTTCCCCCTTGAACCGCCGTTTTCTGCGCCTTTCCGTCCGCGCTACCTCTCTCCACCGCCACCCGCCTCGCCGCTCGCCGATTCGCCCCCCCTCTCTCGCCGCTTCTCGCCCTCTTCCCCTCCTTCCCTCCCTTCTCGGCACCTCCACCTTCTCGGCACCTCCAGTACTACCCCCCGCCGCAGGGCTACCCGCAAGCCCCCCAGCAGGCCTACGGCGGCCAGCCGATGTACGGCCAGCAGCCGCAGATGCAGCCGCAGCAGGTGCGTCTCGCTCGCGGCGTTCTCTCGTCCGCTCTCTCGGGGTTGCGAGGGGCGGTGAGATGGTCGGGCTGCGAAGGAATCGTGGCGCGAGGCAGGATGGAAGGAGGAGTAGGAGGACGCTGCGACGACTTGCGAGCGGAGCGACTCGCGCACATTTCTTCCTTTCTCCCCCCTTTTCTCGCCTCTCGCGCCCGAGCAACCTCTCCGGTTTCTGCCACCTCACTGACCCTCCTTACTCGCACTCGCCCGGTTAGGTCTACGTCCAACAGCCCCAGAAGTCGTCCGGAGGTGGCGCCGGCGCCGCGACCGGGTGCTGCGCTTGCTTGGTGCGTTCCCGTCTCTCTTCCTCCGCCTTCTTCTTCCTCTTCCTCGTGCCAGCTGTTGTCAGCGCTGTGGGAGAGGTGCTTGACGAGGACGGGATACTGACCCTTCTTCTAACCACTTTTCCGCTTCCTCCTCCCCTTCCTTCGCCTTTTCACCCCGACCATCCTTCCCCTGACCACACATCGCATCCTCGCGCATCTCCACCTATCGACCATACCGACGCTCCACACCCGATGGCGGCCAACCCGTCCTCCACTTCGCCTTTTCCGCGCCCACCTGTCTTCTTCGACCTTAACCTCGACGCTCTCCGGGCGCTGTACATCAGGCGGGTGCCTGCCTGTGCTGCTGCGCGTAAGCGAATTTGGCCGCCGTCTCTCTCGTCCTTCTCCCGCTGACCTCGCCCTTCCCCCTTGTCTTTCCCGCCTCGCAGCGAAGAAGCCTGGTGCGTTCCTCCTCCCTCCGTCCCCTCTACCTCTTTACTGACTCTCAGTTTGTACACAGCCTCGACTGCCTCCTCTAAACGACGTCGACGCACCAGAACGCACCCTCTCCTCCGCTCAAGATACCCTATACTTTCCCCCCTTCTTCCTCCGCTCTTCCCTACCGCCCCTCCCGCCCGTAATGCCTCACGACACGCCTTCTCCCTTCGATACACACACCCTGTTGTCCGCCATTCTTGAATCTGCGCAACACCCGCTCCCTTTTTGCGACTCCGCCTTCTTTTCTTCCTGGAACGCGCTCTTTACTATGTCTCTTTCGACGGACAGCGGTGGGGAGGGGGGGGCGAACGGCGAGAGTACACGAACGATGCGATTCCGCCGGAGAGCAACGACAAGAAAGCTACGAACGAAAGCACCGCCAATGCGAAAAAAGAGCCAAGACCCGCCTACTCCTCCTCCCCGCCCCGCTCCCTCTCCTCTCCCACCGCATCTTCCTCACTCCACCCATACAGCACCTGCCACCTGTACCTCCTCTCCGACTCGGTCTCCTCGACGCCGTACCAGCTCACGAGCGCACCGACGAGCGCGGCGAGGCCGCCAAAGCGGAGGACCCAGACGACGTCGCTCTGGCCTGGTTGCTGAGCGGACGGCGGGGCTTGGGCAGTAGATGGGAGGGCGAGGGAGGAGAGGGAGATCGAGGAGGACGGGGAGGAGGAGGCGCGCGAGGTGAGGTGGAAGATGAGCGCGGCGACGAGGGCGACGAAGAACTGGGGCTGCGGAGGGCGAGAGGGAGAGAGAGGTGGAGAGAGAAAGAGTCAGTGCCACTGCTCTGGACGAGGCGGAGAAGAAGTCGACGGTGGGGGGGAGAGGAGGAAGCGAGGGAAGATGCCGTCGAGGAGGAAAAGAGCAAGTGAACGCACCAGCACGATCGCAAGGTTATGGATCCCGAGCAGCGTCCCCCCGCTCGGCCTGGGCTGCTCCTCCCCTTCTCCCTCCTCTGCCCCCTCTTCCTCTCCCTCCCCGTCTCCTCCTCCCGACGCTGCCCCGCCCTTGCCGAGCAAGCTCGTCCTTTCCGTCGCCTCACCCCGACCTTGACGCCGACCGACACGCGCGGGGGACTGCGCTGGCGACGACGACCCCGACCCCGAGGCCACGGGAGCGGGGACGGGGGCGGGCACGGTGAAGCTCGCCTGCCTGAGCGAGCCGGCGTGCGCGCGGAAGGGCGTGCGGAGGTCCCTTCCGCGATGCTGGAGGGGCTTGGGCTTGCGGGATGAGGCGTGCGGGTGGGCGTGGGGGTCGGGCGAGGCGGAGAGCGAGTCGGGAGGGGAGGGAGGCGTGGAGGAGGAGGGAGAGGAGGGCGGGGAGAGCGCGCGGATGGATTCCATGACGAGGGCGAAGGGGACCTGCAAGAGGGAAAGGAGGATCAGGTCGAGTCGAAAGGCTGGCTCTCGAGCAGCTACTCGAACGCTCGACGCCGGGAAGCGAGCACGAGGGACCGGGAAAGAGAGAGCCCGTCCGACTGACCCAACAAGTGATCGCCCACGGCACGCCCGCGACGGCCACGACCGCAATCGCGCCCCTCACGTCCCGGACCCAGAACGTCGCGACCATATCGACCGCGTACCACGCCAACCCGATTGTCCAGACGTTCCTCGGGCTGAGGGCGACGAGCGCGCGGCGGCCCAGCGGTCCGAGGCGGGCGGGGAGGGACGGGTGGTGAGAGGCGAGGGAGGAGAGGTACGGGAGGAGGGAGCCCGAGAGGAGCGAGACGAGGGCGTAGAGGAGGAGGGCGAAGGAGCCGAGCCGGGTGGCGGCATCGGGGTCGACGGGCGGGCGGGTTGTGGCAGGGGGAGAAAGGTGCGAGGAGGGAGAGGAGGGAGAGGAGGGAGGGATGGAGGCGTAGAGCGTCTCGGAGACGTAGGTGGTGCTGGAGAGAGGAAAGGGTCAGTGCGGGAAGATGGAGAGGTAAGAGTTGGACCAGGTAAGAGGAAGGGGACAAGAAGGCACGGAGAGAGTGTACGCACGCGTAGAAAAGGAACGGGAACCAGGCGGTCCAGGCGAAGAATTGCACTGCGGGCGAAAGAAAGTGTGAGTACGCTCGAAATCGATCTGCACCTTTCTTTGGATCCACTTGGCAAGGAGGCAGAGACGGAGAACGGAGGACGGAGCGCACCGTAGCACACCATCCGAACGGGCTTGGGCAGGTTCCGAATGTTCCGCACCACGTCCCTGCCCACGCCCTTGAGCTTCCTCCACGCGCTCTCCCGCCTCTCCCGCCGGAGGTGCGGCCTTGCCTCCTCCTCCTGGCTCTTGACCGTCACCCCGACGCACACGCACATGACCAGGCAGCTCAAGACCGCAAGCTTGCGGAACTGGCCGCCGCCGATCCAGCGCAGGAGCGGGAAGGACGAGTGGCCGAGGTCGTAGTAGCCGAGTAGGTAGCCGAGGATGTTGGCGAGGTGGGTTTGGCGGCCGAGCCAGGCGTTGCTGAGCGAGTGGGTGCCCGAGGGGGAGAGGTCGAGAACGAGGGCCTGAGGGTGAGAGGCGTGGGGGTGAGTTGATCCGTGTCAAGGAAGGGCAGGCAGTGTGAGAGGGCGCGACCAAGGGAAGGGCAAGGAGAGGCAAAATGAAGAGCGCGGAAGGGGAGGAAAAGCCATGGAAAGCAGGAGAAGAGAGCTAGTAAATCCGCGACGCACCCTCAAGCTCGCCTGCAGCCCATTGAGCGCGAAATCGAGCCCATAAAACCCAACCACGCCGAGCGCGATCGCGACGCTCCTGCGCGTCTGCTCATTCCTTGGATCCCAGTCGCCGACGCCGCCGAGGAAGGGCACGAACGTGCACACGAGGGCGGCCAGCTCGCGCGCGTAGGCGACGACGAAAGTCGAGAGGAGGATGAGGACCGTCGAGGCGAGGATGTACTGCCGGCGGCGGAAGCGCGAGGGGGACGAGTCGGAGAGGGCGCCTGCGGGAGAGGGTGGGAGGGCGAGATCAGTAGACGGGTCTTTCTCCAGCAGTGCAGCCGCACCGGTTTTCGCACACCGTTGAGGCACGGGAGAGCCGAAAGCAAGACTGCAGGAAGAGGAAGAAGCGAAGGACGCGCCAACGCACCGACGATGGGCTGGACGAGCAAGCCGCTGAGCGGGCCGGCCATCCAGACGAGCGAGGTGCCCTGCTTCGTCAGCCCGAGCGAGAGGAGGTACGGGGTGCCGTAGCTGTTGCGCGAGCGGGCGAGAGTAGAAAGGGTTAGGTGGGGGGCGAGGAGGAAAAGGGAAGAGAAGCGGGGCGTCAGGGGACGTTTCGGGCGATGGCTGCAGATGTGGACTCCTGCGCCGCTCCTCCACGAGGAGGAACGAACGGAGATGGCCCTGGGCACGCGACCCGAGTCGAGAGGAGAGAGGCGAGGCAAGACGCACGCCATCTCGACGGTCCAGGCGAGCTGTGCGCCGGCGATGCCGACGGTCATCTTGACGAGGTCGAGGGTGGTGAGCGTGTCCTTGTTGCGCGTGGGCTTGCTCTTGCTCGGGTGAGTGTCCGTTGCCCGCTCGACGTCCGTCTCTGGTTCCTCCGTTCCTTCGCCTGCATCATGGCCGGAGTGGGTGTGGGGTGTGCGGGTGGCGGTGGGAGGGGTTGCGATGTCGGCAAAGGACTGGTACGTGGTGTGGGAGGGCGTGTGAGGTGAAGTGGGGGATGAGGGAGTCGGCTGCCGCGAGCGCGCAGCCCGAGTCGAGTGACGCGTCAGAGTCGAGGGCGCACTCATCGGGCGTCAGAGAGGGTACACAGAGTAGCAAGTGGAGCAGAGTGAGAGGAAGAAGCGAGAGCGACGTCGGCGAGAGTTTCGCTCGACTTTGCCTCGACCGCAGCCAACGAGGAGCAGGTTGAACCAGCTGAGACGGCGCAGTACTGTCTCTTTGACACGCTAGTGCTGCTCTCTGCTTTTCGAGTGGGTGCTCACGTGCACCACTTCCCGCTTCTCTCTCGTCTCTTTCCCTCTTCCACTTCACTCACTTCACACAGCGCACGCATGGCCACACAACGAGACACAGCCATGGCCACACTCGGCGCTCCACCCACCGCGCCCGCCCCGCCGCCGTCGTCGTCGAGAGGAGCGGTGAGTAGTGGGGCAGCAGACGCAAGGAGCACCGACGAGCTCTCGACAGGCAGGATCCTTGCCGAGGTGCGCTCTCACTCACTCCCTACACACCGTAGAGCACCCTCATCCTCTTCCCGCAAGCAGATGTCCAACCCGCCCACTTCGACCTCGACCTCGTCCTCCGACTCGACCGCGCTCTTCCTCCCCACCCCTACCGCATCCACCTCCGCCCTTTCCCTGCCCGCACCACCACCTCTTCCCGTCGCCCACCCCGAAGCAGCCGACCAGCTCCCGCCCCTCCCCCTCCCCTCCGGAGGGAAAAAGAGCACCACCGCCGGCGGAGGGAAGGGCAAGGGCAAGGGCCGCGGCCGGGGCAAGAGCGAGGAGCGCCTCGGCATGAAGGAGGAGGACTGGGAGAAGAGCAGGAAGGAGAACCACGTGCGTCCGTCCCGAGTGGGGGCTTTCTTTCTCTCCCTTGCGGTTCTTTCCCGAAACTGATCGTTGCTTTCTCCTGGTCTTCTCCTTCCCCATTCCTTCTGTCTCTACCCTACCCTCTCGCCACCCTTCTCCCCTCCCTCCCCCTCTCTCCGTTCCCCTTCGCGCGTCCTCCCGTCCTCCCCCTTCTCCCCCCACTTCTCCCCCCGCCCCTCGCCCGCCCGCAGAAAGAAGTCGAGCGCCGCCGCCGCGAAGCGATCAACACGGCGATCCAGGCGCTCGCGGACCTCGTGCCGGCCGATTTTGACCTTTCGTCCTCCTCCTCCGCCTCTCCCTCTGCCTCTGCCTCTTCTGCCTTTCCTTCTTCTTCCGCCTTGACCTCTATCCAAACCTCCGCGCTGCAAGACCTCCCACTTCCACCCCCACCTCCCGCTGCCGAGGAGCAGCAGGCGCACGCGCTGACTGTCCCGCCCGCCCCGGCAGGAGCGGGGGACGGCATCCTCCCGCCCTTTCACCGGCTCGACCCCCCTCCCCCTCCCCCTCCTCTTCCCGCCGGTCAAGCCCCCTCCTCCGCGAGCGGTCCGAGCGCGCAGAGCCAGAGCCAAGCGAACAAAGCCGCGACGCTGACGCGCGCGGCGGCGTACATCGTGTTCCTGAGGGCGCAGGTCGAGGGGCTGCAGCAGCGGGAGAGGGGGAAGAGGGGGCGCGAGGTGGGAGAAGGAGGAGGGGGGGAAGAGGGGGAGGCGGCGGGAGGGAAGAGGGCGAGGGTGGAGGAAGGAGGAGGAGGAGCTTAAAGGACGGGCAGGGTGCGGCGCGCTCGCTGAGAAGGAGACGGCTGGAGGAGCGTGTGCGGTAGTAGTGCCTTTGCTTGATTCGCTTGTTGTTCACGATCACCCGCTTGCGCTTCTCGTGTTTTATCCACGGTGCGCGCGAGCGAGCCTGTCTCTTAACCGCTGCGAAAGCGCAAGCGGGAGCGAGGCGCAAGAAGCAAACCAGGACGGCAAGCCGGCGCACCACCTCCGAGTCTGCGCCTCTCGCGAGGGTCGCGAGGAAGGCAAGCGGGGAGGAAAACCCATCCGTCCTGGTCCCGTTCGCGCGACGCCGACGCGATCTACTGCCCCTCCACCCGCCGCTGGACCCTGAGCACATCGGCAACGAGGTACAAGCTCCCGGCGACGAGCGCCGTCCTTCCCTCTTCTCCTCCTTCTCCATCCTGTGCGTCGAGCCCGTCCAAGAGCCGCAGCGCCTCCTCCGCGCTCGCCGCCTCGAGTACCTCTACCCCGCTCCCGCTCCCGGGCACGTCCCTCACCCCCTCCGCGAGCTCACCCGGCTCCACCGGGCGGACCCAGTCCATCCCAGCGGGCGGGCTGAACCCCGTGCACACAATCCTCCTCAACCTCCCGCCCTCCTCCCCTTCTCCCTCCAGCTCCAACAGCGGAGCGAGAACAGAGGTGGGCGCGCGCGGGGCCGAGAGGCCGAAGATGAGCGTTTTTGGGCGCAGGGCGGGGGGCAGGGAGGAGAGGTAGGAGGCGAGGAGGAGGGCGGAGGAGGGGTTGTGCGCGCCGTCGAGGAGCAGGACACGACGGGGCGCTCTGCGCTCTCTCTTCGGTTGGGGAGTAGAGGCAGGATTGGGCAAAGGGGAAGGAAGGGACAGCCACTGCAGCCTCCCGTCCCACCTCGTCCTCTCCACGCCCCTCCGCATCGCCTCGTCGCTCAACACCTCCTTCGCTTGCTCCTCTGTCTCGCCGAGCGCGGGCAGGAGCGCGCGGCACCGCGGGAGGGAGCGGAGGAGGTGCGCGGCGAGGACGGCGACGGAGGCGTTGGAGAGCTGGTACGCGCCGGGGAGGGGGAGGTGCGTTACGAGAGCGGGAGGTGAGGCTGGAGAGAGGAGGGAAGAGGCGGCAGAGGGAGGGAGAGGAGGGGTGACGGCGAGGGGCGTGAGGGGGAGGGAGACGAGCGGGGGAGGCGGAAGGGAGGTGGAAGCGCCCGTCTCAGAAGCGGATTCGGAGGGCAAGAGCACCCCAACGCCCGCCTCCCACACCCTTGCGCCGCGCTCCCTCGCCACCCGAAGCACCGCCTCCCTCGCCTCGTCGTGCGCCTGCACCGCCAGCACAACGTCGCCGCCCTCCCTCGCGATCCCGGCTTTCACAGCGGCGATCTCGCCGACCGTGTCGCCGAGGAACTTTTGGTGGTCGAGCTCGATGGGGGTGACGACGCTGAGCAGCGTCTGCGAGGCCGGGACGACGTTGGTCGCGTCGTCGGCGCCGCCCATGCCGACCTCGACGACGGCGACGTCGAGCGGCGGGTCGGCCTGGGCGAAGAGGGAGAAGGCCGTCGCGGTGAGGAGCTCGAACGACGTGGCGTGGATGGCGTGGGAGGTCGAGAGGGCGGAGATGGATGCGAGGGTCGAGCGGAAGAGGGGCTCGGGGACGGGGGTGAGAGCGTCGTCGCCGTCCTTCGCTGCTGCAGAGACAGAGGGTAGGCGGATGCAGTCCCACTCGTCGACCAAGTGGGGCGAGTTGAACCTGCCGACGCGGAGCGGGGGGGTGGTCGAAGCGAGGATGGACGAGAGGTAGGCCGAGACGGAGCCCTTGCCGTTGGTGCCAGCGATGTGGACGACGGGGGTGCGGAGGTGGGGCGAGTTGGCGAGGCGGAGGAGGGCGTGGATGCGCGAGAGGCCGAGCGAGATGCCGCTCGGCATGGAGGAGGACGAGGACGAGGTCGAGGTCGGGTCAGCGTCGGCGGGGAGGGGAGCGGTGGACATAGGAGGGTGTGTAGGGCTGTCACGGTGGGATGTAGTGTCAGCATTGCCCGTAGCTGACCATGAGTGACCAGCAGCAGCGAGACGGAGTGGAGCTCAACCTGGTGCACCAACTCGACGATGACAGCAATGGGCAGCGGCGCACCTGGGCAGGATGGTGTCCGACACTTTACTGAGTGTGTATGGGTCCCTTTGAGTGCTTGACTAGCGGTGAGAGGAGTGGTGGATTGGTCAGAGATGAGGGAAAGAATGGGATTAGATGGGCAGGCGAAGACGAGGCGTGGCGAGTCGAGGGACGGTGTCGGGTGTTGCTCAGCAGTGTCTTGAGTACTCCAGTGAGTCAATAGAGCCAACAGAGCGAGTGGTTGCTGGTCAACCGGGTCGTCCTTCACCTCGAGCTCAGCTCTCTTCCCGTCTCTCTCCTGCTCTCCTGCTTGACTGCACCTGCTGCAGCTCACTCTTCCTCTGCGCGCAAGCCGGAACCACCCAGCCCAGCCCGCCCCAGCTCCACCTCGAATTCACCGCACTCCCCTTGCTCCTACTCCGCCCCACTCCTTCCGCTCTCCTTCCCGCTCACCCACCCTCATTTGCCCTCTTCCACACTCCAACACCCTCACCATGAGCGCCTCACCCTCCGGCGCGCCATCCGGACCCGACCGGCCTCTTCACCACCACCCTCTCCCGCTCGAGGCCGCCGCGCCCAGCGACACGGCCGAGTTGAGCGCCGCCGTCCCGTCCATCGACCGCACCCCGACCGCCTCGACCTCGGAAGTCGAGGAGAAAGACCCGACCCTGGCCGGCGACGTCGAGGCCGGCGCTGCAGGACCGGGGAAGGAAGAGGAGGGAGATGAAGGAGAGGGAGAAGCGGCGCACGCCTGGCCCGTCCTGTCGACGACGCGCCAGGTCCTCCTCGTGCTCAGCATGACGCTCTGCATGATGCTCAACATCCTCTCGGTCCAGGCGATCCAGCTCAGCCTGCCGAGCATCGGCGAGGACCTCGACATCGAGACCGTCAACCTCCAGTGGCTCGTGCGGCTTGTTCTTTCTTCCTCGTCCTCTTCCTCCTTGCACCGTTCTACCGTGCTGACGAGCGGGTGGCACCAGATCTCGAGCTACTCGGTCGCCTTCGGCGGGCTGCTGTTGCTCTTCGGACGCTTGGCGGATATCGTGCGTCTTCTCCTTCCCCGACTCTTTCTTCTCCCCCCTGACTCTTTTCTTCCCCACAGTACGGCCACAAGAAGTACCTCCCTCGTCATCTCACCCTCCCATACATCCCCTGACGCTTTCTCCGCCCCTCTTCTCCCTCGCGTGCAGGGTTTTCCTCCTCGGCATGGCCTGGTACACGGCCTGGTCCCTCGGCGCCGCCTTCGCCCCGACCGAGATCTCGCTCGACGTGATGCGCGCGATGCAGGGCGCGGCGTTGGGCGCCGCGATCCCCTCCGCCCTCGGGATCCTCGGCAGCAGCTTCCCGCCCGGGCAAAGGAAGACGGCCGCGTTTGCGCTGTTCTCGGCGGGGGCGCCGATGGGAGGGAGCACGGGCGCGGTCATTGGCGGAGTGTGCGGTCCCTCTCGCCTCCTTCTCCCCTCCCCCGGCTCAAGCGAGTCTGACCCACCCCCCCTTCCCTTTGCGCGAACCAGCCTCACCGAGTACGCCGACAAAGGCTGGCGCTCCGTCTTCTACTTCTGCGCCGGGCTCGGCTTCCTCGTCGGCGTCTCGGCCCTGTTCCTCGTCCCCGCCGACCGCGCCAAGGACAAGTCGCTCCGCGTCGACTGGGTCGGCGGCGCGCTCGTCACGAGCGCTGTCACGCTGCTGACCTTTGCGCTCGCGGACGGCGAGGGCGCGCCGGATGGGGTGCGTTGTGCTTCCCTCCCTCCGTTTCCTCCCTCTTTCCTTGCGCCGCGCAAGACTGACCCCTCTTTTCTGTGGTGAGCGCAGTGGCGCACCCCCTACATCCCAACCCTCCTCGCCGTCTCCGTCGTCCTCTTCGTCCTCTTCTGGTTCTGGTCCTCGCGCCTCGAGCGCCTCATGCGCTCCGGCGCGCCGACCGCCGGCTGGGCACAGCGCCAGCCGCTCATGCTCACGAGCATCTGGCTTAAGGGCCGGTTTGCGGTGATGCAGCTCATTGGCGCGCTCGGTTGGAGCAGCTTTGCGAGCTACAGTGCGTTTGCGCCCCGTCTTTCCTCCTTCCCCTCCTTTCTTTTCCTTCCTCGGGCGTTTCAGGTTCGTCTTTTGCCTGACTGCTTCACGTGCTTTGCAGTGTTCTTCTGCTCCCTCGCGTTCCAGGTCCAGCGCCGTCCCTCCCTCCCCTCACTCGTTCCCCTCGCGCCCGTCCATCTCCATGCTGATTCCCTCACCTCACACACTTTTAGAACTACATGAACCTCGAGCCCGTCCTCGCGACGGTCCGCTTCCTGCCCTCGAGCATCACCGGCCTCGTCCTCAACGTACGCTCGCTCTCCCTTCTCCCCCTCCCCACTTCTCTTCGCTCTCCCTCCCCCTCCCTGCCCTCCTCCTCCCGCCCCTCGCTAACCCCCTTCGCGCGCATGCAGGTGATCGTCGCCGTCCTCGCCTCGCGCGTCTCGGCGCAGCTGCTCGTCCTCCTCGGCTGCCTCGGGACCGGCCTCGCGCCGCTCCTCTTTGCGGTGCAGGATTACAAAGACCCGTTCTGGCAGTGGCAGTTCCCGGCGATGGTGCGTCTCCTTGTTTCTTTCTTCTTGCGGGTTTGGGTGAGCGAGGCAGGAAGGAAGCACGGGAGACTGACGGGCGCGTGACGCGCAGATCCTGTCCGTGATGGGCGCCGATTTCGTCTTCTGTGTAGGCATTCTTTACGTCTCGCATATCGCTGGGCGGGGGCATCAAGGTGCGTCTCCTTCTCTCGCTCCCTCGACCTGCTTCTTCACCCTTTCTCTGCAAGAATGGCTGGGATTGACGAGCCAAACTTTGAGCACACAGCGCTTGCTGGGAGTATATTCAACATGTCAACCCGCACGCCCCCTTTTCTCTTCTGTTTCATTCCCTCTCCCTTTCTGACCCATACTCCGTCTCTTCTCCACTCTCTCTCTCCGTCCACCTCTCCACTCCCTTCACTCGTTGCCCCCGCACACTCGACTACAGAGCTCGGCACCGGCTTTGGCCTTGCGATCAACACGATCGTGCAGGACAAGGTCGTCAAGCGAAATGTCGAGCAGATGGGACTCGAGTACGACATCAACTCGGTGCGCCTTCCCTTCCTTGCCCTCTCCTCCCCTTCTCCGCTTCCCCCCCTCGCAACCCTCAAGCTGACGGCAAGAGCACGCGCACCGCAGACGAGCACGCCGCCCGAAGCGTACCACGCCGGCCTGAACGCCGCGTTCTACGCCTGCGCCGGGTTTGCCTTTTTCGCCGCGCTCGTCGCACTTGTTGGGTTGGTCGGGATTGGAAAGGTCGGACATAGGGAGAAGAAGCGCTCTCCAGTGGAGGGCGCGAAGGAGGTTTAGATCGGGCGGTAGACGCAGAAGAGGGCTTCATAGGGTTTTGGTCGCACCGCTTAGGTCTGTATTCAAGGTCTGCGCTGTCCTCCCAGCCCTGCGCCGGCTCTCGAGGTGTCACGCGCAAAAGCAGAACGAAAGCGCATCTGTACATTCCCCTTCGACCCTCTACCTCTCCTCGCTCTACTGCCCCTTCTCCTCCTCCTTGAGCTCCGGGATCCCGACGCCCTGCATCATCTCGTAGCGCCACTCGCTCATCGGGATGCCCGCCTGCTTGACCGCGCGCGACGAGGGGTGCTGGTGCCGCGAGTTGAGGACGCGGCGCACTGGCGAGGACGAAAGCCTGGTCAGTCTCCACTTGCACAAGGAGCGAGGAACAAAGGGAGAATGGCGTACCGTAGTGTGTGCCCACATGCATCGGCTCAAACCTGCTCTCCCCGCCCTTGCCCTTGCCGACAAACTGCGCCAACGGCTCGATGACCGTCTCCGGCCCGGGCGAGAAGAAGAAGGGCAGCGAGTACCGGCGCGCGCCCGTGCGGTTGTACACGCGGTGCACGGTCGAGGTGAAGCGCCCATTGGTCGTTTGCGAGAGGAAGTCGCCGACGTTGACGACGAAGTCGCAGCCTGGGAGAGGCGGGGCGGAGATCCATTGGCCTGCGCGGCAGATTGGGGCGTGAGTCCTCAAGCGGGAGACACGAGGCTGAGAGAGGGCAAACGGGGAGAGACGGACCGTTCAGGTTGAGCACCTCAAGGCCCGGCTTCGAGTCTGGCTCCTGGCAGACGAGCGTGAAGGACGAGAAGTCGGTGTGCGCTCCGAGCCCTGCTCGCCTCGCAAGAGGACAGTCAGCGGGAGAGGCGCGGGAGTAGGGGATAGAGAGAGACGGACCAGGGCTCGCCTCGTCCGGCTCTTGCGGCGGGTAGTGCAGCGCGCGCATGCCCGTGATTGCGTCCGGGCCGTACTGCTTCTGCTCGTTCGATGGGGACCGCATCAGACTCGATTACCCGCGAGAAATGCGGCGAGGAGAAAGAAAACGAGGACAGGCCGGACGCACCTGGAAGACCTCCTCCGGCAAGTCCAGCGCAATGGCAAAGATGCCGAGGAGGGCGCGTGCAAAGGCGTGCACGTGGTGGTAGTAGGTGTAGAGGTCCTTGCGGAGGTCGGGGAACTGAGTCGGCCAGCAGTTCTGCGGCTTGGTGCCCGGCGGGATGGGGCCCGGGTAGGCTTGCTATGAGGGAGTGTAGGAGGAGAAGGTCAGTCTGACAGAACAAGGAAGGGATTAGGGAGAGAAGGCTCGAGGAACCGAAGGCGGAAGGGAAGAAAAAGGAAGCGAGCGCACCTCCTCATCCAAGAAGTCGTCCCCAAGCGCGAACGACTCCCTCAAGTTGCCCTTCTTCGCGTCCGTGCCCTTGGCGCTCTCGACGAACGGCTCATACCCCCTGCACGCCGGGCTCTTGTGCCAGTGCGCGTCGAGCTTGACCTCGTCCGGCTGCGCAAAGAAGCGCTCCATCGTCGCGAACGTCGACCGCACGAGGTCGGCAGGCAGGCCCGAATCCTTGACGTAGAAGAAGCCGACGTCGGAGCAGGCGCGGCCGATCTCTTGCGCGAGGGCGGCGCGCTCGGCGGCGGTGCCGTTGATGTTGGCGCAGGAGATGACGGGGCTGCATGGCGAGATGAGTTGGTGCGTGCACTGGAAAGTCAGGCAGGGGAACGAACGCGAACGCACATCGAGTCGAAGGTCGGCACCCAGCCCTCCTCGCCCTCCTCGACGACGCGGCGGCGGCCAGCCACGCCGCCCGTGTTCAAGTCGATGTAGGTCGGTTCTTTGAGTACGCCAGGCATGGTCTTCGTGTCCAGTAAGAGCAGGAAGCGGGAGAGGGAGGAGGGGAGGCGAGATAACAAGCAGGAACGGGAGAAGGAAGCGGAAGGCGGGGCAGTTTCGCCTGCCGAGCCTCGAGAGCTTGTCGGAGTTCGGCTCGTACGAGAGATGGCGGATCGAAGGGAGGGGGCGGCCGAGATGAGGCGGGTGAAGGGTACGTCGGGAAAGAAGTGGGGCAGGAGGGGAAGAGGAACGAGATGGAGCCTCCCTCCTCGCCTGCTGACCCGTACGCTCGCTCATCTGACCCGAATACAGCACGCTCTCACGACGCCTCCGCACGCCCACTCGCCCCCCAAGAGCGAGGGTGTGGTCCCGGGAGTCGGCCGTGTTGGCAGCAGCTCCCGATCGTCGTCCTTGGCCTCTGCCGCCCACGAACCGCCTCGCGCGTTCTCCTACTTACTACCTGACAGCGCCACTCCCCCCTCCACCGTCCCGACACGCCTTCGTTGAGCACCTGGCTCGAAAGAGATGGGAGGAGGGCGAGCGGGCGACGAGGGTGGCGAAGGGCATAGGCGTTACAGGGCGTACTGCAGGGCATTTCACAAGGCTGTAGCGGTCTGAGTAGGTGGTCTGGTAGCATGGTCACGAGCAGCGGGGGCACAACCGCCTCGAGCCTCTCCCTCGACCTCCGCTTGCTTCCACTGCTACCGCAACCACTTCCGATGAGCTGGCCCACTCGCGAGCACAGCCACGGCGTGTTGAGCAAGCTTTCAGCGCGGTCTAAGGCCGCCCCGTGGCACACTCGCTGCTTTACGCAAGTGCCGCTTCATTCCCTCAACCTCGTCTGCGCGCCTCCCTCTCACATCAAGCGCTCCTTGCACGACGCGCTGCCACCCCGGAGCCTACTTCCGACTCCGCCGTACGGCCGTGCTCCAAACCTCGCCCTCCCCTTCAGGCCCCACCTCCACCGGCACTTCCTCCCTGCCCGTCCCGCCTCTCGTCCGACAGCCCAGCTTCCGTGTCAGCTGCTGCAATCGCTCGTCGGGCTCCAGATCGCGAGGAAGCGGGGCCGTGGATGCTTCGGACCCGAACAGCGCGATGCTCGCCCGCCCGCTCCTCCTGGCTGAGCCTCGATAAGCGCTTCCTTGCTTCTTCCCCTCTCCCTCGCGCCTGGTTGGCTTGCTTCCTCTTCCTATCCTCCGCATCTTCCTTCCCTCGCTCTCTATCACCTCCGTCTCTTCCCCTTCTCTTCATACCATACCCCTTCGACCTCGAGCAACGATGCTCTCCTTCCTCCGCCGGCTGTGCGCCTCGGAGCTCACCACCAGCGAGAAGCCCAAGGTGCGCTCTCCCGCCGTCCTCTCTCCATATCACCAAGTCTGACGAACCCTCCTCGCCTGCACAATTCGCAGTGGTTCTTCTGGTACCCGCCCGGAACCGACGCCCGGACCAAGAAGTTCCTGTTTAAGATTGTGCATTCTCCTCCCTCTCTTTTTGAAGCACAAGCGCGACGAGACTGACCACCTCTTGGCCGTCCGTAGGATGCCTGCGTCGTCACCTACGGGTCCGTCTTCCTCTCTTGCTCCCGCTTCATGCCCTGCTCACCGCTTTCCTCTGTTCGCTCCTTCCAGCTGTCTCTCGTACTGGGTACGTGTCTACCCCTCGCTAATCGGCTGCCGAACGGGCGAGACTGACCCGCTTTGACTGCACAGGTCAAGTGTCCGTTTTCTTCGAGCCCATGCTTCACCGGCCAACGTCTCTTGCTCGTCTCAGCCCATTCCGCTGACGCTCTCCCTACCTACAGACCTCGACCAGACCAACATCTCAAAGTGCGCCTCGTCTCCCTCCTCTCGCTTTCCCAAGATGGCGCAGACTGACCTTTGCCTTCGCGATCTACCAGCGCCTACGTCTCCGGCATGAAGGAGGACCTCGGCTTCTACGGCAACGAGCTCACCTGGTTCACGAGTACGTTCCATTCTCTTCCTTTCCTTCGCACTGAACTTGCTCGAGAAAGGGGCGATCTTGTTCGGTGACAACTGTACTGACTCCTTATTCTTCTTTCCTCAGCTTACTTCACCATCGGCACCACCCTCGCTATGATCCCCTCGAACTGTGCGTCGCCGTTCCTTCTCTTTGAACCAGAGGCAGAGACTGACCTCCGCCTTTATTCCCGCAGATATCAGCAAGTCTTCCTCCATTCTTTCCCACGCGCCATCCTCCTCTCCTCCCGAGCCCCGCCACCACTGCTAACTTCTCCCTCTTTCTCCTACTCGCGCTCTCGCAGTCTCCATCGTCCCGCCGCGCATCTGGCTCCCCGGCTGCGAGTTCCTCTGGGGCATCCTCACCCTCGTCCTGTACAAGAGCAACAGTGCCGAGATGATCTACGCGCTCAGGTTCCTCATCGGCTTGCTCGAGGGCTCGGCTTTGTACGTCCTTTCGCTAGGCTTCTCTCCTCCCTTGTCCGCTGCCTTGAGGAGTAGAGTCTGACGACTCATCTCCTCTGATTCCTTATCCCTATGCAGCGTCGGAATGATCTGCAAGTCGCCATCGCCTCTCCTTCAGTTTGAAGCATCCGACTGACCTGTTCTCTCCCTCCCCTCCCTCATACCTTTCCCTAATTCCCCCGCCCCTCCGACACGACAGACTGCTTCGGCTCCTGGTACACCAAGCGCGAGCTCGGCAAGCGCCTCGCCATCTTCGCCTGCTGCGCCTGTACGCCCCTTTCCTCTCATTTTTCCCCTTCTCCGTTCTGCCTCGCATGCCTCCCTTTGACGCTGGAGCTGACGAGGCGACAACTCTCCGCAGACCTCGGCTCGATGTTTAGTGGGTACATGACCGCGGCGATCTACAAGAACATGAACGGGACGGGCGGCTTGGCCGGCTGGCGCTGGGTGCGCCTTTGCCTTGCTTCTTCCTCCTCGTTTGCTTCAGGGTTGCTCATCTGGCCTCTCCCTGACTCGCTCGGACGTTGCAGCTCTTCATCATCGACGCAATTATCACCGTACGTTTCCTCCGTCCCTCTTGTTCAGTCGCTTACTCATACTCACGCTCCCTCTCTTTCCGTCCCATTCCCTCCCTTCCCGTCCCACAGTTCGTCGTCGCCATCTTCGGCTTCGTCTTCTTCCCCGACACGCCCGCCACGACCAAAGCCTGGTACCTCTCGCCCGAAGAGAAGGCCTTCGCCGTCGAGCGCCTCATCCCCGAAGGGCGCGGCGAGGAGTACTCGTCCGGCGGGTTGGACGTCTTCAAGCGGCTGTTCACGCGGCACTGGACGCTGCTCGTGTTCTGCTGGATTGGGTGGAGCAACACCCTTGGTGCGTCTTTCCTGGACCCTTTCTCACCCTCTTCCGTTCCTGTCCTTCTTCCCGTGCTCAACAGCTAACGGGTCTCTCTGTCCACACTCGTACGTGCGTACTTCCACTTCCCGCGAGCAGGCAAGTATGTCGGCACCGTTTTCTCGCTTTACCTGAAGAACGACCCGGCTCGGTGGTCCGTCTACCAGATCAACAACATCCCCACGTCGTCTGGCGGGTTCAACATCGCGATGATGCTGTTGAGCGGATGGGTTGTGGACATGACCGGTCGTGTACGGCTTTTCCCCGAGTTCCAGCCCGCGTTTCCGAACTGACCGTTCTTTCGTCTCACAGCGCTACCTCATCATCATCGGCTTCCTCCTGACCCAGATCCTCGGCACGGTGCTCTACCTCATCTACGACATCGGCGTCGGCGGGCAGATCGCGGGCTTGCTGCTCGGCGCCGTTGACGGGCCGACTTCGCCCATCAGTGCGCTGTCTTCCACTCTACCTTTTTGTTCAACCAGCAGTACTGACGCTGCATCGTGAGCAGTCATGACCTGGGCGAACCTTCTCCTTTCGGGTGACGCTCAGCGCCGTGCGCTCACCATCGGTTCGTCCTTCTTCCCCCTCTCTCCCATTTTCCTGGTTCCAAGCCTGACACTGCTTCTTCGCTCCCAGCCTCGATGAACTGCCTCGGCTCGGCCGTCTCGACGATAGTCAACACGTACGGCTACAAAGCGCTCGACGCGCCGCAGATGCGCAAGGTGCGCTTTTCCTCCCCTTCCCCTGGCCTTCCTCCTCCTCTCTCCCTCACCCACGAGCAACGCTGACCAGAAAACGTGCGTGTATAGGGCGTCGGCCTCTCGCTCGCCTTCGTCTGCTTCGAGCTCATCTGCGTCACCGTCCTGCGCTTCGTCGAGCTTTCGACGCGCCCGGAGCGCGACAGCGACGAGAGCAGCTCGAGGGCCGAGGAAGGGAGCAAGGAGAAGGACGTGCTCGAGGGCGAGGGCGAGGTCGTGCCTGTTGCGACCAAGTGAGGCGGGCGAGGGCGGGGCGAGGGCGGGGCGAGGACGAGGCAGCAGCAGCGGAGGAGAGAAGGGTCGGAGCGGTCAAATTGTTCTGTTCTGGTTCGATGTTTCTGTATGAGGCGTACCCGCGTCTGCAAAGGTTAATCTTACTCTCTCTCCGGGCGCGTGCGACAAAGCGAGCCGGAAAAGCGACTCGCGCGCAGACTCGCACGAGAAGGGAAAGATACGAAGGGGGCAGCGATGGCACGTCCACTTCTACTTCCTCCTCCCTCGACGGCTCGTCCAGCGAGCCCTCCCCACTCCATTCCCTTCCTCGACCCTGACTCGAGTCTAGTCGCCCCCCTTGGCCGCCTCCCACGCCTCCCTCTCGCCCTCGACCTCGAGCACAGCGCACGCGAGCGCGGCCCAGAAGCTCGGCTCGAGGGCGGTGGCGTCGATTAGGGAGGGGAGGAGGGTGAGGTGCCGGAGGAGGTGGGGGAGAGGAAGCTGTAGGGGAGGAAGAGAGGGTTAGGTCGGGATGTGAGCGGTAGATGCAGAAAAAAAGCGAGCGAGGGAAGATGAGACGGGAAAAGGGAGAGAGGAAGAGGGAAGAGAAGACACACCCGCTGGACCCTTCCTCGAAGCTCATCACCACCCTCCCAGCTTCGCTTGTGCCCTCTCTGTGACCTAGCTCATCCTTTGCCCTCCGCTTGACCTCCTCTTCTCCCCCTTCTGCGCCGCTCGCTGGCTCCCAGACCACGCCCCAGCGCTTCGGCGGCGGGACGACGAGGTGCTTCAGGCGGGTGAAGAGGGTCGGGGTGGCGGAAGGGGCTAAGGAAGACAGCGTGGGAAGGGGAGGAAGAGACGAGGTGATGCGGAAGGTGGACAGGTGCCAGCTCTTCGCGCTCGGCTCCGCCGCGGGCGGCAAGCGCTGAGACGGCGACGAGGGAAGCTTCGGCGAGCCCAGTCGCGGCGACGAGGTAGGAAAGTCACGCCGCGTCGGGGTCTTGCCCTCGTCAAGCCCGATGGAGACGGCCGTCGAGGCGGACGCGGCCGAGTCGGAGCGCGACATGCTCGTCGAGGCGCGGCGGGCGTGGAAGAGCGGCTCGACGGTCGGGGACATGTCAATGCTGACGCTGCCCTCCCTCTCCGCTCCTCCTCCTTCTCCTCTGGTCTCTTCTGGCGGTCCGGGTACCGGCGTCCGCGCCTCGAAGAGCATCTCGAGCCCCTTTACGCCGTCTGCTCGTCTCCGCCCCGGCTTGATCTCGACGTAGGGCTCGTCCGAGCCAGCAGGCGTAACGCGCTGGAGGATCAGGTACCAGCCCGTGGTGGGGCGGGCGATGCGGTAGCGCGGGTGGTGGAGAGAGTCCTGCCGGGAGAAGGGGTCAGAAAAGGGCAGAGAAAAGAGGGGGAGAAAACGCACGAAAAGGGTCGAGACGATCTCGTCGTCGACGAGTTCGCGGGTCTGTGCAAAGTCAAGGACAATCGCGATCAGTTGGTGCCTGATGCAGAACGACGAGGTAGACAGGTAAAGAGGAAAGACCTTGAAACGCACCTTGCTCCAGACAACCCGTCCCTGCTGGTCTTTGATGGTGACGACTTGCCGTCCGTCGAGTGCAGTGTTTCTGCAGAGTGAGAGGGGAGAGCGGTCAGCCTGATCAAGCGGGACTCGAGAGGACGCGCAGTTCCACCACGCCCGCAATCCGCCTCATTGTGCTCGAGCACGAGTGGAACGCGACGTACTCTTGTAGACTGTATGTCCGAGTGTCCGCCACCATCTTGAAGGCGGTCTCGGGCCTGATTGAGCGCTTGAGGGCACGAGGGAGATGAGGATGAGGTGGAGGTGGGGGACTGAGCGGGAACAGGTGCGGCGAGCGGCTTGGGCTTGAGCGGCGTTGTGGTGGGTTCTTGCTGACCTTCAGGAGTGGAAGTGGAGCAGCGAGTGAAGCGGTGGACGCCAGCCTTTGCTCCGTTGAGCGACTTCGCGGTTGTCGTCCTCAGCTTCTGCGCACTCGCTAGTTCCGCTTCCAGCACTTGCACACGAGCTTTTACGGCCTCAACGGTGGTGCTGGTAACGCGCTGAAATGCCCCTCGCCGTAGTATCGCCTCTCTCGCCATCTCCCCTCTCGTCAACCAATCTCCTCCTTCCTCCTCAACGCACACCGTCCGGGTCCTTCTGGCCGCCTCAACACCCTAAATCGAGCTTTCAAGGTGTCTGAGCCCGTCTCCCTCTGCCATCGTCGTCAAGGTCGACCACCGACGCCTCCTCGGAGGTCCCGCACCCTCACCAAGTTTGGCTGGCACTCCTGCTTCCGCTTCTCGTGCTCTTCCCACCCTATGCCAGCCCTGTTGACGAGTGACAAGGCATCAAGCGACGAGGAGGAAGAGCAGGGCGCGGTCGGGGAGGACAAGCCGCTTGGAAGTTGGAGGTTGCTCGCACTGTGTGCCGGAATGGGGGGACGCAGCTGCTGTGGAGCGTGCAGAACGCGTGCGTCGCTCCCTCTGTCCTTCTTTCCGCTTGAGCTGACCCATTTGCCGACCCTTCCTTCCCTTGTCCACCCCTTTCGGCCAACCTCAGCTATGGCAACTCGTACATGTACTCCCTGGGCATCCCCGCCGAGCTCACGGCGCTCATATGGCTGGCTAGCCCCCTCGCAGGGCTGATCACTCAGCCGACCATCCGTCCGTTCCCTCTTTCCCTCTCCTACCTTGTCCCTCTTCGCTCACCCGCCCGCTCGCAGGCCCCATCTCGGACCGCACTCCCGGCCGCGTCCGTCGACGCTCCTGGCTCCTTCTCTCCACCTTCCTCACCTTCGTCTCGCTCCTCTACTGCGCCTGGGCCGAAGCGTTTCCGTCTGCTTTTTCCATTTCCTCCACGGCGGCAGAGGGAACGACAATTGCCATCGCGGTAGGAAGCCTGTGGATCGCCAACTTTGGGCTGAATGCAATGCAGGCGCTGGTGCGGGTGCGTCTTCACCTCCCATCTTCTGTTCCGTTTTCCGCCCTGAGCCTCACATTGCGCACGCAGGACCTCCTCCTCGATCTCGCCCCGTCATACCAACAACCACTCGCGAACGCATGGGCGACCCGCCTCGCCGACGTTGCAGGCGTGGTCGGCTACCTCGGCGGGTACTGCGACTTGTCCTCCTGGTCCGCGCTGGACTGGGTCGGCGGCGGGCAGTTCCGCAAGCTGGTGCTGCTCGAGGGCGCGGCGAGCGTTGCGCTGGTGCTCCTCGTGTGCGTGACGCAGAGCGAGAGGAGGAACCACCTGGGCGAGGAGGAGGAAGTGGGGGCGGGGTGGAAGGTGAGGAGGTTGTGGAGGGACGTGAAGGAAAGCGTGAGGGACTTGCCGCTGCCCGTGCGGAGGGTGTGTTACGGTGCGTCCTTTGAGTTTCATCTGCTACGCCAAGACTGACTGTTTCTCCCCGCGGCCAGTCCAACTTCTTGCCTGGATGGGCTACAATGCTCTGCTTGTCTACTCGTTTGTTTTCTCCTGCGATGTCTCCACCCTCTCCTCTCTTCACTGACCCTCTCGATGAGCAGAACCACGTACATCTCCTCCCTCGCCGCCTCGACCCTCGCCGGCGCCTCGTCCGACTCCTCAACCCGGCCGGGCAGCCTCGCCCTCGTCCTCTTCTCCCTCGTCGCCCTTTTCTCCTCCATCCTCTTCCCCGCTCTCTGCTCCCTCGGCAGCCGGCCTTTCGTTCTCCGCCGCCTCTCGACCCGCTCGAAGGCCGGACGAGCAGCGAGACGCGTTTTGGCGGAGGTCACGCCGAGGAACCTGTGGACGCTCGGGCTGGCGGTGTTTACCGTGGCGATAATGGGGACGTTTGCGGTGGGAAGCGTTGGAGGGGGCCAGGCGGTTGTGGCGGTGACGGGAGTGAGCTGGGCGCCGGGAGAGTGGGTACGCCCCTCTCCTGCTTTCTCTGCGTCGAAGCCGAGGTGGTCAGTACTAACGCTGACCTTTTGCTCTCGCAGGTCCCCTACGCCCTCGTCCTCGAGACCGTCCGCGAACTGTACCTCCCCCGACCTCGCTCTCTCGTCCCCTCTGTTCTAACCTCTTCCTTACCGCAGCTCCGAGCCCTCTCACACCTTCTCCCCCTCAGTCCTCGTCCATTCCGCCCTCTCCTCCGCTTCTCCCTCCACCACCGCCCTCGCGCATCCCAACTTCACCTCACCCGCTCAGCGAAAAGGCGGCGCCCTCCTCGGCATCCGCGCCACAACCATCATCCTCGCCAAAATCGTCCTCTCCCTCGCCGCCTCGAGCATTCTCAAACTCTACGCCGCCCTCTCGCCGAGCACGATGGGCGACCCGGCGGACAACGGCGGGGCGGTGTGGATCCTCAGGTTCGGCGGGGTGGCCTGCGCAGCGGCGGCGGTGGTGAGCAGGTGGGCGATAGAGCCGATGAGCGAGAGGAGGTACAGGGAGGGGCTGCTCGGGGAGGGGGAGGGGGAGGAGGAGGTAGACCGGAGGAGCACGAGGAAAAGAGGCGGGCGGGCAACTTAACACTTCTCGCCTCCTTTTCTGCATCGCCCGCTCTGCTGCCTCGTTCTGACGACATGCTCACGAGGGAGACTGCGATACTAACGTCGTGACTTGCATTGGCTGGAATATGGCTCGGGAAAGAAAAGGGAGAGCACTGCTGGCGGAAGAACGGAAGAGAGGGCGGCCCAGGGGTTTCTACAAGACCAAGAGAAGGTGGGAGACGAGGGTAAAGGAGAGGAGAAGGTAAATGGGCACCGCCTACACCTTCTCGTCGCGGGCAACCTCGTCGTGCGAGAACGTCGCCTTGAGGTCGCCCTTCTCCGAGTGAGCGTGGCCGGTGAGATCACCAGCGCGGGCGCTGAAGGGCAGGATGGTCAGTAGGAGAGAAGCGAGAGAAAGAAAAGGGGGAACGCACGCCTCAACGTCCTGCGCCGAGATGTTCTGCCTTCCGGCACCCGGGACGATGTCCTTGCCTGCCTTCCAGGCGGCGAAGGGATGCTCGGC
Source organism: Rhodosporidiobolus sp. SP3-3/4 (assembly GCA_029873605.1). Classification (NCBI taxonomy): domain Eukaryota; kingdom Fungi; phylum Basidiomycota; class Microbotryomycetes; order Sporidiobolales; family Sporidiobolaceae; genus Rhodosporidiobolus; species Rhodosporidiobolus sp. SP3-3/4. The sequence continues at coordinate 63,131 of JAQJIZ010000119.1, read as the reverse complement.
GAAAACCAGCTCCATCTCTTCGAGCGTGTAGCCCTTCGTCCTGTCAAGGGGTGCGAGGGAAGTGGGACGGAGGAAAGTCAGCCCTGCTGGCAGGAGGTAAGGTGGGTAGTGGAGAGGACTGACTCGGGGAAGAGGAAGAAGACAGTAAGCGCAGCAGCACCATTGAAGGCGGCATAGACGAAGTACTGAAGGCAGGCCCGGGGAAGGTCAGCCTACCGGCAAGGCAAGGAAGCGAGAACGGCGGTCGCACAGTGCGCCACATGATGTTCCTGAATGCAGGCGGTGTGCTTAAGGAGAGGGCGGTATTGAACAGCCAGTTTGTCGCTGTTGAGAAGCTGACGGCCTTGCCCCTCACGCGGGTCGGGAAGATCTCGGACTGCAGAGGAGGCGGTAGGAGAAGACAGGGTCAATGTGAGATGAGCAAGAGGGAGCACAGAGACGTACCGCGTAGGTCCACGAGCACGGTCCCCTGCGGAAGAAAAGAAGAATCGCAAAAGGAAGAAGAGTAGAAAAGGGTCAGAAAAAACCCATCCACCACCGAGTGAGGACCTTGACGCACCAGGTACTCGAGAACGAACACACAAAGAGGTACATAAAGACGATGATGGCGTACGAGACGGACTTGTTGCCGTCGATGGCCCAGGTCGTCGTGTCCGAGGCCGAAGCGTCTGTGACGGCGTGCCCGTAGCCGACCTGGAGCGAGCCGACGAGAATGAGGAACGTAAACATGGCGATGGCGCCGTACAGCAGCTTTAAAGGGGGACAGATTAGCGAAAGGAGGAGGGAGAAAGGAGGAAGAAAAAGCACCATGGGACGGCGACCCCAGCGATCGATCCAGATGACGGCGGGGATGGTGACCTGCAGCGGCCCAGATGAGTGGCTGAGAGAAGGAAAGATATGCGAGAACGAGAGGCAAAAACGCACCAGGACAGCGAGGACATACTGAACCGAGGAAGCGATGAGGCCGGCACGGCGCCCCGTGAGGCCGGCCGATTGGAAGACGTAAGTGACGTAGTACATCATGACGTTCATGCCGGACAACTCTGGGTTTGCGGAAGGGCGGGACGAGGAGGAAAGGTTGGTAGGGGAAACCGGTCAGCCACGGTCCTGACCTAAACATTGCTTGAGGAGATTCAGACGTACGAGACCACATCTGGTCCATGCAGCCGAGTAGGACCCTGCGGCGAACGTCAGGCTTGAGGAGGTCGAGGTAGGACTGGATTCGTGACAAGTGAAGGTCGAAGAGGCGAGGGGGCATAGGACGGAGGAGGGTGCGAGGTCGTGGAGCCACGAGCAGGTGGGAAGGGGGTCGGAAAGGGGACGTGCGAGAGCGGAGGAGGTCGAGGATGAAAATCAGGCCAAGTGCAAAGCGACAGGGAAAGAAAACGGAAACCGGAAAGCGCACCTTTGCCGCCTGCGTCTTGTCAAACTCGATCTGGCGCTGAATTTCGGCGAACTCGAGCTGGACGAACGGGTCTTCCGTGTCGCCCTCGGCGTGAACGTCGCCGAGGACCTGGAGGGCGTCCGCGGCACGATCGTGGTCGCAGAGGTAGCGCGGCGACTCGGGGAACTGCACGGCACAGCCGAGCGATGCTTCAGAGGAGGGGGTTGGAGAGGAGAGAGTGCGCAAGGAAGGAAGCGTACGAGGAACATGAGGGTGCCGAGCAAGAGACCTGGAATAGCCTGCAAGCCCCACGGCAGACGGAACGAGGCGTTCGAATTGATGTAGCTGCAGCCGTACTGGACGAACTGTGTGTGCAGGCCCGACGTTAGCGCTGTCGGCCTTCTGAATCGAAGGGCAGACGCACATATTGGACCATGATGCCCATCATGATGGCAAGCTGCTGGATCGAGACAATGCGGCCGCGGATGTTGGGCTTGGTAATTTCGGCCTGGTAGATGGTGACGGTACCGGAAGCGAGACCGACCTGCAAGCGCCAGTGTCAGTGGAGGGAGGGGAGGAAGAGCGGGAAGAGGCAGAGGCCAACGCACGGCGATGCCGGCGACGACACGGCCGGCGACGAGCGTCCTGACGTTGTTCGACACGCTTTGAATGATGCAGCCGAGGACCCAGATCCAGCCGGAGAGGATCTGTGAATGGAGTAAGCAAAGGTCAGCTCGCTTCGTCCGGGCGAGGGGTGAGGGACAAGGCAAACTGACGAGCGTCTTCTTCCTCCCGAGCTTGTCGGCGAGGTACGAGTTGGCGAGCGCGCCACCGAACGAGCCTGTGGAGCTCGAAGTTAGCTTGAGCAATAGGTGAGGCGGAAGAAGGAGCAGAAGCGCCACACCGGCAGGCATGGCAGCGGTGATCCCGCCCTGCAAGTCCGAGTCGGGGTGGTTGAACTGGCTGAGGTAGTACGGGTTGTCGAGCTGGCGAGGGAGGGAGATCAGCTCTCGCGAGGCAGGAAAGAGAGAACGCAGGGCGGAAAAGCGCACCTGGGCGGACATGGACGAGATGTCGCACCCGAACATGAAGCCGCCGATGGTCGGCAGGGCACCGACCTGCGGGCTCGAAGCGGGTCAGCGCCACGCGAAGGCGGAAGAGTAGAGAGAGGAGAAAGAAGCGCACCATATAGGGGTGGCGCGTGAGCCTGGTAATGAACGAGCGCTTCGGCGGGGCCATTCCTGTGGTCTTGCTGTCAAGCGTTGCGTACGAAGCAGAAGCAAGCCGTCTCTCGCTCTCCGTACCCTCTCCCCTCACCCCCCACCTCTCCGCCAACCTCGCCTGCCTGTCCCCGCCTCCCGCAGTGCCCGCTTCGGGTCGTCGGCGAGCACGCTGGCCGGACTGATGGCTACACCGAGCGGCGCGCGAGGCGCAAGGGTGTGAACAGGCTAGTGTAAGTTGGGTAGGTGGAGGCGGGTGGGGAGGTGCGAAGAGCGGGTTCGAGGGCGGCGGTGAAGGCGCTTGAAGCTGCAAAGGCGGCGTAAGCTCACCCTCTGGCGAATGGCCTCTCAACGAGCGGAACGATCCCGGCCAGCGCGAGCGAGAGCCTAAGTTCTGATTTCGACCGCTTCTCCAACCCGGCAGCTCACCGCATGCCTCGCTCGTTTTGGCTCAAGAAGTGACGATGAGCGCTGGTCGATGTCGGATCGAGCAGGGATAGGGGTATCAATCTGTCCGGTTGGAAGCGGGGACAGAAGGACGGAGCGGAGGGAGAAAAAGAAAACAAGAGTGTCCATGTTCCGACCAACGAGGGCAAGACTGTGCAGGGGGTATATAGCGCTATACAGGGGTAACGAGTGCAAGGTGGAGGGGAAGGGGGAATCTACTGCTGCTTCGAGAGGGAAGAAAAGGCGAGGGAAGAGACGGAAAATGAGGACAACCTCTCGAGGTCAAGTGTCGCCGAACAGCTCGACCCACTTCCTGCTCCCGCTGTACCAGTGGTCGAAGAAGTTGTTGCCGTGGTTCGGGTCGCACGAGCAGCGGCCTTTGGCGAGGACGGCGGGGTCTTTTGGGCACTTTAAGTCGGCCAAAGGGGGTTAGTCCGTGTCTTTGCGGCGGCAGGGAGAGAGAGGGAAGGAACGCACGGTGAGGAATGGGTTGTGGAAGTAGCTGCATGGAGAAGAGTGGGAAGATCAAGTCAGCAAGACGGTGATGTGCGGGAGTGCCCGCTCGCCTCGACTGGCTTGAGCAAGGGAGGAAGAGACCACGCACCCCATGTCCTGGAAGTAGTGCACCTCCTCCGGCTGCAAAAACAGCGCCACAGCAAGCGAGTGCACCGGCGCATCTGCTCGTCCAACCTGATCAGCCCCGTTCTCCTTTTCCCCGCCGCCTCGCCCTACGAAGAGATGAAGGAGAAGAAGCGCACCTCCCCAGCGCTCGTAGCTGAACCCGCCGGCACGGTCGAGGTGCTCAAAGTACTTCATGTACGCCTCGGAGCGGAAGAAGTGGAGCGAGCCGATCTCGAAGTTGGACCAGAAGTGGAAGCGGTTGTACTGCACGCGGAGAGCGGTCAGTTCACGACCATGGTAGAGAAGAGGTGCAGGTGAGAAGCGGGACGTAGGGAAGAAGAGGCATGGAAGGGGAAAGGAAACAGACTGCAGCGGCCAGGGAGGAGGAAGAAGCGCACCGTCTCGCCCTTGTCGTTGCTGATCCAGTCCATCGCATTCGGCTTCGCGACATACTGTGGGTTCTTCTCGATAAAGTCTACCCGGGGTCCTCTCGTCAGCCCTCCTGCTCGTGCTCCGAAAGAAGGCAGACAGAAGGGACAAGAGTGCGCGACGCACCCTTGGTCGTCTGCCACAGCGTCGGGATCGTCGCCTCGTACTCGTACAGGCTGACGGTGAAGCCGTACTTCTTGCCCGCGTCGCGCATGTACACGAACGGATCGTAGTCGATGTCGCAGTCTGCTCCCGCGCACCCACACACTCTCTCTCGTCAGTTCTGCTGGTAAGGGAGACATGGAAGAGAGAGAAGGCGCACAGAATTTGACGCCCGGGTCGATGCGCCAGTAGTACTCGTACGGCTGCACGAGCGGGTGGCGGAAGAAGAAGCCGGACTGGTAGCGGCACATGCGGCGGTCTGCACGCGTTGGGGGAGAGGGAATCGGACCGGTGGGAGAGGAAGACGGGAGGATTCAGGTGGGCGGAGCAAGCGAGAAGATGGGAGTGTGACCGAGGAACGGGATGGCAGGTGGGGTCAGCAAAGGGAAAGGAGGGGGAGAGGAGCGAACGGTGACGGACAGGTCTTCGATCCACCGCTGTCACATCGAGGTAGAGGTCTAGTCAGTCACTCACACCCCTCAAGTGCGAGACAACACAGACAGAAGGGCCACAGCCGCGAACGCACTAAATGACCTTGTTCTCCTCCATCTTCCGCCTTTCCTCCGCCGCCTTCGCCTCGTCAATCCACTCGGGCTCCTCCCAGTGCTCCTTCGGGACGAGGCCGTACTGGCACAGCCCGGGCGCGAGGGCCGAGGTCGCGCGCTTGAACTCGTCTGCCGTTCAGGGCGGAGGGTGGCGGCGAGGGAGAGAGAGGAAGCGACGGGAGATGACGAGAGGGAGGGGAGGGCGGAAGGGACAGCAGGGAGAGTCAGAAGAGGGGCAGGAAGGAAAGGGAAGAAAGGGTAGGGGGGAAAGAAAAGGGAAAAGAGAGGGCGACTGGGAGGGGGGACCCCGTGGCGAGCGACTGACCAGTATACTCGACGTCGTTCAAGAACACCCACGGGTACGGCCTGGCCTTGGGGATGCGGTCCAGCAGGCTCTGCATGGCCGACACGACGTCCCACAGGTCCTCGTTGCGCGAGAGGAAGACGAACGCCGCGTTGGCGAGGTCGGTCTGGTTGGTCTACGGGTGAAGAGGTCAGTCTGCTCAGGAATGAGAGTGAGCGAGGGAAGGGGAGAACGCACTGCTTGGCCCTCCTCGAGCCGCGCCCAGTCCTCTTGTGCTGTTCCCGCCGTGCCCACTGCGCCCGCGGCGTCCTTGAACGCCAACGGCATGCCATCGCTGCCCAACCCGAGCTTGCCTCTGAGGTTGCGATAGGTCTGGGTCGAGGTTGACGAGTACGAGGGCGAGGAGAGGAGCGCGAGGAAGTGGAGGACGAGGAGGAAGGCGAGGGTGCCGAGGGCGAGGTAGCGGAGCGGGGGGAGGCGACGGTCGCCCAGCAGCGGAGTGCTCATCGCTGAGCGGTACGAGGTGGGTCAAGGCGAGAGGAGGAGGGACTGCGAGGTGGCCGCAGCTGGTCTCGCTCCGCTTCCTGACCGCACAGCTCAGAACTGGGCTTGCTACCGCTCACATTGCTCCACACCACCCACTGGACGAGTCGCGCCACCTCCCGACTCACCCGTCGCCGTCCTCGCTGTTCCTTCCCTCCCTCCACCGCCTCATCAGTTCGCCTCCTCTTCGCGCCCGCGCCACCCGCCAACGGCCAGCACACACGCGCAAGGTGCCAACACTGAGCTCGCAACTAGGCCGGCTCCTTTTACGGCTTGCTCGGCGCTTCGAGCATTCGCGGCAGGTTGGGGTCGGCGACGAGGATGTGGGGGGTTGCGCTCACTGGCGTAGTGGGTGGATGGCGCGCTTCTCAGCTCGCCAGCACGCAGGCCAGAGGGACTGGGTAAAGTTGGGCGAAGCGGCGCGTATGCTTCACCGCCGTTCAAGCCGCTCTCGATGCTGCCCTTCCTCCGTTTCCTTTCCTGCTTCTCTCTCACCCTCGAGCCGCACCGACCACTTGCTTGGCTCGACGTGTTCGTGAGGCAATCACCTCGAGGTGCACCAGAAAGCATCGCGCTTACGCTCACTCCCGTCTTCTGCCCTTTCTCTTGCGCCCTTTTTCTGCATCCTTGTTGTCCTCGGATTGCTGCCGTCCTCGGTTTCCCCTCCCTTCCTGCAGAAGGAGAGAGCGACGCAACAGGGAGTAACCAAGCAGCTCGTACTCGCTGCTGCTTGCTCATCGGAGAGGAGAAAAGGGGTGAGGGGGGTACTGAGGTATCTTTTCACAAGTTGATGATGCTAGCTATGCGCGTCTCCTTTCGCTCCTTCGTCTACCACATGAGGTAGCCCTGCGTGCGGCAAATCGGAGGAAAGACAGGAGTGAAGGCCGGGGAGGAAGAAGGGAGGAGGGATGGCGCAGGTGATGAGGGAGAGGTGAGGAAGGGGAGAGGGGTCAGAGGAGTAGTGCAGATGTAGACGAGACGAGGTCAGCGACAGTAAGGAGAGAAGAAGGAAAAGCGAGAAACAGGACGCACGCCGTCGATGTAGACGCTCGAGCCGGTCTGGTAGGACGAGTACGGCGAAAGGAGGTACACGACCTGGCCGGCCTGCTCGTAGGGCTGCTCGCAGGCGAAGGCACACCGAGTCAGTCCTGCACAGCATGTCAAGAAGGGGAAAGAAGGGAGGGGAAGGGCGCGCACCTTGGAGAAGCGCCCGAGCGGGACCTCCTTGCACTGGTTCTGCCTGAAAGTGGAGGCCGGGGAGGAAGGAGGGAGGAGGGATGGCGCGGGTGATGAGGGAGAGATCAGGAAGGAGAGAGGGGTTCGAGGAGTAGTGCGGATGTCAAGGAGGCGAGGTCAGCGACGGGAAGGGAAAAGAAGGAAAGCCGAGAAAAACAAAGAACCTCAAAGCCGGGTCCATGTGCATGGTCTGGTCCGTCTCAATGAACCCGGGACAGACAGCGTTGACGCGGATGTTGTGCGGCGCCCACTCGGCCGCGAGGCAGCGCGAGAGGTTCGAGACGGCGCCCTTGGACGAGTTGTAGAAGACTGCGCGCGAAGAGGTCGAGAGTGTGAGCGTGAAACCATGCGCGGGCGGAAACGGCAGGGAAGTCGAGGAGGAGGGGGGGGGGGGGGGGGGGG
>JAQJIZ010000119.1:0-55832 GCA_029873605.1 Rhodosporidiobolus sp. SP3-3/4 | reverse complement strand
GGGGGGGACAGAAAAGGGGGGCGAAGGGCCAAGGGGACGGAAAGCGCACCCTGGGTGATGGGGGAGTTGACGATCGTGTCGGACATGGAGGAAATGACAACGATCGAGCCGGCGTGGCCGCGCTTGACCCAAAGCCTGCGAGAGCAAAGAACCGTAAGGTCAGTCTCTGCCGCGTCGAAGGAAAGTCCTGGGAAAGTCGCGAACGCACTCAGCGGCGGCCTGGGCAGTGTTGAACACGCCGAGGACGTTGACGTCGAACACCTTCTTGAAGTCGTCGGCGGTCAGCTCGAGCGCGGGCTTGACGACCGAGATGCCCGAGTTGGCGACGACGCCCGTGATGGGGCCCATCTCCTTCTCGATCTGGCCAAAGACCTCCTTGACGCGCGCCGAGTCGCCGACGTTGGCCTGGTAGGCCTTGATCGTCTGCCCCCACTTCTGCGAGAGCTTGGAGGCGACCTCGTCGGCGTCCTTGGCCGAGTTGTAGATGATGGCGACCGAGGCGTTGGCCTGCGCAAGGGCCTCGGTGATGCCGACGCCGAGACCGCGGTTGCCGCTGGAGGTGGAAGAGCGGGAAGGGGAGCGAGAGAAAGAGGGAGAGGAGGAAGTGGGGAGGTCAGCATCGGCGACCTTGGAAGCGAGTTGAGGTCGTTCAAGCGCACCCAGTGACAACGACGACCTGTGCAGGTGGACTGGTCAGCTCCAAGTCAAGGAAGGAGAGCGGGAAGGGTGCGCACCTTCTTCTCAAAGTCGATGGTGAAGCCGGTGCCCTTGGGCTGGGCGAAGAAGTCGGCCGGGGCGGGGTTGGTCGAGGTGATCTTGGTGGTCGACATGGTAGTTGAGCTGCGGGGTGGTATCGAGGGTGGGCTGGTGGGATGAGGGAGAGCAGAGCGGAGAGAGTCGGGTTCGGCGAGGAGGACCAAGGTGGGGGGTCAGTTCAGGAGTCGGGGGAGTGGGAGGGAGAGACCGCACGGATATGAGAGAGTGCGAGTGTCTGTAATAGAGAGGGGAGAGAGAAGAAGGAGAGCCAGGGCGGGTTGCCAAGGTCGCCTTCGAGGTGAAGCCGAGTCCGGGAAAAGCGGATGACAACCCTGCGCGCACTCGGTGATCTGCTCCCTCCAAAGGAAGATCTGCCGCTCCGGAGCCGCTCTGGGGCTGCACCTTCTTCTCCAGCTCGCCCCCGTCCTTTCTCTCCCGAGTGAAGCGGGAAAGAATGGGCGGTGACGAGGACATGCTTGTTCCGACAGCTACCGGGCACAGCGAGAGCAGCCAGTGCAGCACGAGAGTGCAGTGTAGACCCTACTGAGCGCGTCTACCGTCCAGCCGGTGCAGTAGCGAGCTCGAGAGGACCACTTCTTCCTCCTCCTCCTTCTTTGCTCTCTTGCCTCCCGCTCCTCCCGCTCCGAACTGTAGTATGGTCCCTCTGCCATCTCGTGCCACCTCATCGCCCGCTCCTGGCATTCCACCCTCGCCGTCGCCGCCGTCGCGTCCCTCGTCGCCCTCGTCGACGCTCCTCTCCGCCTCCGTCCTCCGCCTCGCCGCGTCCAAGAAGGGCGACGCGCTCAACCTCCAGGCCCTCCTGAGCGACCTTGGCGTCCTGACCAGCGGCAAGGGGCAGGGGCTGCTCACCGGAGGAGCAGGAGGGGACAAGGCGGACGTGTTCGCCCCCTCGTCGGCCTCGAGCAAGGCGGACGAGCCCGTGCAGGACTTTGCGGACGCCTACGCGCCCAAGCCGGCCGCTGCCGACGCGCAGGAGAAGAAGGAGGACCAGGAGGACACGCCCTCGCTCGCCGCCCTGCGCGCCGGCTCGCTCTCCGTTTCTACCCTCTCTCCAACCGACGCGGTCCAGCTCGCAGAGGACTGGATCGCCACGACCGCGCAGGTGCTCGAGCGCGCAGAGGCAGAGCTCGAGGGCGCCGGCCAGGGCGAGGCGGGCAAGGTCGGGCGGGCCGAGAGGGTGCAGCGCAGGGCGCAGGAGGTCGGCAGGGGGTTGGAGGTTGGCGCGTGAGTGCGGAGAGGCAAGAAGCAGGGCGCGAGGTGCGTCAGGTTCTCGTGATCCGCGCTCAGAGTGAGGTTGACCGGCCTTTCTCGGACAGGTCCGACTCTGCCGCACTTTCCGTCTCGGACCTGACGCGCTCCCTGCTGGCGCAGCACACCGTCCGCGTCAGTGCGTGCTGCCCCGGGCTCCGCGAGACGATTCAGGCGATGTACCTGGACCCGGAGCTGCGGCAGAACCAGTGCAAGGAGGTCCCGCTCGGGCGCTTCTCCAAGGTGCGTCGCCCTCTTGTCTTTCCCCTTCTTCTCTGCCTGTACGGGACTGACCTGATGTGCCCTTCGAGCGAACAGCCCTACGAGCAGGCCGGCCAGGTCGTGTACCTCCTCTCGCCGTACTCGTCCTACCAGACCGGCTCGAGCGTCTACATCGACGGCGTGCGTTTCTTTTCTCTCGGCTTCCCTTCTTCTCTTCTCCCTTCCCGTCGCTGACCATTGTATTCTCTACATCTGCACTACCCCTCTAACCCTCTCCCCTTCCGAACCTCTCCCTCATCGCTGCGCCATCCCTCCTCCCTCCTTCCTCCCCGGCCTCCACTCCCCCCTTCCCGACTTGCCGCACGCAGGGCTACCTCATGTGGTAGACGAAGGAGCGAAAGGAGTCGTGCATAGCTAGCATCATCAACCTGTGAAAAGACACCTTCAGTACCCCTCCTGTTTCTCCTCTTTCTCGAGCGAGCCGAGCGATCAGAGACAGCGTGTGCTGCTTTGATCACTGCCTTTTCGTCTCGCTCCCGTTAGTCGGAGCAGGCGAGGGGGGGGGGGGGGGACCGAAGACCGCAGTTATACGAGGACAACAAGGGTGATGAAGAGGCAAGGGGGAAGGGTAAGGAACGGGAAGAGCGCCACCGCGCGGCAGTAGGCACAATGAAGCGAAGAAGAGGAGAGAGGGAGGTGAGAATGCTACGAAGAGGGAAGCAAGGGAAATGCACAGAAAAGTGGAAACAGGACGAAGGGGGGAGAAAAGGAGGTAGGAGAAGGGAGGGAAGGAAACGTCTAGCGCTTGTGTACGGTACGTCACGGATGAGGACGGGGCGGATGCGAGGAGTGTCTAGATGCGAGGGAGAGAGGTGGAAAGTGGGTGGTGGATGCGGCGGAATAGGGACGAGAAGGAGAGAAGGGCGAATGAAGAGGGAGGGGGATCAGGTGCCCAAGAACTCGAAGGCTGTTGCAGCAGGAGAGGGGGTCAGCACGACCGCAGTGTTAAGAGAGGAGGGAGAGGGAGGAGGGAGAGACGCACTCGCTGCCGCACACTCGATGCCGTCCTCGGTCATGAGCACGCCGCGCACCTCTGCCGAGTCGAGGCTGAGGCCGGCTTCGAATCTGCGCGTGAGGGCGATCACCTTTCAGTCAGCGCAGCTCGCTCAAACAGGGAAGAGTGAGAGGAGGACGAGTGAGCAAGCGAGACGCACTCGATGTACCCGCCGCCGTGCTGGACGACTTCGCTGAACCTGGGCAGCGTCTCGAGGTCGAGCGTCCAGCGGCACAGCTCGCGAAGGTCGCCTGTGCATGCATGGCAAAGCTGCATCAGTCTCCGCCTACGAAAGGGAAGAGAGAAGGCCTGGAAGGATAGGAACGCACCCTCGTCGGTGTAGCGGTACAGCTCCTCCGAGTCCGAGACGTAGAGGTGCGCGGTGAAGATCGAGTCGTGCGGGTCTACGAGGTCGCGGCAAGGTCAATAGCCGAAGGGAAAGGAGAGAGTGGGAGAAATAGCGCACCTTTGATGTACTTGCAGAACCGTGACCGCAGCCGCTCGCCCTTGCGAAGGACAGCGCCCTTGGCGATGAGGTCTGTAGTCGGCGCATGCCCAGATCAGTCCCGACACCTCACTGAAGGCAAAAGGAAAGAACACAAGGGACGCGAACGCACAGCTCAACCGGTTCTCGCACACGACGGTCCCGCCGTCGTTGGTCGTGATGAACTCGGGCCGACGCCAGTGGTCCTCCTCCTCGGCGGGCAGCTTGCTCTTCATGCAGTAGCTCCTGGGCGCGATCACCGAGCTGACCGCGCCCTTGCCCATCTTGAGCCCGAGGCCGTACTTGGCCGCACCGCGCAGGGTCGCTGTGTCGCAGTCCTGCGGGCGCACGATGACAGGCACGGAGGCGCCGAAGGCTTGCCGCACGCGCGTGTAGAGGTACTCGGACGCGGAGAAACCGCCGATCATGACGATGGCGTCGAGCCGCTCCGGCACGCGGGCCATCTGCGCCGAGATTAGGTCGAGGACTTGCTCTGCGAGCGGAAGGAGAGATTGTAAGTCCGAGGTTCTCAAAGAGAAGAGAGGAGAAAGCACACCAATGACCGGGTCGAACACCTCCGTCTTGAGCACCTTGCCCGGGATGGCGAGCTCGCCGAACTCGAGCCCGACGGCCGGGTCGTGCGAGTCCTCGACGTTGAAGCAGTTGAAGCGGAAGATGGCCTCTGCGCGTGTCGCAGTCGCCCATCAGCTCTGCTCCAGCAGTTGAGCGGGAAGAGGCGAAAAAGATCAGCAACAACGCACCGTCGTCTTCGGCAGTACCGTGGTACGCGAGCTTGTCGCCCTCGGCAAAGGCGTGGATGAAGGTCGCCATCGAGGCCGGCTCGAGGTGGACGGGGTGGTCCTTAAGGCTGCGAGAACGAACGAGGCGAGTCAGTCCCCGACAACACTTACGCCGTCGATGCCTCAGCGAGGGAGGAAGAGACAGGGAAGGTGATGGCAGAAGAAAGACGCACATCCTCCTCAGCAGCTCCTCGAACTTGAGATCGACAAACAAGCTGCCCGTGTTGGCGCCGCTCCGGACGCACATCTCGGCAATCTCGAGCTCGGCGAGCTGACCCATGAGCTTGTACACGCCCGAGTCGACCGTGCCGCCTCCCGCGTCGCACAGGAGGAAGCACTGCGAGGGGCGGAGGTGGTGCAGCGTCGCGAGGGACGAGGCGTGGATCGCGCCCGCTTCGGGTTCGCTGCGGAGCAGAGGGGTGTGAGCGTCGACCTTGTCGCCATCATCAAATCCATCGCATGCTCCGCTGGAGTAAACGGAAAGATAGAGAAAGAGAGGGAGACGCACGTGATGATCTGCAACCGGTCCCTCCACCGCACGTCTCCACCCCTCGAGCTCTGGACCAACCCGGCACGGAGCGCGCTCTCGCGCATCAAGGCGCACGCTGCTGCGTCCCAGGCGGCGGGGACGGTGAGGAGGACGTCGGCGGCGTCTGTTTGGCGGAGGCAAGAACGGGTCAGTCCGGCTTCTCGTCGCCTGAAGAACTACTATGATGCGAGGAAGACACGATGGCCCTCCGCCGCAGAACGAGGCCCTCCGGCAAGAGATGAAAGCAAGACGCACTGAGGTCCACAACGCTGCCAATCTCCTCCGTGATCATCCTCCTCGCGTACCGCCACACGCAGCGCATAAAGTCGGCGATGACGTCGACGACGTTCTTGCCCGCCGGGAGAGGGGGGAGCCACGGATCCGGCACGCCCGAGCGGAGGAACTCGGGCGAGAGGAGCAGCTTGAACCACTCGCACCTGCGCGATGAAGGGGGGAAAGCAGTGGTGAGTGACTCTTCTCCGCAGTCCCAGCCCAGCCTTCCCGCTGTGCGAGAGGGAAGAAGGGGAAGTAGAGGGGAGAAGGACGAAACGCACTTGATCAATCCTCTTGTAACGGTCGCGTTCTTCGCCTCGATGCCCCACGCCACGACCTTGGCCTCTTGGCTCGGATCGTGCTGCTCGTACAGAATGCAGGTCGGGACTGTTTCGTACGGGGGTCAGCCTAGAGTTCCTTCGCTTTTCTCCCCTCCTGAAGGACTGGACAAGGAAGGAGAGACGGAAGCGCACCCTTGCGGTAAGTCTCGTAGCTCCCCGGCCAGCTGAGGATCTGGCGGATCTGGCCCGCGAACAGGCGCGACGAGCCGTACGCGATGCCGGTGAAGGTCGTTCTGTTTCGTGCACCACGAGAGCGGAGGTCAGCGTCCTTGGTCGCTTCCTCGCAGTCAGGAACGAGAGACTGGAGATAGGAGAGAGGGGGAGAAGGAGGAGGAGAGAGGCGCACCCAAAGTCGATCCCGACGCTCAGCTTCCCCTCGTCCTCCTTGCGCGCCTTGTCCCGCTCCTGGCCCATGACCACCGCGCTCGCCCGCTGCCGGTCCGCCTCGCGCACGCGCTCGGCCTCCAGCCGCGCCGCCACGGCGTTGACCGCCGCGCCGGCGCCCTGGCCAGGCGACGCAGGCGCAGAGAACGGGTGCGGGCCGAGCGCGCCGGGGCCGGGGTGGCCCGCGTACTGGTAGGGGTGAGAGGCGCCGTTCGATTGCACGCCGGGCGGGAAGGCGCCGCCGCGGGGCGAGGCGGTCGAGGCGAGCGAGCCGGAGAAGGACGGCTGCTTGCCCGCCTGTGCGAGGCCCGGCCTGGGCCCTCCTCCGCCGTTCATGCTCGGCAGTGGTGGGGGCTGGGGAAGGTTCGGCTGGCTCTGCGCTGCGGCAGGAGGGTGGCCGTAGGGCGGGTAGCCAGGGTAGGGCGGGTAAGGGTACGCGGCGTAGGGGTTGTGAGGGGGGTAGCCGGGCGGGGGAGGGTACGGCGGGTAGGGTGGGTACGGCCAGGCCGGGTGCGGAGGGTAGAGATGCTGAGCGGGAGGGGGAGGAGGAGGAGGGTGCGACGCCGAGCGGGCAGTCGAGGCGGAGGGGGCGTAGGACGGGTGCGGTGAAGCGACCGGTTCTCGTGCGGATGATGGAGGCTGCTGCGGTAGTGGCGGCGGAGGAGGTGGGGGTTGTTGGAATGGGTAGCCGGAGGAAGGAGGGAGAGGCGCCGAGTTGGGCGGCGGGTTCGAGTGCGCCCGCGCTGGCCGGCCCGGCGCCGAGAGCAACGGAGCCGGTCTAGGCGGTGCAGCAGGGCCGCCAGAGACGGACCGCTGCTGGTTCTGGGTGGAGGACGTGGAGGAGGTAGGGAGAAAGGCGGGAGAAGGTGCAGCGGCGCCGGGCGGGTAAGACGGTTCTCGTCGCGGTGCGAGCGGCGAGGGCGCAGCAGAGCTCGCCGCGCTGCTCCCGTTCCTCCCGCCCTTCGAGCTCTTGCCGTTCCCGTTCAGGCCGTCCAGGTCCCGCTCGCCCAGCGCCGCAGTGCCATTCTCCGCCGTGCTGCTCTCGCCCGCGCTCCCTTCTCCCTCTCCTACTCCTCCTCCTTCTCCCGCAGAGCCGGAAGGCAGCCCATTAATCCCCCCGCGGCTCTTGAAGCTCTGCGGGCTCGCCATCGTCCCCGTGCCGCTGTTCTGCCGCCGCGGCTGGCTCGCGACGTAGGGGTAGTAGTGCGCGACGCCGGTGCTCGCGGGCGTGGTCGGGCTCGTCGGCGAGTGCGCCGAGGCCGACGCGGAGGGGGGCACGCCCGCGGAGGGAGAGGGGAGGACCGAGTTCGACGCGGACGAGGCGGGCGCGGGAGGATGATGGGGGGGAGGGACGGCGTAGGGGTTGGTGCGCGCGCCGAGGGCGTGCGGGTGCGGGAGAGGGGATGAGGGCGGGAGCGGGTATGGTGCGGCGTGGCCTGGGTGCAGCGTGGGGCCGTACGAGTAGGGCGGATACGGGTACGGGTACGGGTAGGCGGCGTTCGGGGGAGGGGGAGGGAAGGGCGGGTACGCGCGCCGGGATGGCGAGCTCGCGGTGCTGTCGCCCGCTACGCCCGCCGCGCCGTTCTTCGAGTCGGAGAGGGCCGGGTCGGCGAGCTTGTCCTTGTGCTTGCTCCTGCCCAGGGAGCCCATCTGCAGCTTGGCCAAGGCGTGGAAGCGGCTCTTCTTCTCCTTGCCGTTGCCCAGCGTGCCCGTACCGGTGCCGTTCGAGCGAGAGCTGTCCATGGTGCCGTGCGCGTCGAGGGTGAGCGGCGACGAGGACACGGTCCCCTGGCCTGGCGGCGGCGGCGCGGGTTGCGGAGTGCGCGACGACGACGAGAGCCCGTTGGGGTTGGGGGTGCGTTTCGACGAGGTGCGCACGATCTCCTGGTAGCTCTTGACCATCCTTCAGCTCGCCCGTGTCGAGACCGCTTGAGAGGGCCAGCCGAGGAGGAGAGACGACGACGACGACGAGCGACCCGGGACGCGCTGGTGAAGGAGACGCGGATCGAGTGGGCCGCGGGCGCGTGTCGGTGGCGGAGACTGGTGGAGGCGACTTGCAGGCAGAGGGCAGAACGAGGGTGGTAATCAAGGGCGAGGTGGAGAGCAAGTGGGACGCGGGGGAAGGAAGAGGGGGGGAAAGGGGAAGGGGCAGTCCCTCTCTTTGCTGGTTGGCGACTGAGGTGAGTGTCACGGTCGACAGCAGCAGGCAGGACAGTCGGAGAGACCGAAGAGCTTGGAGGGATGAACCTCGCGGACGGACGACGACGCCTCGAAGCGATCGAGCCCTCGAAAGCACCTCGCGTCTCTTCACCCTCGCTTTCCTCGCTCCTCTCTCGCTCTGGCAGCCTCTACCTGCTGCAGTACCCTCTCCAACAACCGCTCTACAGCCCGCGTACCTCACCCACCCCCGTCACTGCCTCGTGCCGCCTCCCGGACCATCCCCCCTCGGCTTCCCCTCTTGCCGCCTGCCTCGATCGCCCACCCTCTCACCGTCGTCCTCGCCCTCGCTCGTTGGTCCAGCTCGGCCATTGCTGCTTCCATCCAGCATCAGAGCTCGAGCCCGAACAACGACGACGCGAGTTCGTGCACACCGAGGTGCGCGACGGAGTTACGCGACGAAGGAGGCAGAGGCGGGCGCGGAATTTGCGGTCTGTCGAGGGAAGGGCAGGGAAAGCTGCTCGAGCGAGTAGACGTTCTGAGCCTGAGGGACAGAGCGAGCGCAGGCCGCTCTCTCGCTTCTGGGACCCCGTCTGCATCTCGTCGACTCTTCCCCGCGCTCTCGTTTCGCGTCCGCTTCTTTCTCCGCCTCTCTTGCTCCCTCTGCCCGCTACTCCAGACGTTTTTGGTCTCGCGCAGCGACGCCCAAGATCCTGCCAGCGCCCTCATCGCCCAGGTTCCTCGTTTTCTCCCTCGAGCTTCCCCTTCCCTCTGCCTGCGTACTCCTGCCCCTGCGACGCCGCCCACCTCCTTCCTGCTGGCCTCTGCTTTCGCCCACCTCTCGGCCCCACATCCTGCTCGTGTCCGCTTCCCTTCCCGTCCTTTTCCTCCCTCCTTTCCTCCCCTGCTCGCTTTTCCAGCCCGCGCAGCAGAAGGCACGGCACGCGCCCCGCATCTCTGCTCAGAAGAGGTAACTCACTAAGGTGTACGACAAGCCAAACCTACGGCACAAGCCCAAGCACTGCCCTTACCACCCATCTGTCCTCTCCGCCTCTTCACTCATTCCTTCCCATCAAGCTCCATCCCCTCCCCCTCCTCTTTCTCCGCCTCTTCCGCAAGCCGCCCCACCCCCTCCTCCTCCCGCTCCATCGCCGCCCTCCCCGCCGCCGCCAGCCCCGCGAGCATCGCCGCCTCCTCTTGCGCCGAGTGCTCCTCTGGATCAACACGAAGCGCGTGCTGGCCGGAGCCGGAGGCGTGAGGGGCGGCAGGAAGGGCGGCGAGGTCGGGGAGGGGAGGAAGAGCCTGAGGAAGGAGAGCCTGAGGAGGGAGAGCTTGAGCTTGAGGGGCGGCGGCGGCAGCGGCGCCGCCGCGCAGGGGAGGGGGGAGGAGCGCGCGCTGCAGGCCGAAGTAGGCCGATGGGGCGAGCAGCGCGCGGAGGATTTCGTCCTGCATCCGCGCGAGGGCCTGGTCAGTCGTTGCCGAGCCGAGGAAGAGAGGTAGGAGGAAACGAGAAACAGAGGGAAAGGAGAGACCGCACCTCGTCCTCGACCGTCTCGTCGCTCGTCTTGCCCGTCCCCGTCCCCGTCCTCACGCGGTCCTTGACCTGCCCGAGGAGCGACTCCTGCTGCGCCGTCGGGCGCGCGTCGGCGGGGAGGAAGAGCGACGTGCCCTGGCGCTGTGGACAAGCCGTTTGGGAGATCGTCAGTCTACAGCGGCCCTCTTCACGTACCTCCTCGCTTGGCTCAAGAAAGCCCCAGAGCAGGAAAGGAGGAAGAGGAGAGCGTGAAGACGCACCGCCCTCAACTCGGCCACCCTCTCGTCCACTGTGCCCCGGACGGCGTACTGGTACACGACCGTCTCGTGCCGCTGGCCGATGCGGTGCACGCGCGCGACGGCCTGCAGCTCGAGCGAAGGGTGCAGGAGCGGCTCGATGAGGAAGACCTGTGCGAGGGTGAGGCGGAGGGGCGGGGTCAGCGATGCAGAGCAGAGGCGGAGGGCAGAACGCAAGTGACGAAGAGTAGTTATCGCCAAGACAAGGGAGAACAAGGGACACGGAGAAGGCAAGGCGTACGTAGCGAGCGATGGTGAGGTTGAGCCCGGCGGACTGCGAGCGGGTGTGCTGCAGGTCAAAGAAAGAGTCAATCAAGTCTCGAAGAATCGGGAAGCGGGTAGCAAGGGACGCACGAGGAAGAACGCCGCGACGTCCGGGTCCTCCTGGAAGCGCTTAACGACGCCCTCCTTCTTGCCCTTGCCCGTGGCGCCTTCGAGGCGGACGAACCTGCACAAAGCACAGAGGTTGGATCAGATAGGGCTTCGAGGGGGGAGAAGGCCAAGAGAAAGACAAAGGTCGGAAGCTGGGGAGCGAAAGAAGGGAGAACGGAAAAAGGGAAACGCACTTGACGCCATTCCTCGTAAACGCCTCCATGAGCAGTGCCAGAGCCTCCTGCCACGCCGAGAAGATGACGATCTTGGCGTCCGGGTGTCGCGCGCGGAGATGCTTGACGTGCTTGACGATCATGTCGCTCTTGCTCGACAGCGGCGCGGCCGTCGCGACACCGCGGATGCGCTCGAGCTCAATCTCGTCGAGCGTCGAGAGCTCGGGCGGGGCCGGGTCAAAGTCGGACTGTGCGACGTCGGCAGAGGTGGCGGGCTTGAGGGCGGAAGCGGCGTCGTCCTCGTCTTCCTCCTCAGCAGGAGCGGCGGCTTTCGGGCGGTACTGAAGGTCGCGATGGGCGTCAGGACTAAAGATAAAGAAGGAAAGGAAGGAACCAGGGAGAAAGACGCACCTTGACGGTCTGGTACGTCCCCGCCGGGAGCGGCGTCTTGCACATCGCGCACGTCCTCGCCTGCGAGTGCCACCGCTTGAAGCACTGCGAGCAGCACAGGTGGCCGCAGTTGGTGAGGACGCCCGAGCTGAAGTGCTCGGCGCAGATCACGCAGGTCTTTTCCTCGGCGTCGTCACCGCCGCCGGCTTCGGGGTTGTTGAGGTTGTCGAGGTAGCGGCGGCGGGTCTGCTTGGTCGCAATCGACTCTTCAAATTCGACTGCGAAAGGCGAGTGAGCGGGATGGGATGAGGCAGCGTTGAGAGGAAGAGTACGCACGCTCATCCGCTTGAAGCGCCGCGATCTCGTTCTCGATGCCATGCCAGTTCGGGCCGCCCATGTCCGGGTCGGCGACCTCGTCCGAGATGATCTGAAGCTGGGCGAAGTACTCGATGCGGGCTGGACGAACAAATGAAAGTCAGTCTCGCTCGGAAGGGAAAGGAGTAAGGAGTAAGGAAGCCTCACTGTTGAACGTCTTATTGAGCTGGTCGAGCTCGAGCCTCAGACGGTCGGCAACCTTCTCAAGAGGGCCGACCAGCTCGAGGAGGCGCTTGCGCTCGCGGGCGAGGATGGCGATCTCGCGGTCGTCCTCCGACCATTCCTCCGTGTCCTTGAGCTGAGTCGCCAGCGCGCGGATTGAGCGCGGCTCGTAGTGCTCGCGGTCCTCGCCCATGGCCTCGATGCGCTCGATGAGGAGCTCGTAGCGGAGGACGTCCGCGGCCGAGTGACCCGACTCGAGCGTCGGCGCGAGAAACTCCTTGTAGGAGAGGTTCTTCTTGTTGGCCGTGCGCTTCTCTTGGAAGCGGGTCTGTGAAGGGAGAGAGAAGGGTTAGCTGGATCGGTCAGACGAAGAGAGGCAAAAAGCCGATGCACCTTCTCTTTCTTCTCCTTCGGCTTTTTCTTGCCCTTCTTGCCCTTGGCCGGTTCCTCCTCCTCCGACTCCTCCACATCGTCCTCCCCCGCTCCGTTCTCGACCCGAGCTGCACGCCCGTTGCGCCTCGACGGTCCAGCGATGGCGTTGACGGCGGCTTGGAGCGCCTCCTCGACGACGCCGTCGGCGATGAGCTCGTCCGGTTCGATGCCCTTCGGCGGCGGAGCGCCTTCGGGGAGGACCTCCTGGCGCATGAGGTGCGCCCGCTGCTCGCCCTTGTACTCGTCGGCGCTGCGGAAGGAAGCGCGTTAGCCCAGAACTCGGTCTTGCCAAGGGGGAGAGAGGGGAGACGCACAGAGCCGAGCGTGTGCCGGTGACGATGTACTGCCACTCGCCGATGAGGACGATGAAGGCCTCAAGGTATGCCGTTGCCTTCTCCTGCAGCGCCGCGCGCTCCTCGTACTCCTCGCCCGTAGCGTTCTCAACGCCGGCGATCGAGACGGACGTGTTGACCATCTGGATGATCATCTCGCGGTACTGGAAGATGAGCTCGGCGTCTGCAGGGGGTGCGAGAGTCAGTACCGCTTAGCGGGCAAAGAAACTGGGAAAGAACGCACAGCCATTCGCAACGTCACTCGTCGCCTCGATGTCGTCGAAGATGTGCATCCCGCGCAGTCCGTGGCCCTTGTCGTTGAAGGTGAACTCAAAGTCGCCGATGTCGAGCTCGCCGTCGGCCTCATCGCGGGCATTGAGGACCTCCTGAAGCGTCTTCTGCGAGCGAGTGACGGCGTTCTCGTAGGGCTGCGGAGAAGAGGAAGAAACAGGTCAGAGAGGGTGACGGGGAGAGGCTTGAGTAAGGGCGCAAGTACTCGAAGGATCGCTGCGAAGCAGAAGAAAGGGTTAAGGAGAGCCGGGAAGGAGGACAAAGAAGTGGGACGCACTCTGCCTGAGCTCCTCCCCCTTCGCGTACGCCTCCGTCTCGGCCTCCTCCTTCTTCATGTTGAAGTTGGCGTGGCCAGTGAAGAACAGCGCCGAGTGCTTGACGAGGAGCAAGTCGCGGAGGCGGTTCCTCAGCGCGCCGAGCGTGCGCGCGACGGCCCGCTCCTTCTCGGTCATGAGCTCGTGGTCGTCGTTCGCGGACTGCTCGAGGCGGAACCCGAGCTCGAGCGCGGCGACGACGCCGTTCTTGTCCTGCGGCGGCGTGCCAGACGGCGACTGCTCCTTGCGCTTCTTCTTCGCCGATTTCGAGACGGTGTGGATCTCCTGGACAACCTCATCGATGATCGGATCGACGTCCTCGAGCGCGGTCTGGAAGAGCGTCAGGGCGGTCTCGAAGCGGTGCTCTTTGCCCTCGTCCCACATTATGTACTGGGCGCGGCGGACGCGAGCGGCGAGGAGCGCGCGCTGGTCCGACTGGATCGCCGAGACGGCTTGCTCCTGCATGAGGCGATAGACCTCCTCGACCGTGCGAAGGACGCGGCCGCCGAGCTGAAGGGTAAGAGAACGAGTCAGCACACCACAGGAGGGGACGGGAAGAGCGAGAAGCGTACCTGCTCGCGGTTCCTTCCGCCGAGTTGCGGGTGGATGGCGAGTTGGCGGAGGAGGGTGAGCCAGCGGTTCTGCACGCTCGTTCTGACTGTCAGCTTCTCCCTTCCGAGGGGTATGGGAGATATGGGGGACGCACCATCTCGCCCTTGTCGGCCACCCAAGGCAGCGGCTCGCCCGTGTCGCGGTCGACGCCCGGATCCCTCGGCGTGCCATCCTCGTTGAGCCCGATCGAGTGCAGCGCCTCGATATAGCGCTCGTCATAGTGGAACCTGCCGAGAAGAGAAGCATCAGGAGGGAGCACAAGGTCAGAAAGGGGAAGGAGGGAGAAAGACGCACTTCTCGACAGCGGTAAAGTCGCAAGGAACGATCGCGCGGCGCTGCTGCGGGAGGGTGAGCTCGTGCGTCACCTGCGACTTGAGCGTGCGGGTGCCGATCTCGTTCCAGACTGCGAGCAAGAGCGGATAAGCGAGGCGCTGAAGCGAGAGAAAAAGAGAGTGAACGCACGGCGCTTGAAGCTCGCCGGTTCCTCGAGAAGGCGCTGGATGCCCGCCCTGCCCGACACGATCGGCTCGACGCGGAGGAAGGTTAACAGCGGCTTGAGGTCGGCGATGCGGTCCTTGAGCGGCGTCGACGTGACCGCCCACGAGAACCTCCTCGAGATCAGGCTCGCCGTCTCGCTCGTCGGGCCGACGGCGTCGCCGACCATCTGCGCCTCGTCCATGCACAGGCGGAGGAAGTCGAGCTCGACGAGGAGCGAGCGGCGGTAGCGGATCTCGCGCTTGTTGCGCAGGCTGCGCTGCGCCGGCTTGCGCGCGAAGGCGACCTCCTTGCGCAGGACGGCGAAGGTCGTGAGGACGATGTCGTAGCGCTTGGCGATCTTGGCCGCAGTGTCTTTGTCCTTGAGACCCTTGACGCCGTCGTAGCGGAGGACGCGAAGGGAGGGTGTGAGGCGCTCGATCTCCTGTGCCCATTGCGCGACGATGGCTTCGGGGCAGACGCTGTGCGGGTACTGGTGGGTCAGAGCGACAAGAGGATCAAGGGGGAAAGGGTGGCGCACATGAGCGTCATCCCCGTCGGCTGGACTTCCGAGTCGGTGTAGGCGTTGTAGTAGGTCGGAAGCTTGCGGCGCTTCGGGTCGCGGTTGAGGAGGATGAGGGAGAGGACCTCGACCGTCTTGCCAAGGCCGACCTGCAAGGCGACAGCGAAAAGGGGAAAGTCAGTCTCGAGCGGAGAGGCAGAGTGGCAGGAGAAGGAGAAGGAACGGAAGACGGACCTCTTCAGCGAGCAGACCGTGCCCCTCGAACCCGCCGACGATCGTCTTGCTCGTCTGCGTCTCCTCCGCCTCTCCCTCTGCTCCGGCCATCTCGACGTCCCCATCCTGCTGCTTCGCCTTGCCCTTCCCCTTCGGATCCACAACGATGACGTCCCCATCGTCGTCCTCGTCCGTCGTCTCGACCTTGACCGCCTTCTTCCCTTCGACGGCGCCAGCGGCGGAAGGAGGAGGGTCAAGCGGGTCCGTCTCGCTCATCGCCGTCGTGACCCGGTTGAGCCAGAGCTCCTTCTTGACGCCCTCCTCTTCGCCCTTGCGCGGCAGAACCGCGAGCCCGACCTTCTCCCATAGCGGGCCGCGCTGCATCTCCCTCAGCGCCTCGGGCGCGACGTTCTCGAGCACCGGCGCCGGCCTCTCCCCCTCGTCCTCTTCCTCCTCCTGGTCGACGTCCATCGCATGCGCAGCGCGAGGGCGGACCCGCTTCCCCTCCCGCCCGAGCATCCACCGCACCGTCCTCGCCTGGAACGGCATGAGCTCGACGGTCAGCCCGGGCGGATAGAGCGGCTCGTCCTCGGGCTCGTACGCTCCGCTCCCGCTGCTCGCGCCGCTCCTGCTGCCGCTCTGCTCAGAGGCGGGCGGCGGAGAGACCGCGCGGCCCTTGCCCTTGGCGAGGCGGCGGAGGCGGGCTTCGCGCTCCTCGTCCGTCTCCTCTGGCTCGGCAGGCGGCTGCGGGGCGGACACGGGGAGACCGTCGACCGTCCTCGGCGCGCGGTTGAGCGAGGCGTAGAAGAAGTCGATCCCGGCCTCTCTCGGGGCGTTCGGAACGGAGGAGGGAGGAAGGAGGCGGTTGACGAGCAGGCGACGGGAGCGGGAGTACGGTGTGGAGAAGAACCTGCGCGGTCGGAGCGAGACGGCGACATCGAGGTGGAACAGCACGCGCGGGACCTGGTCCTCGTGCGTCAGCTCGGCCGAGAGCGACAGCGCGAGCTTGACGCCCTCGTCGTCATCGAGCGCGAGGAGCGCGAGCGCGTCGAGCAGCCCGCCGCCACCGAAGGGCGCGACGGCCTTTGCTTCCCTCGGCGCGGCGCGGGCGGCTTGGGCACGTGCGCGGGGCTTGAACGGCTTGCCCGCCTTGGTGAGCGGTGGAGGGGCGATCATCTGAGTCCAGGACGCGGTCACGGCAGACGCGGCCGGGTCGATCGGGTCGAGCTCGACGAGGGCGGCCTTGGTCTCGCTGTGACGGAGGTAGAGGCGGTGGGGGCTCTTGGCATTGTCGCGCGCCTGGTCAAAGTAGACGTCAGGGAGAGGAACTTGGCCCTCGCCGACGGACGAGAGCGCCTTCTCGAGCGCGGCGGCGTCGTTCGGGGAGGAAAAGGTGAGGTGGAAATTGAGGACGGGGAGGGCGGTCGAGCGGCGAGCGGCCTTTTTCGGTGCGGGCGTGCCGGACGGGGTGGTCGCGGCTGAACGCTTCTTGCCGCCGCCCGAGATGATCTGAACCGAGTCGTCCGAGCCAGGTCCGTCGGCGTGCTGCTTGATGGCGGCGAGGACGGCGTCCTTGAAGACGTGCTGTGGGGTGAAGGAGCATGAGCATTCTGGACTCGTTCAGTCTCTACTCCTCTCGGGGCGTGCAGCTCTCGCTCGCCCTGGTGAGCGTGCTTGCCGCCTTGACCCCCACCACCTCGCTCGAGCCGAAAGAGCTGAACAAGAGACACACAATGACCTCATTCTGGACGCCCTGATCCCCCTCGAGCCTGATCTTGTCCATCTCAGCGGCGTGCGTGGTCGTCCTGGGCTGTTGCTGGGCGAAGAGGGCGGATGGCGGACAGTGGGTGGAGGAGAGCAAGGGAAGCGATAGACGGCCTTGGGGGCGCGTGCGAGGTAGTGCAGCGTGTTGCTGAGCTGGGTCTCGAGCGATACAAGCAGGCACGCAGCCTCGCCGAGCGAGAGCGGAAGCGGCAGGAGCGAGAGGCTGAGCGGACTGATTTCGGCGAGGACAACCAGGCCGCAATTGGCTCGTACGCCCTCATTGGAGGCTGTAGCGCCACTGAAGGAGCCCTCGAGCCCGCTCAAGCCTTCCCTGACGCGCTTGCCGAAAGCGCCACAATGTCACTTTCGTTGCTCTCTCTTCCTCCGCTCCCATTCCTTCGTTCCCTTCTCGCTGGACTTTCTGTTGGGGTTTTAAGATGTGGTGGAAAGAGACGATGTTGTCGAGAAAGGCCGGAGAAAGCGGTACAACCCCAAAAGAACCGGAAGAAAGGATGAAGAGATGGAATGGGGGAGAGAAAGATGCTGAAAAGGAGGGCCAGGGTGGCCGCAGAGCTGGACCGTTACTGCACAGAGACATGCGTCAGGGTACCCTGTCCACAAGGGGGAAGGGAAACAGGAGGGGCACTCACCGCCGAGAAGAGCTGGAACGCCGCGCCAGAAGGGCCGCCGGTGCCGCCGCAGTACTGGGCAGAAGCAGAGGAGCGTCAGTACAGCGGAAGGAGCGAAAGGGAAGAGAGGAAGGCGCACCTCAAGCGAGTTGTCGTCGCAGGTCAGCTCGCAAGCCGAGTCGGGAAGAAGTTGCGAGGTCGAGTCGAGCTTGTTGGCGCCCCAGCACTCTGTGCTCGCGTAACACCGTCAGCTCTGACTGGGGGAAAGAAGGGACGAGGGAAAAGGACGAACCGCCATGATACTCGACGCCGCAAAGCGAGAACTTGCCCGCGACGCACGCCTCGAGGCAGCCCTCGACCGTCTTGGTCTCCGGGAACGGCAGGCGGTTCGGGAGCGCGCGCGTGCCGTACATGAGGTCCGAGTAGCAGCCCTTGCGCGTGAGGGTCTTGCCCTTCTTACCCGAGGTCTTGTAGGACTTGAGGAAGGTTGGAGTGGCGGATGGGGCCGGAGGGATGGAGAGGGTGGAGGTGGCGGAGATGGTAGTGGAGACGCTCGATGTTGCCTTTGGGGGCTGCGTCAGAAGAGGGGTCGGCTCAGGGTGAGGAGGGCAAAGACCAGGAGGCACGCACGGTCGAGAAGAGCTGGAAAGCGGCGCCTGCGTAGCCGTCGGTGCCACCGCAGTACTGCAAGAGGGGATGAGTTGGTGAGTCGAGGAAGGGTCGGATGATATCAAAGGAGAAAACGAACCTGAGAAGCGTCGTTCGCGCAAACGAGGTTGCACGACTCGTCGGCGAGCGGTCGCGGAGTCTTGTCGAGCGAGTCGGCGCCCCAGCACTCTGCAGTGGGCAAAAGGCTCAGTATCGCGAAAGATACAGGAGAAAAGAGAGCACGCACCGCCGTAGTACTCGACTCCGCACAGCGAGTAGCCGGCCGATGTGCAGGCGTCGAGGCAGCCCTCGACGGTCTGATTGGTCGGGAAGGCGAGACGGTTCGGAAGGGCGCGCGTGCCGTAGAGGAGGTCGGACTGGCAGCCCGAGCGGGTCCAGTTGGTCGCGCCGGAGGTGTGGGAGGAGAGGAAGGTCGGGCTCGGGGCGGCCGCGGCAGTCGAACTGAGCGACTCGGTGACAGTGACGGTCGGCGGAGAACTGGCGCTAGGAGGGGAGACTGCCGAGCTGGGCAAGTCGGTGGTAGTGGACGATGGCGGCAGCGGAATGGTTGTGTTGGTCGTGTTGACCGCGCTCGAGGGACAAGCCGGTGCAGACGCAAAGCGGTACACGTCCCAGTTCGCAGTCCCGCCGCACTGGTAGCTGGGCTGGAACTCGCACGCGCTCGTGCAGGTGTCAGCCTCGTACGAAGGAACGGAGGTAATATTAGCCGGGATGCAGCCGGTATAGCCCTGTAGTAAGCAGGAAATCAGTGGTGAAGGAGGGGGAAACGGGTCGAAAGGACTCACATAGCAAGAGCGGCCAGACTTGGAGATACCGACGAGGCTCATTCCGCCGGCCTGCCCCAACGCAAGACAGTTCTCGACTGTTGTGGCGCCAGCCCGGACGAGCTGGTATGCATTGTAGCCCATAACAGGCAGATACTCGTTGAAGCGCCGGCAGCCGTCGTCTGCGCTGCACGGTCAGCACGGTTGAAAACGGCTTCAGGCGGCGAACGCGTCCCTCACATTGCCAATCCGGGTCGCTCGTCCACTTCTTGGACAGGTCGACACTCGACGAGGTGGTCGTCGTCGTCGTCGCGGTGGTCAAAGGCGCAGCAGCGGCGCTTCCGACAAGAGCCAGAACGGCGAGGGAGGAGGTCCACATGGAGGGCGATTGGCCGAAGTGGGTCGGGCTGACAGTGGTGAAGAGAGAGAGCGCAAAGCAAGAACACCAGGGACTTCAAAGCGGAAGCAAACGCCAAGCCCTCCTCGCCGGATTTTCGAGCGCGAGACGGCGCAGGAAAACCGGCCTGCGACTCGCTCCTCAACGCGCGATCAGCTGGAACAGCCGTTCCCGACCGCCCGGTACCACTGAGCCTCTCCGGTGCGGTCTGGAAGCGGGAGAAAGAGGGAGAGAAGGTGCGGCGGCAGAGTCTCGGGTTGAGACTTGGTGTTCGATCGAGAGGAGGGGGAGGTGGTGGAAGTCCGGCGGCTGGTGAGGCAGTCGGCGAGTGAGCACGGTGGTCGCGCGGAGGAGCGAAAGGGCGGTGAAGCAGTGCCCTGGTCGGTGAAGCGGCCGGACGAAGCCCTCATCAGCGAGCGGAAGTCGTGCAGGTGGTCTCGCTCCAGTCGCGCGCTGTGGGTCCGGACGGGGCGCGGTCAGCTCGAGATGAAGCGGTAGATGTTGCTGGCAAGCGTACATGGCGTAAAGCGGTCGAGCGGGACTTGCTGGGCGGGAGTCGAGGGACGAGGCGATGAGGACAAAAGAAGGGCGTCGAGGGCGTGGGCGGCGGCGGTGAGGACGAAGGATAACCAGAGGGGTCTGCCGATGGAGATAGCTGGGAGAGAGCAGTCGTAGCAGGTGCGAGAGGTCGCCTTCGTAGACAACCCAAGCATCCGTCCTCGTCGAGGGGAACTCGCTCGCAAGAGCTTTACAGAGCGGCTTCTTCCTCTACAGCGGGGGACTTAGTCTCGTTACGGTAACAACAGTACGAAAAGCGTGCTCTCCCCTCATCTCCACCGAGGGAATCCTTCACTTTTCCTCCCCTTGCCGCGCAACCTCGTCCCGCCCGCACGCCTAGTCCTCGTGCATTTCGCTTATGTCGGTCATGAGCTTGAGCTGTACATGGCCGCTCGAGGAGCTGGATCAGCGTCTTTGTCGCTCACAAGGGAGAAGGAAAGAGAAGAAGGAAAGAGCAGCCCGACGCACAATCTCGTTCTGCTTGTCGTGCAGCTGCCCGCTGAGCTTCTCGACCTGCTTGCGGAGCATCGCGATGACAAAGTCCTTCTTGTCGCCCGCGACGCCGGACGGGAGCGCGGTCGAGAGCGAGGGCGAGGGGGAGGAGCGGGCTGCGAGCCGGTCGAGGGCGGATGGAAGAGAGGGTTATTATGTCGTGACGAGGAGAGCGAGTGGAAGGCGAGGAGGGAGCAGGGGAGGACGGACGGAACGGAGGGGAGGACAGGAAGAGGAGGGACGGAAAGCTCACCTTGGCGACGTAGACGGTCGACCTCGTCCTTCGCATCTGCGTATGCGTCCGGGCCTCAGCTCACTAGAACCAAGATAAGAAAGGAAGACGCGAGAATGCACCCTGCGCCTCCCTCCTGTACCGCCTGTTGTCCGCCTTCAAGTCCTCGAGCTCCTCCTCGACCCTGCTCTTCGCGGCCCACCCGTCCTTCGCCTGCTCCTTCAAGTCGTCCTTCTCGCTCCTCAACACCCCGACCTGGCCCCTCAAGCTCCTGACCTCCTGCTCGACCTTGTCCGCCTTGGCCCTCGCGGCCGTCGCGCTGCTCGTCGCCTTCTCGCTCGCGAGCTTGGCGTCGCGCAGCCGGTCCTTCGTGCGCTGGTGCTCGGCCTTCTCCCGCTCGAGAAAGTCGAGCGCGGCGCTGTCGAGCCGCAGGTCGACGTCCGAGGGCACGACGGCGTTCTCCGGGAGAGGGAGGTGCACCGAGACGAGGTGCTCCTGCGCTTCGGAGAGGTAGAGCGTGCGCAGGACGCGCGAGAGCTTGCGCTGCGTCGACGAGCCGAGCGAGGCGAAGGTCTGCAGCGTCGTGCGCGAGGCGACGATGGTGAGGACGGCGCCGAGGCGCGGCGAGGTCGACTTGCCTGCGCGGTCCGAGGAGCGCTGGCGGATGAGAGGTGCCCCCGGGAGAGGATTTGACGAGTCGAAGGAAATGGAAGATGGGAAGAGACGACGAGAGCGGACGAGGCAGGGGAGAGGAAAGGGAGGAACAGAGAACAACGATCAGTACGACGTCGCCTTGCTTGCCCTCTGGCCTTCTGCAGGAGACGCCAGGGACGACCAAGCGCAGAGAGATGAGACGCACCTCGCCCATCATGATCTCCTCCGCCTTCCTGACGACCTCCTCGTCCCCCCACGCCTCCTTCCACCCGAGCAGCCTATACGCCGCCCTCACGCCCTTCTCCTCGCCCTCCTTCTCCTTCTTCCCCTCCTTCCCTCCTTCCTCAGAAGCGGCAGGAGCCTCGAACCCCTCGAAGTCGAACAGCTTCGACGCGACCTTCCCCCTCCCGAACGCCGGCTCGCGCGGCGGCGGGACGTCGACCTCGACGGAGGTGAGCGGCGGCATGTCGTCGTCGTCGTCATCTTCATCCGAGGCATCGCCGGGGTCGGGGTAGGAGGAAGCGGGCGGGGAGGAGGACTTGGTCGGCTTGGACTGGGGTTTGGGCTTGGAGGGGGACGAGGCGGAGGAGGCGGAAGCGGTGGGCTTGGGCTTGGCGGGCTCGAGAGGGGGCATGTCGTCGTCGTCGTCGACCCAGAGGTGGTCTTTGGGCTTCGAGGAGGAGGACTTCTTCGCCATCTCGGGGGCGGGAACGGGAGGAGGAGAGGGAGGGGGAGGATCAGAGGAGGAAGTGGGGGTCGAGCTGGGAGGCGGCTGGGATGAGGGAGCAGGGTTGCGGATTTTGTCGAGAAGGTCGAGCTTGGCCCTGCTGTGCTTGTCGCTCGGGTCTGCAGCGGCCTTGCTCGCGGCGTCCTTCTCGAGCGAGTCGAGGAGGAAGTTGCCGAGCGAGGCAAGCGGGTCGGCTCGGTCGTGGAGGTCTACGGCGCGGTAGCCACTGTCGTCTAGGATGCCGAACGGAGCGGTGAGCGGGTCCATCGCGCAGGTTGGGATGGACGAAGTGAAGGACAGGAGGTCAAGAGGGTCAGTGCGGGTGGGGCACAGAACGCCAGAGGGAGACGCACCTGGCCTGCTAGAGCACTCGCACAAGAGGCGCGACCTGGCAGAGACACCTCAAGCAGCGGCAGAACAGAGCAGGGAAGCGGATCGAGGAGGAAGAGCAAGAGAAGCGGACAGCGAGCGGAGCTTCCTCGACACCGAGGCGAGCCTGCATCCACCTCTTGCCCTCTGTCAGCAAACAGATTCACAAACTGGGCTCGAGGAAGCGGCGCGAATCGAGCCTCTCTCGCTTACAGCATCCCAGACTTCTTGTTTCTGCTCCCCTCCCGCCTCTCAACCCCAAACTCCTACTGCACGACGAGCTCGCCCGCGCCCTCGCGCGCGACCTGCTCCTGCACCGTGACGCGGTCGGTCCAGTCGGCGAGCCGGGCGCGCAGGCCGTCGATCTGCGGCCGGTCGAGCACGCGCGGCTGGACCCACGAGATCGAGGCGCTGGACGAGACTTGGTCCAACGTGCCGCGGATCAGCTTGAGGCTGTGCGTTAAAGAGTTGAGATGGGGGTGGGGAGGGGGGGAGGTGAGGTGGAGAAGAGATGGGACGAAGGGGAGAGGGCAGGGGAGGAAGAGGAGAGGGGAAGAAAGTTGGTCAGTCTTCGCATCTCGAGTTCGCGACGTCTCCCTCGCTTGCGCGAAGACAAGCTGACGAGCGCAGCGTCACCAACGCCGAGAAGGACCCGGGAGACTCACGCCAACGCCTTCATGACCAAGTGCTCGACCTCGTCGACGGGCACCTGCGCCTCCTGGCTGATGACGGCGAACGGCAAGGTGCGGTCCTGCGTCGGGCGCTTGAAGACGGCCTCGATGAGCGCGAGGAGGCAGATCTTCTCGCGCAGGAACGGGAAGTGCTGCTGGAGGAAGGGCTGTGGGGGCGGGAAGTGGGCACGGCGAGGGAGCGAGAGGAGCGGGGCGAGGTTGGGGCGAGATGAGGGCGAAGTAACGTGGAGCGTGGGGCGAGAGCAAAGGTAAAGGTTGGGGAATGGCGGTAGAGGAGGAGAAACAGAAGATCAAGAGGAAAAGGTCAGTACAGGAAGGAGAGCCAAAGGACGGAGAACCCGCAAACGCACCTCCTTCTGGGTCATCTCGGGCACGAGCGCCTCGAACGCGGTAATGTCGCCCTTGTTGAACGCGAGCAGCAAGCTGCGGACGACCTCGCCGGAGGTCCCGACGAGCGCGTCGAGGATCGGGTGCATCAGCAGCTCGCCAAAGTTGTAGATCGTGCCCAAGAGGGCCGAGATGCCGAGGTCGTGCGCGCGCGCCTCGCGCTCGTCCGGCGAGAGGTCCGTCGAGGGGTCAATGCAGGCGAGGTAGAGGAGCGAGTTGCGGTAGTAGTCGGCGAACTCGGCCTTGGCCTGCGGAGGGGGCGAAGTCGAATGGCGGATGTGGTAAGAAGAGATGGGAAGGTGACGCGGAGGAAGGAGAATGGGAGAAGGGGAACAGGAGAAAGGGGACGAAAGGGGCGAGCGAGCGGAGAGAGGGAGGCGTCAGCGCTGCACGCGGAAAGCGTGCTTCCGTCGGCGCACACTCCCCTAGGCGAGGGCGAACAGGGAGGGGGAGAAGCACGGGCCGGCGCGCACCTTCCAGTAGTCGCCCGAGACGCGGTAGAACGCGGCGTTCACGGCGAGCTCGACGGCGTCGAGCTGGTCGAGGACCTTTTCGCAGCGCTCCATGGCCTCCTTGGTGTCGTCGGCCTGGCCGAGGAGGAGCTGGAAGTGCGCGCGCTCCATCGTCAGCAGGACGAACGGCTGGCGGCAGTCCGGGTCGAGCTTGGGTTGGGGCGCGGGCGGCGCCGGGGCGGGCTTTGCGGGCTCGTCGTCGTTCTTCGCGTCGTCCTTGTTCTCGGTGGGCTTGTTCGCGTCGGCGGGTGGTTGGGGTGTGGGGGCGGTGAGGGCGGGGAGGAGCGAGTCGAGGAAGGCGACGGCGTCCTGGCCGGACTCGTAGGTGCGGGCGACGGCGACGGCGAGCTGGGCGTGCTTGAGGGGGTCGAGCTTGGTGGCAAAGGCGGCGAGGAAGTTGTGGTAGAGGTCGATGCGGAAGGGGGCCGAGGCGGGGTGGGCGAGGAAGTGCTCGAGGGTCTGGGTGAGCTGGAACCAGAGGCGGTTGGCGTGGAAGCGCTGGAAGGCCTGGTAGAAGGGTGCGAGGTCCTTGGGCAGTTGGGGCGAGGTGAGCGCCTGGGTGAGGTACGTCTCGGGGTCGGGGCGGTCCACCTGCATCCTGGGCGGGGGAGGGGTGGAAGGGAGGGGTGGGGAGTGCTGATGAGGGTGGTCGAGTCGCTCGTGAGCTGGATCGAGTGGGTTGAGCTGAGCGAGTCGAGGAGCGAGATGAGGCGGAGGTGGGTGGAGAGGGCGAAGAAGGGGATGCGGTCGCAGGTGGACGGGCGAGTGCGGTGGGTGTGTCGAGTGCTACAGCCGAGTGCGAGCGTGGTCAAGCTGAGCCAGATCGAATGGGAACAGGACGAGCAAGCCCCAGGCCGCATCATTCCCCTCGACCACAACCCTCGACTCGCTCACACTTCCGTGCATAGCGACATACTGCACACGCACATACTTCACAGCTCGCCAGCTACTCGCCCGTCCAGCTCTCGCCGTTCCTCGTGCCAGTCTCGCTGACATCTCCCCTCCACTCTCCTTCCACCGTCTCGACCGCTCAGCAGCTCGCCAGGTTGGTGCGAGGTGAGCGCGACCACTCTGCAGCTGCTGCTCGTCACATCGTGACCAGCACACGCACGTCGGCGCCTCCTCGTGCCCTCTTCCGTCTCTCGCTCCCGCTTCCGCTTCCGCCTCTCCCGCCTCGAGCTAGTCTGGCGACAACCTCACAGCGGCAACTCAGAGCGCCTCCGCAGCCTGGTCAGTGCGCACTACTCACCGAGTTCCTCCTCCCGGCGCCGCCACCTGTCTGCTCTCTCTTCCTCGGACCTCCCGGCGCAGCGCAGCCAGCCATCCCACCTCCCGCTCGCCGCCCACCCATGCTCCCTTTCGACCACCATGCCCACACCCGAACA
Source organism: Rhodosporidiobolus sp. SP3-3/4 (assembly GCA_029873605.1). Lineage (NCBI taxonomy): Eukaryota > Fungi > Basidiomycota > Microbotryomycetes > Sporidiobolales > Sporidiobolaceae > Rhodosporidiobolus > Rhodosporidiobolus sp. SP3-3/4. Next base: position 30,839 of record JAQJIZ010000119.1, on the reverse strand, counting down.
CCACCGCCTACTGCGCGACGCGCCACACCAGGCCGAGCGGGCGTGGGAGGAGCGCCGGCGCGAGGCGAGGAGGAAGCGCCGGCGGAGGGTCGTGGAGATGCACAGCGTCGGGAAGCGGGTGCGTCTGCTCTCTCTCGCTCAGGAGGGAGAGGATCAAAGGCAGCGTGACTGTGCTGTTTCGCGCAGGACCACCATGAAGCGGACGACACCCCCTCTTCCGCCGAGACCGACTCTTCCTCCTCGTCCTCCGGCAGCGCGAGCGACGATGATGACCCTCACACGGCGTCTCGTCGTCCACGTCCTCCAAGAAGGACGGACTCGCAGCACGGGCAGACGAACCCGTACCTCCCCTGGGGCGGTGCGCTCTCGCTTTTCTCCCTTTCTCGCCTTTCCTTCATCGCCTCACCCTCTTCGCATCCCTTCCCACAGCAATCGGCATCGGCGTCCTCGGCATCTCCGGCCTGCTGTACTACCTCTTCGTCGGCTCGTCCACCTCCACCTCTGCGACCGCTTCGTCGTCGTCCAGCGCGTCCGCAGCGCAGGGCAGCGAGGTCACCGAGACGGCCACAGTCACGGCCGTCGTTGCGACTCCTGCGACGAGCAGTGTGGCTACCACCGCGGCCGCAACGACGGCCGCGGCCGAGGGCACGAGTGGCGGGACGGGCGGGTCTTCAGGAGGAGGAGGGGGGTCAAGCGGTGGAGGAGAAGGTAAACCGACAGGAGGAGCAGGGGACCGGGGCAAGAGCGGCTCGAGTCCGGGGTCGAAGACGGCGGGAGATGCAGGAGGAGGAGGGGGCGAGACGGCGACCTCGCAGGACACACAGAGCGCAACCGCGACCGCGACCGCGACGGGCTCGGCGAGCGGGGCGACGTACAGCGGCGAGGCGACGTTCTACTACGTCTGTCCTTTCACCTGTGCTTTCTCTAGCCTCGCTAACGAATAGCTCCATTTTGCAGCAAAAGGGCAACGCCGGCGGTTTCGTCCTTTCTGCCTTTTCTCCCCGCTCCTCGACCCGCTGACGGCCTCGATCCGTCCTGCTTGCAGCCTGCGGCGAGGTCAACGAGGAAAGCGCGATGATCTGCGCGCTCTACACGCCGGTCTACAGCAACGGCGCGAACTGCGGCAAGACGATCCAGATCACCCGCACCGGTCCGTCCTCTTCTCACACCCATCTCCTGCCTCGCCCTACTGACCCCCGGGCGCACTCGCAGACAGCACTGGTGGGTCCATTATCGTCACCGTCGCAGACGAGTGCCCGACGTGCGTTTCTTCCTCCAATCATCTTTCCCTCAGCTGATATTACTCCTCTGAGCAGGTGCGAAGGCGAGGGCTACGTCGACCTCAGCACCGGCGCGTACCTCAAGCTCGGCACGGAGGATGAGGGCGTGTGTGCGTTGCGTTGCGTTCTTTCCCTCCCTCCATGTCGTTTTCTTCCTCGAGCTTTCTCTGTCTCAACCTGTTCTGACTGTATCGCTTGGCGGGACAGTCCCGATCAGCTGGTACTTCACGAGCGAGTCAGCTTGCATCGAGCCTTTCTATGGTGCTACTGGCCCAAAAGCCGTTTTTTTCTCCCGGACTGGGCAGGCCGCCGTCGCTTCTCTCGCTCCTCTCCCTACGCTTTCCTCCGACAGTTCGCCCATAACCCGCTCCACCTCGCCTCTTATCCAGAAGCTCGACCGGAAAGCCTCATAACTCGTTGCGCCTCCTCTCCCGCCTCCGCACCCCGAGGACCTCCCGCCTCCGACAGTTCAGCATTCCTCGCTGCTCAGCTCTCGCTGCTCCGGCTATGGCTTCTCTCGAGCGACAGCAGCTGCTCGCTGCGGACGAGGCGTACGAGGCGCGCGCGGAGCAGGCGAGGAGGAGGCGGAGGAGGGAGGTGAGGGTGCTGCACTCGTTGCACAAGGTGCGCCTTCCTCCCTTCCGTTCGGCTAACCTGGCGCACAGGAAGAGCGGGCAGGGTGCTGACGTTTGACGTCGAGCAGGAAGAGGAAGAGGCCGACGAGGACGATGCGAGCGACTCTTCCTCCTGCAGCTCGTCTTCTGGCGCCTCTTCCGACAAGGCACGTCCCCGTGCGCCGAAAAGAAGGGAGCGTCGCTCCCGTGCACAGGATCAGGCGGACCGCAAGAGGCGGGTGCTCGTCGTTGCAGGCGCGTTTTTTTTTTTTTTCCCTTTCTCCCTCTAAATCTGCCTTCCTGGCCAGGCTAACCCAGCTTTCTCTACCAGTCGTCCTCTTCGTCTTCCTCTTCGTAGTCGTGGTAGCGGTCTACCTCCTCATCTTCCGCTCCACCGACTCTTCCACTTCCGCCTCGGCCTCTTCAGCTTCAAACCTCGACTTGCCTACTCCGTCCGACTCTTCCCCCAGCTTGTCAGCCTCGGCTACGTCTTCTTCTCCAGCCACAACAGCAACGAAGTCCTCCACCACGTCCTCGTCGGCCGCCTCTTCCACCCAGGAAGAATCGGCGACCGGCAAGTCGGGGCAAGGGACCGCAGCAAGCGGGGCAACCGCAAAGCAGGGAGACGTCACGACAACAACAGCACCAAGCTCGGGCGAGGGGGCAACAACAGCCGCAAGCGCGACGGCAACGGCTACGGACGATGCGGCGGCAGCGGGAGAGACTTACACGGGCAAGGCGACGTACTACACGGTGCTCCTTCTTTACCCCTGCCTCTCGCTTTCGACGTCGACTCACATTCTCTTCCGCTCTTGCAGCAAGAAGGCGTCGCCGGCGGTGCGTTTTCTCCCTTTCTGCCTCTTTTCCTAGGGCTCGGGCATGTCACCCTGACTGCCTCGCCTCGTCCAGCGTGCGGAGAATACCACAGCGACGACGACATGATCTGCGCGATCTCAGCTGCAAGTGCGTCTCCTCTGGCTCCCCTATGGCCGAGTCTTCTTCCTCCTGACCTTTTTCATCTCCCCGTGTTCGCTCGCCAGTCTACGGCGCGGGCACCTACTGCGGCAAGACGATCAAGCTCACGCGCACTGACGGGAGCGGCGGAACCATCGAGGTCACCGTCGCGGACCGCTGTCCCGGGTGCGCTTTTCCGCCCTGTTCTGCCTCAAGCTCCTACCCCTCATTCGCTAAACGTGCATCTCGACAGGTGCGACTCAGGCTCGATCGACCTCAGTACGGGCGCGTACGACCAGCTCGGGACGACGACGGAAGGAACGGCGAGTCCCTCTTCCCCTTCTTCCTCCTCTTCTTCCTCCGCTGACCTCGACCTCCCTGCCTTAGTTCTCCATCAGCTGGTACTTCGAGTCGTAGAGTGTACATAGGCCGACTTGCAACGGAAGCGCGGCAAACGGAAAGGTCGGCAGAGGAAAAGAAGCGAAGACGTCCGAACGAGAGTGTCTATTCTCACCCTAGCGATACATACAAGCCCTCCTCCTCGCCTCAAGACTCGTGCCACTGCCCATCGTCCCCCCAATACCCTCCGCCTCCCGCGCTCGTCGTCTCCGCGTTCCAGCTGCCGTCATTCCAGCTCGACGACGTCGGCGCGGTGCCAACCGTGGCCCAGTCCGTCGAGACCGTCGCCGTAGCCGCCCAGTCTGTTGCGGAGGCGGTCGCGGTAAGAGCGGGAGAAGAGGCCGTGGGCTGGACGGAAGGGTCGAGCGAGTTGGTAGAGGAAGAAGAGGGCAAGGCGGAGGAGGAAGAAGAGGAAAACGAGGAGGCGTCCTTCTGCTCCTTCGTGTGTAGCGCCGACACGCCCACGCCTGCACCAACCCCGATCGCGACGCAGAGGAGGACGACCAGCGCCCCAAGCCCTAGAAGGAGCTTCTTCCGCTCCCACAGCGGCCTCTTCCCCGCCGCCACCCTCGCAGAGCGCGTCGCGTTGAGGCTGAACCCCTTCTCCGCGTCACCTCCTCCTCCGCCGCCGCCGCCGCCAAGCGAGGCGAGGTTCCCAAACGACGAGGCCGAAGACCGGCGGTGGTGGTTGAGCGCGACCTTGCTCCGCGACTCGCTCGCCTGGGCGCGCTGCGCGTACCCGTGCATCGCGTTGCGCGGCGTGAGGTTCGAGATGGAGGGGACGACGGACGCGTACGAGGCCTGCGAGGCGCGGCGCTGCCCATCGTTGGCGCTAGAGGGGGCGTCGAAGGAGCCGGAGAGCGGGGAGGACTCGGTGTCGTCGTCGTCGGGGTAGAAGGAGTCGCGGGACGAGGCAGCCGTGTAAGAGGTGGTCGGACGGAGCGTCTCGGCGGCGGAGGAAGAGGTCGTCGCAACCGATCCTCGCGGCTGGAGGGAGAGGAGAGAGGTGTCGTAGCCGGCCTGGCGAGACAAGCTCGTCAGTGCTTGTCTATCGAGGTGAGCGAAAGCCGTGAGCGCACCTGCCTCTCCTCCTGCGTGACCTGCACCCCATCCGCCTCCCTCAGCAGCGCCTGGTCCTCCTCGCGCAGCGGCACCCGCTGGCTCAGCCTGCTGCTCCGCCGGCTGTCCCGCCCGTCGAACCGGATCTCGAGCACCTCTTCGGGCTCGTGGATGAGGCTGTTGCGCGCGGATGAGGGGAAGGACGACGGTAGGCTAAAGGTCGAGGGGACGCTGAGTGAGGTAGAGGGGATGGACGAGTGCATGCCGAGTTGTCGGCAGGCGAGGGAGCGGGAGCAAAGGTAGCGAGTGTTGAGAGGCGAGAAGAGGGAAGTTGAGCGATGGATGTCCAGGAGTATCGGAGAGTCCGGCCGCTGGACAGGAGGCGGTGCACGCGCTCACGCCGTTGTTCGCGAACAACGATAGCGCAGATGGGTCGGGCTCGTCACCGTCCTGTGCGGTAAGGATGCGTGAGCCAAAGTCCCGAGATGACGGGACATGTAGAGAGGAAAAGGCGGAGAGAGGAAAAACGGCGCACCTCCAGCCCTTCCTACTCTCCTCCTTCAGTCCGCCAGCCGCATGATCAAGACAAACAGCGCGATGTACAGCCCGCCGCACACGACCCCGATGAGGGCGACGACGTCGCCAGAGGTGCGGAAGCCGCGGGTGCCCCAGAGGCGTTCGGACGCTTTCTTGCGCGTCTCCTCCTCCGGGCGCGGCGGGCGGAACGAGTCTGTGAGAGCGTCCGTAGTTTCAATCAGCTCAGTCCCTCGTGGCAGAGCTTGAGTGCCGAACACGCAGCAGCGACGCACCAGCAAAGTCGTGATCGCTCCTCCTGCGCCGGAAGTGCGCGATGATGGACAGCAGGATGGCGAGGATGACGTAGACGAGTCCGACTGCGAATGTAAGGATGGCGAGCGGGATATGGAGTCGGAGCAGCGAGGAGAAAAGCGAGGACGCACTCTTGGCAAAGTCGGGCGTAAAGATCTTGAGGACGAAGAGGGCGTAGCCGAGGTTGCCTGGGTCGAGGAAGCGTCGGTCAGTCACGACTCACTCGACTACAAGCACTCGCATCGACGCGCGCGGTCGCTCCGATGCGAGACGAGCAAGCGAGCAGCGAGACTGACCCAAAGCGGTGCGTTGGTAGGCGCCTGGCGGACGGTGACGAGGAATCAGCGCGGTACACAGGAGGACTCGGAGAGCGCACACGCACCGTCAAACGTCCTCTGCCTCGCCCTCAGCTCGACAACGGTGTCGACATCGCTCGCGACGACCCAGCTGCGCCTCCGGTGTCCTGGCGTCGCGGGGCATGGTCGAGTCAGCGCGACAATGTACCGGCGAATGAGTAGGTGTGGGCGCACCCTGGTACAGCCTGTGCGGAGCGTGAGAGGGTGCAGCTGAAGTCGCCTCGAGGGGAGTAGGAGTGGGGGCGAGCGGGACGGCCATGGAACGCGAGGGGAACGATGAGGACGGGTAGCTGGTGTCGCAGAGCCGTGGGATTGATGCGAGCCGGCGGTAGCAGGTCAGCAAGCGAGACGAGCGGAAGACAAGCGCGAGAGCCGGCCGAGTGAAGGAGGGGAACGAGGCGTCGACAACGAGGCAGCTTTCTTGAGTCTCGCCTGGCCGCACCACTGACACTGTCCTCAGAAGAGGGGAGAGACGCCTCCCTGCGCGAGAACGAAACGGAATACTGCCTTTTTCTCGTCGTTCTCCTCCTTTCTTCTGCCGTCAACCGAGTCTACACCCGCCTGCATTTTCTACTGCTTCTTCTCCCACTCCTTCTGGTACTCGGCAAGCGAGGTGGCCATGTCGATGCTGCTCGAGAGGAGGCAGGAAATGGGGCAAGAGAAAGCAGAGTCAGCGATCGTCGCTCACGGGTGCATCGGCCATCGCAGCCGTAGCCGCTCGGGGCGTGAGCAGGAGGGAAGGAAGCAGCAAACGACGTACATGGTCTTCTCCGCCGCGATCGGCTCCCAGCCAAACACGCGCTTGGCCTTGCCCGCGTCGATGACGTTCTGCTTCGGCTTGGGCTGGCCAGGGTGGCCCCTGACGGCGTTCGGGAAGGCCGCGAGGAGCTCGGGCGAGGCGTGCGCGAAGAAGAGGTCGAGGAGCGGCTGGTAGGACGAGTCGGCTGCGGAGCGGAAAAGGGGGACGGAGGTCAGTCCAGCTTGCTTGTCGTGTCGGTTGAGGCCGGGATTCTGGGAAGGAGAGGGCGGAAGACGTACAGTGAGCAACGAGGAAGCGCTCGCCGCCGGCCTCGGGCGTGACGAGCGCGTCGATGTGGATCCGGGCGACGTCGCGGACGTCGACGAACGAGCCGAAGCCAGCCTGCGCGTCCTCGGCGCTCTTCTTGCCCGTGAGGAAGTTGTAGAAGCTGTGGAAGTGAGGCTCGCCAGTCAGTCAGGCGGAGCGAGGGAGAAGAGGGGGAAAAGGCGGAAGAGGCGAAACGCACTTGTTGACGGACGTGTTGAGCTTGTCGGCGCTCTCGCACTGGTGCACGATGCTGCCAAAGATCAACGGCGGGTTGACGGTCACAATGTCGAACCCGGGCTTGTCCGTCTCGACAAAGCCCCACGCGGCCTTCTCGGCGAGCGTCTTGGACGCGCGGTACGCCTGCGACGGGTCGACGGCGGCGCCCTTGGCCTCGACCTCTTTGGGCGAGAACGTGTTCCAGTCCGACTCGGTGAAGGTGTAGACCGGGTCGTGCGGGTTGACGATGGCGGCCTGCGAGCGAGGAGGGGAACCCCGTCAGCGCAGTCGAGAGGGCAAGCGAGATGAAGAGCTTGCGAAAGACGACGTGATAACGATGCGCTTGATCTGGCTCTCCTTGGCGGCGGAGCGAAGTGCGCCGAGCGTGCCCTGCACGGCCGGGTTGATGAGGTCCTTGTGCGGGTCCGTCACGCGGAAGTGGAACGGCGAGGCTATCCGTCGCACCGCACCAAGTCGGATCAGTGCACCGCTCGCTCGAGTGAGGGGAAAGAGCGAGGAGAGAGAAAGGGGGAGGAAAGGAAAGCCGCACCGGTGTGCAAGACGGCGTCGACGCCCTTGACCGCCTCCTCGAACGCGCCCTCGCGCTCGACGTCCTCGACGATCACGTACTCGAACTTGTCCGTCGGCAGGCCCTGGCGCGCGACGAGCGACGCGAGGTAGTCGCCCTTGGCGGCGGAGCGGACGGTGCCGCGGACGCGGAAGCCGCGCTCGAGGAGCTGGAGGAGGATGTCTGGAGGGGTGGATCGACGGAGAGTGTGGTGAGCGTGGAGAAGGGACAGCGGGAGGTGGTGAGGGCGAGGAGGGAGAAGGCGCCATCGGGCGAGGTGGGGGACGAAACGGTCAGCGCGAGGCAGGCAGCGGGGAGGGTAGGGGAGGAGACGTACGGGCGGCGAGGAAGCCAGATGCGCCAGTGAGAAGCACGAACGAGTCGGAAGGAACGGCGGGCATGCTGAGAGAAGGTGAGGAGGGCAGAGTGGAGGACGACTGCACAACAGCGACAACGGCGAGGGGCAGCACGAAGTTAGCTGCAGCGCGTCAGCAGAGGACATTGAAGGACCTGTGCCAGCTTACAGCCTGAAGTGAGTGGTGGAGCAGATGGAAGGAGAGCAAGCCGAATGCAGCGAGCAAACCCAGCTGGCGATAGGCGACAACAACTAGTGGAGGGCGGGTCTGCTTTCCCGGTCTCTTCTGTAAGCCCCTCCATCGACGCAAGGGTCCCACAAAAACAGCAACAGCTTACTCCCCCTCTACTCCTCCTTTTCTCGCCCCTCCACTCGCCCCTCCACCTCCGCCCCCGCCCGCTCTGCTCGATCCTCCACTCCGCCTGCATCCTCCTGCATCTGCACCTGCTCCAGCTCTGCGCCGCCGGCCGCTCGTCTCCCGGCCCGCAGGAGCGAATCGCGGAGCATCTCCTCCTTGACCTGCCGCGCCCACCGCTCGAGCTCCGCGTCGTCTGCTTCGTCCGCCGGGGGCGCAAACCCGCCGGGTACTCCGCCTGCTGCCGGGGCAGGAGACGCCTCCCCCGCCCCTGCCGCCCGCCCTGCCGCGCGCTCGCGCTCGTGCTGCTGGTCGGTCTGCGCGCGGATGTAGAGGACCGCCTCGCCGCCGAGCGTGCCCACGAGCGCAAGCCTGGCTATCCTTGCGCCGAACACGAGGCGGAGGAGGACGAAGCCCGCCAGGTAGACGGCGACCTTGCGGGCGACGACGGCGCGGGCGGGGTGGGTGCGGGCAAATGCGCGCCAGCGGGGCTTGGCGCGGAGGACGAGGTAGGCGGCTGCTGCGCCGGTGCCGAGGAGGAGCCAGGCGGCGGTGGCGACGAGGCCAGCCCAGAGGGCGAGGAAGGAGGTGAGGCGGAGGACGAGTTCGACGAGGGCCCAGAGGCGGGCGACGGACCAGCGGGTGGCGAGGAGGAGGTAGGGGAGGGCGAAGCGGGCGAGCTTGCTGCCCGAGGTGAAGACGACGAGGCGGAAGAGCCAGGGGAGGAAGAGGGAGCGGAAGGAGTTGGCGAGGTAGGTCTGGGTCGAGAGGTCGATGGCGTCGTCGACCGAGGTGGTGTCGGCAAAGGGAGGGGGCGGTGCGGGAGGTGCTGGCGGTGCTTCGGTCGGTGGCAGAGGCGGTGGTCGGGAGGGTGGTGGGGACGTCATGGCGAGCCGGGAGGGGGATTCGGAGGGCGGGAAGCTATGTGAGCAAGGCAAGTGAGTTGACAGCAGGTCAGGTAGGGAGTTCAGCGTGCTCACCTGGTGTCCGCTGCCCAGTGCTGGTTCTCACGCGAGTTGGAAAGAGCGAGGCGGAGAAGAGGAGCGAGCAGAGCGCGACCGGCGAAGGGGGCGAGCGAGGGGCGTTCAAGGGGTTGCTAGAGGAGGTATAGTGGTGCTGGCGGTGCTCGAAAGGTGATTGAGCCAGAGTGGGGAGTGGGTCGAGGTAGTCGACCTTGTCCTCGCGCCTGTTGGACCTCGCCCCACCGCTCCACCTGCTCGTTCTCTGCTTCTGACCCGCGCACTCGACTACCTTACACCCCTCGACCTACTTCCGAACGGCCGCGCCCACCTCCACCCCCTCTCCCTCCCACCTCCTCTCTCGCCTCGACCACCCTTCTCCCGCATGAGCTACCACCCGCAGGCGCGCCTCACTCCTCCCCCTCCATGCTCATAACGTCGCCACTCACCCGCTTCCACCCGCAGCCCGGCTTCCATTACTCCCCCGCGACCTACTTCCAGGTCGGCTCCCCTCCCCCCGGACCTCAACCCGGTCAGGGGCCCACCCAGGGCACCATGCAGGCCATCCTCAACCACCAAGACTCGTTCGCCTCCCAGGCCCAGCCACCGCCCACTCAGCAGCAACAGCAGCAGGTCGGCGGCGCGGGAGGAGGCCAGAGCCAGCAGCTCGTCGGCGACGAGGAGTACAACCGCCTGCTCAAGAACTACAAGCTCGCCCACCTGCGCATCGAGGAACAGCGCTCGGCCATGCTCGAGCAGGAGAAGCAGGTCCGTCCTCGCCTTCTTCTCTCGCCCTCTCCTTCTTCTGTCCCCCTCTCCTCCTTCTCTCCCCTCCTCTCCTTCTTCTCTCCCCTCCTCTCTCTCTTCGTCCTGTTCTCCGACCCTGTCTCCCTTCCCGCTTCCGCGCGATGCCTACGCCTCCGTACCCGAGCCGCGCTAACTGTCTTTCCTTCCGCCCGATCCGTTTCTTCGCTCCATCCTTGTCTTTCCCTCAACCGCCTTTCTTTCCTCCCTTTCCCTCTGTCTCTCCTCCCTCTCCCTTTCCTCCCCTCTTCCTTCTCCGCCCTCCCGCCTTTCCCTCTCTGTCTCCATCCTATTCTTCCGCCTGATCCTTTCCTCGTGCCCGCCTTTTCAATCCGCATTCTCCGTTCCTTCCTCCCTCTCCCTGGTCTCGCTCCTCTGTCCCTCCCCATTACTCCGCCGCCTTGCCCCGCTCCGCTTTTCTCTCCCTGACGCTTTCTCGCTCTCCCCAACTCTGCTCCCTCTCCCTATTGCCTCCCCCTCTTCCTTCTCCTCCCTCCTCTCTTCCCTGTCGCCTCCTTCCTCCCTCCGCCTTCTCCCCTCCCGTCTTCCTTTCCTCGACCCGCGCAGAACGCCGCCCTCCGCAAGCACATCTCGCTCCTCGAAGGCGGCGACTCGGCCGGCGCAACGGTCGTCGGCGTGCATTCGGCTGGAGGCGGCGGAGGTAGCACGGTCGACGACGTGCGTCGTTTTTCTCGCTGCTTCCTGCTCAAGACGCCTTCTACTCGCTTTGAGCGATTTTCAGGCCGACGCTGACCTCGACGCCTCTCGAACCCGCAGTTCACCATTAAAAACTCGTCCTCGTCGCTCGAGCGGCGCATCAACCGCTGGGCCGCCGACACCCTCGCGCTGCACCTCCGCTCGGCGCCGCCCCCGCCGCCCGGCACGGACCCGACCGCGTTCGCGCACCTCGCGCTCGTGCCGCTCGCCGAGGCGCTCTTCCACGACGTCGACAACGTCGCCGCGTCGCCGTTCCTCGTCGGCCTGAGCCAGAGGGGGTTCGACTACCCCGGGCTGGGGATCGTCGTGCAGAGCCTGCTGAGGCACGTCATGAGCCAGCTCCTGTGCGAGGGCATCGTCAACAAGCTGCTCGTGACCAACTCGGAGGAGGCGAACCAGTGCGTCTTGTCCCTTTCTGCCCCAAGGGGGAACTCCCCGTTTTCCTATCCCTTTTCCTCCCAACCACCCACTCTCCCTGCGCCTTATCACCCCCCTTTCTTCCCTTCCTTCTTGCATCGCTTCTCCTCGTTTTTTGCTCCTCCTCTTTCGCTGTATACTGACCGTGTTGCCCCCTCGAACCGCAGGGAGCTCACCAAGCTTCACGAGCAGCTGTTCCACCGTACCCTTTTTTCCTTCCTCTCGCCATCCCCAGGCACCATCTCACTCTCTCCCTTCTGCAGGCGAACCCCTCGTCGCTTCCGTCTGGCGCCGCCAAACCTTCTCCGCCGCGGTCGACTCGCTCGACCCCGAAATGTCCCTCTCCCTTTTCAACGAGCACATGCCGCACGTCTTCGCCCTGATCAACCCCTCGGCCGCGCACGCCTCGCCGACCTCGCCCGCCGCTGCCGCCGCCGCCGCCGCGCCCGGGCCGGCGATCGCGCCCGAGCTCGAGGCCGTCCTCGACGCGAGCTACGTGTACAGCCGCATGCTGCACAAGAGCTACTCGCCCGGCGGCGCGCTCGAGGGCAGTGGGTTCTACCGCAGCTTTGTGTGCCAGGTCGGGAGCCCGCTCGACCCGACGCAGCTTGGTGTGTCTTCGTGCCTTCTTTTCTTCTCTCCTTCTTCCTTCCCGCTCTTCGCGATCATACCTTTCTACCCAATTGTCGCCCGATTTCGTCCTTGTTCTCCCTAACTGACTCACCCCTCTTCATTGTAGAGCTTATCAAGAAGTGCTACCGCACTGAGCGCGGTTCGTCTTCTCGCCCTTCGTGAACCTCTTCTCCCTCTTCTGTGGCGGCACCGCCTCTCCCCTTCGCACCTCTGCCTCCCCATGGCCCTACAGCATTCTGACTTCCTGTACTCCCTCTCGATCCAGGCGAGCCCGAACGCGTCGGCGCCTGCCTCTTCCCGGGCCTCGTCAAGGAGACCGCGATCGACACGAACCCGCTGCCGCAGATCTCGATCCGCCACGGCCCGGGCGGGTACAACCGCATCGCGCAGAAGAAGCGCGAGACGAGGACGTTGGTCGTTCGGCGCGCGCAGGTCATTTGCGAGTGCGTCTCGACGCTTCTCACTCCTCCTTAGGGGCTTGCGCTCGACCATATCCCGGTCGACGGTCTCCCCCTCTCCTTTGGTTGAGCGCGGAGCGCTTCTGATGCTAATCCCTCCCTTCCCGTCTCCCTTCATTCCCCTTTCTCCTCATCCCTCGCCAACCTGTACCTTTCGCAGATGCGCCCTCGCCGCCGCTCACGGCGTCGCAGGTACCGGCTCCCGCATCACCTCGCCAATGCAGAACGGCACAGCGCCCATCCCGCAACCTCAGTAAACTCGCCTCGCCGCATATGCCCCCTCCCTTCGTCGCATGTCGCCCTTATTCCCCCTCCTCCATTCGTTCTCATACCTCTGTCCCGTTGGAAGACCACTCGGAATCGTCTCATACCGTTCGCAACCCTCGCAATGATACCCTCCTCGCGTCTTTGCCCTGAATCTTCTGCTTTGCATTTTCCATTTCGAGGAGCGAGGGTGCGTCCTCATTTCCCTCCCTCACGCGCTCTCTGCGTTTCGTCGTCTTCGTCTTCGTTGTCGTCGGGCACTGACCCCGTTTCGATCGGAACAGCAGCAGTCCCCTCCTTTTCTTCCCCCTCCCTCCGCGGAAAGCCTCCTAACCTCGGTCGCCCCTTCTCTGCTTTGCGCTTCTTCGCCTCTTCTCCGGCCGGGATGTCCTCTTTGGGGGACGCAGACGCTCTCGACGCTCGCCTTCCCCCCTCGCCTGGCTCTTCTCCGCGTCTCCCCCCTCCTCCCCTCCTCCCGCCGCCCGAGAGCACGTCCCGGACTCGTCCGGTCTTGTCATCGCACTCCGACCATCAGCCTAGCCACGTCGACGACCGCTGCGCTACGCCGTCGCAAGCGTCTTCGTACCCGTCATCCTCTTTTTCCTTCTTGCCGTCCCCTCCTCCCTCGACCGCCTCTTCCGCCTACTCGTTCTCCAGCACCGCCTCGACCCTGCCTTACCCTCCGCCACCTCGCGCAATGCCGGCCGCGTACGACCACCCCGCCAGCTCCTTCTCACCGCGCCGCCCTCTCCCCTCCGTCCCCTCCCACGCCGCCCGCTTCGTCCCGCTCCACCCGCCGGTCGCCCTCCCACCTCCGTCTCGCCTGAGCGAGAAGCAGCGCGCCCTCGCGCCGGCGCCTCGGCCCCCGTCGCCGCCGGACCCTGCCGTCGAGACGAAGCGCGCCTACGCCCGTGAGCGAGGCCTCGTCGACCTCGATGCGGGGGCGGCGTCCGCCCAGTCCAGCAGCGAGGACGACGAGGAGCACTCGCCCGCGACGAGCGAGCTCCCGCAGTACGCCGACGACCCGGTGCTCCTCGAGCGGCGGCGGAGCGCCCTCAAGCGCCTGCGAGGTGACGGGATCGGCGACGAGCGTGTGTCCGAGGCGAGCGAGCAGGTAGTGCGAGCGGGGGAGAAGGGTGCGCGGGCGATCGAGGACGTCCGGCGCGCGGTCAACGACGACATGCGGCGCCAGGTCGAGGAGGACGCGCAGAGCTCGAAGGCGCTTGTCGCGCGCCGGTTCGAGCGCGAGGAGGAGGACCGCCGCCGAGTTGGACAGATTGGGCCGGACTCGGCGCTGCGCAAGAGGGTCGAGGAGATGAGGATCAGGGAGGGGAAAGTCGAGCGAGCGCAGCCGGAGCAGGAGAGCGAGGACGAGGAGGAAGCGCCGCCGCCACTGTCGCCTCTCGGACCCCATGGCATGCTGCCGCTGCAGAGCGACTCCAAGAAGTCGAGCCCGCAGCGTGCCCAAGACGGCGTCGACGAGCAGGAGCTTTCGTCGCCGTCGCCTCTTCCTCCTTCAACCTCGTACCGCCTCCCACCTCCTCCAGTGCCCGTTGCGAGGGACTACGACTCGCCATCACTCGCTGCTGCCCCGCCTGCCCTCCCCTCTGCGCCCGACTACGTTTCCACCCGCCCTGTCCTTCCGCCGCAGCCTCCTCCCCTTCTTCCCTCTCCAGCATCCTCTACGCAGGCTGAGCCTCCCCTCCTCGCCCCGCCCGGCCAGTCCAGCCTCTACTTGGGAGGGATCTCGCCGTACGGCACCAGCGCTCGTTACGTCCCGACGCCGGCTCCGTCGGGGCTCGCAGCTCGTCCGGCCCCCACGAGGCATGGCTCTCTCGGACCAGCTTCGGCCTTCTATAGTGGTGGCGTAGGCCTGAGGGTACGTCATCATCTACATCTCTACCGTCTGTCGCTGTACTGACTTCGGCTGACTCCGCAGGCAATGGAGGCAGTGTCTTCGTCCTTGGCCTTCCTTCCTCCTCCGCCTTCCCGGCCCCCGTCTGCTTCGTCTGCTCCAAGCGGTCCAGCACTGCCGCCGGCGGCGATGGCGGCGAGCGGGGTTGGGAAAACGTTCCCCGAGCCGACCCCGACTCGGCACCGGCAGAGCCTGAGCTGGTCGCAACCGGGCGCGCTCCCTCCGCCCGCCGCCTTCGCGGCACCGCCTTTCCTTGACCTGCCGCGGCGCTTCCTCAGCGAGACCGCAGGGATCGAGGACGTCTCGCAATTTGGCGTTCTTCCCTCGCCTTCCGCCTTCTCCTCCCCGTCTCTTTCCCGCCCCCTCACCCACTCCTCCATGCCGCCGCAGCCGCCACGCTCCGTCACAAGCAGCTCGAGCCCCTCCCTTGGTGCCACTGCGAGCTCTGTTGCTGCCGCTCCCGCCTTTTACACCTCCCTAACGCCCGGCGGGCCTCTCATCCCGTTCTACCCCACTCCCTCACCCCACGGCGGTCCTCCGACTTCCTACTTCTCCCCTACCAGCTCGTCGCACACCCCTCCGGCCGGGTTTGGCCCCTTGCCCGCCGCCACTGATTCCTTCCAGCCCTTCTCCCTCGCGACCTCGACTTCACCCCAGCCTCTCTTGGCACCTTTCGCCGCGCCGTCCTCTGTATCTCCACCACCTCTCGCCACCTCTCCCGCCCGTTCCGGCTCGGCCGCTTCCGCCGGCGAACCTCGGCCCTGGTCCCGCTCAACCACCTCTTCGCCTTCTTCCGCTGACCCGGCCAGTTCGGCTGGTGCTCCTATGGCGCGCACTCAGCGCTTCAGCACAATCCGCAGCCTGTGGGGGAGGGGGAAGAGGGGCGAGAGGCAGGGCGAGCTCCCGAGGACGCCGGAGGAGGAGCAGCTAGCCGGATGGAGTGGGTGAGTAGATGAAGGTGGTTAGTTTTCTGTTGCAAGCTACGCGATCATGTGTTTCCAGTTGCTTTTCAAGTCAAGTTGAGTGGACAAGCTCCCAAGGCAAGACTGCGGGGAGAACAACAAGAGAGGGATAAGAGAAAGTCCAGTCATTTTGCTGCTTCCTGCTGCTGGTGTGGTTACCTTCTTCTTTTGGTCACTTACAGCTTGCCTGTTCCACGTCAGACCTTGTAAAAGCGGCCACGCGAGAAAGCCCAGGGGAACAGTAGTGCTAGCAAAGAGCCATACTAGCCTCTACGCCACTCCAGTGGAGACAGGGGAGCTCCAGCAACGACAGCTTGTGCTTGTTGTGCTGGGAAAACGCAGGAAGAGACTTTTCAGAACCAGGAAAGAATGAGAGGAAAGTTGGGCGTGGCAGAGAAATGCTTTGCAACTTGCTATTGGCAAGTGCTACTGTGCCGTAGGCTACACCTGGTTGTCTCTGTGCCCAAGGAACATGCACAGCGACGTAGGGGAGGGGTGGTAGCCAGGAAGCTATGTTTTTGCAGAGACTTACGATTGGAGAAGCTAGGTAATGCACCCTGAACTCCTTGCATGTCCAGCACAATGCACAATGCTTGGTAGGCCTTGTCCCTATAGGTGTCCAAGTGTAGTCAAAGACCAAGCATAAAAGGAAGACTAGCAAAGTCTCTTGTACCACCAGTTCTGCCTCATGCACGCCATTGCTGCCTCATGTCTCTTAGCAGGTACTGCACACCACCAAGCACCGCTTGCCACACCTGCCGCCTTGCCTCTGGACTTCCACCGTTGTGCCGGGAATGTGAGGACTTCCGCAGGCAGGAACTCTCAGCGACCAAGAGTGAGACTGTGAGAGAGGCTAGGTTGGATGACAAGAGAAGAGAGAGAGAGCTAGCCCGGGTTCCCCCTTCCCCCTCCTCTCCTTGGGCTCCTCTGATCCCGCCACACCAAGTCAAACCTTGACATTGCCCTTGTCCCCAACTTTCTCTTTTGCAATCTCAATGCAGCGGCACAGGTGCTCGCAGACTCTACAAGCAGCCTTGAAAGGTCTATAGATGTGAGCAGACTTACCGCACAAAAAGAGCAGCGAGCCAATCAGCACTGGCAAAAGACTGTATGAATTGGAGGAGCAGGGAATTGAACCCTGGACTTCTCGCAGGTCCAGCGCCATCGACTGCAATCGGTGGGCCTTGCGAAGCGAACACTCTACCCCTGAGTTACACCCCCGGTTGTTGTGCGGGCATTTTAACTTTCCAACTGCTGTCACATCCCTTGCATGTTAAGTCGAGCTGCTCATTGTTCCATCAGATTCAGCTCTCGAAGGGTTCCCCTGGCTCGCTGGCCCAGTCTGTGATTCTGGCACATGGGGGGTGTTACCACCAAACTTTGCAAGGTGGAGGCATGGGAGTACACCCGACAGAGTATGCTGCGCAGCAGTTGGCAGGCTTGCAGGCCAGGTCGCAAGCCTGCGCAGCTGCACAACTGTCAATGAGGTTGTCAGGGTGCACATATGTAGAAACAAAAAATCCCCTGACAAGCTGACCAAGTGAGCCATACCTGCCACTGCAAGCAGTTTTCCCCAAGACCCCACACTTAGCTTGGGAGACCGAATGTTCTGCCGCTGCACAGGTACACTCTCGAGCATTTTGTGGGCCCATAGGCGGGAGAATCCTCTCTGAGTAAGCTCAGATTTAGCAGTGGGGCATATAATAGGTTGTCTCCTTCTAGTACTTTCAAGCGGTTGCATGGTGTAGTTGGTCATCACGTATCCTTAACACTTGGTGTTCGGATAAGGTCCTCAGTTCAAACCTGGGTGCGATCAGTTTTTTTGCGCGCAAGGGCAAGGAATGTCTACAGTGCGGGAGGTCACAAGCCAGCACCCCTTCTGTAGCAAGAACCGCTCGCTCTTTTTCCTCGGGAGCAGCACCGTCGGAACCAGCTTGACGAGAGCTGTCGAATGCCGCCCTTCTCGCCTTTTTCGACTTCGTATTCGAGCAAAGCTAATAAGCATTAGAGAGCAAAGCTTATGCGCGAGATTTAGTGCGAGGGTCGACCAAAAGTCGAAGTCGAGGAAGCCTCCCCTGAGCTTCTCCCCCGCGCCGGTTCGTCCTCTCTCCTCGTCCTCCTCCTGCTCCCTCGCTCAAAGCTCATCAGCTATGCCTCGCAGCAACGCTCGCAAACAAGCTGCAACACTGCGCGAGAAGCGCAAGCGCGGCGACGTCTCTTCCAGCGAGGAGGACGACCCCTCGTACTGCCCCACCTCCGACGACGACGACGACCCTCCCCTCCCTCTCGACCTCGACGAGCGAGACCGCCGCATGCTCGACGTGGTCCTTCGGATCGCAACGGAGATGGGCGAGGAGGATGAGCCTGATTGGGGCGACGTGAGGGCGGACGAGGACAAGGAGTTGCTGCTGTTGCCAGACGAGGACGACGAGGAGCAGTTCTGGGCGATCTTCCAGCCTACCTATCGTGTGCGTCGTGTCTCTTCCCTCACACTGTCTTCCGTCGCTGACCTCGTCGCTTCTTTCGCAGCCTCCTAAGCCGGTCGACCTCCCCTCCCTCCCTCCTTCCTCCACTTCGACTGCTCCCGCGCCGACGACCGGCAAAGGATCTCGCCCGCATCGCCAGGGCGTTCAGCTCACGGCTGGTCACTCGAAGCGGAGCAAGCAGGAGCGGGCAAAGAAGGAACGGGAGGGCCGGGTTGCTCGGACCGAGCGGAGGGACAAGCCCGCAAAGCCGGGTACGCTGGCGTGGTTCTACCAGCAACCGGTACGTCTCCTTGATTCCCCTCCTCTTCACTAAGCTGACCTTTCTCTCTCAGTCCAAGCCCTCCCAGAACACCCTCTCCCTCTCCAACCCCTCAAGCGCCGTCGAGGCCGACGCGAGCAGGAGCCGCCCTTTGCCAGCGCCCGCGCTCGAGCACGAGGAACAAGACAACGAGGGTATGGACGTCAAGGTTGAGCGAGCAACAACAGCCGAAGAGCCGACTCCGCGCCTTCGGCCGCGGCTCGTCCAAGCCGCCCTCTTCCCCCACCGGAGCCGCGAGCCCGCGCCCTCTCCCGCTCCGCCTCCCGTCGAGCGTCGTGCAGACGACGCCGACAGCCGTGCCGGCAGTCCCCCCGCTCCTTCCCAAGCCGGCCTCAGTCCGACTCCTCCCTCCCCCTCTCCTGCCTTCGCCGTGGATGACCCGGCCGCTCCCGCCGCTTCACCCTCGCCACCCCCTCTCCTTCAGCGCCTCCTTGCCGCCGTCCTTTCGTACCGACAGCAGAAAACCAAGAAGGGCCTTACCCCGGCCGAGGAGGTCCGCCTCGGCGACCTCACCGCCTACGCCAACATCATGGCGGAGCGAGGCGATGAGGATCACAGCAGGGAGGCAAGTCTGGAGGTCGCGGCGGAGGCGAGGCGCCGCCTCCTCCGAGTCCAGCCTCTCCGAGGAGCGGCAGGGCGGAAGTTCACGGGAGCTTGGTGGGCTCGGCAGCTCCGGAAGGCCGCGCGCCATCTGCTCGACGTGCGCGAGCTCAAGATGCCGAAACGCGGCAACCAGAAGGTCCACAAAACCCTCTACACTGACCTTCGCTCCTCCCTCCTCGCCTTCCTCGCCTCACAGCCGGTCGGCAAGGTGCGTTCTGCTTCCTTTCTCTTCCCCCTCCGCCCTTACTGATCATGTCTACACGCAGGTCACGCCCAAGTCGTTTGCCAAGCACGTCGCCTCGCTCCTCGCCTCGTCGACGCTCGGCAAGGACAAGATTTCCGACTACACGGCTCGCGTCTGGATGCGCAAGCTCGGTCTAGAGCGTCGCCCTGTCCGCAAAGGCGTGTACTACGACGGCCACAAGCAACCGGACGTGGTCAGGGACCGAGAAGCCTTCCTCAAGCACTTCTTTGAGGAGATCCTGCCGTCCGTTCTTCTCGCTTCCTGCTTCCGCTTCTCTCGCTTACAACCATCTCTTCATGCTTTGCTTGCTTCAGCTTCTGCAACAAGTTTGATACCGAGGGCAAACTCGACGAGGCGGCGACGCTGCCGCTCCCGGTCGGCAAGAAGCGCCTTCACCCGCTCTTCCACGACGAGTGCGCGTGCCATGCAAACGACCAGCCGTCCGAGGCGTGGTTGATGCCCGGCAACCAGGCCATCCGCGACAAGATCCGCGGCAAGATCACACACTTCTCCAACTTTATCGTCGAGTCGTCGGAAACGGGTCGTCTCACTCTCTCGGAGGCGCAGATCGCCGCGCAACAGCAGCTTCCTGAGGCCGAGCGACTGGCAGAGACCAACGCGCGCACCATCATCGAGCCCGGAAAGGGGAAATGGTGGGACACCGACCAGCTCCTTGAGCAGGAGCGTTTTTTCTCTTTCTTTCTCTTCGCTTTTCTTGCCGTTTCTTGCTGCAAAAAGCTAGCGAGGACTCTTCTTGACGTGTCTGTGCAATTGCAGGTGGAAAAGAAGGCGATCCCGCTCTTTGAGGCCCTTTTCCCCGGGGAGACAGCGGTCTTCGTCTTCGACCGTTCTTCCTCGCACGAGTCCTACGGCCCGCGCGCCATCCGTACCGCCAACATGAACAAGGTGCGTACAGGTTCTTCCTTGCAGATATGAACCTGTAGAGCAAAGGCTGAGCTTGTCCCGTACGCGTCCCTCTTTTCTCCCTCTCTCTTCGTAATCAGGGACCCGGCGGCAAGTGCGGCAAGGTCCCGTTCACGCCTCGCGACACCACCATCCCCGGCGGCAACCAGCGCATCCCCTCCCCTCTCTGGGGGATGCCCCAGCAGCTCACCTGGCCCGCCAACCTCCCTTCGGACGACCCGCACTTCGCTCACCGAGGCCAGTGCAAGGGCCTGCACCAGATCGCGCTCAAGCGCGGCTTGATCTTGCACCCGCTGCCGAAGGGGCAGAAGGCCCTGCTCGTCAAGTGCGGCCGGTGCAAAAGGAGTGCGAGGGAGAAGGCGGCGAGGGTCCGGGCTGAGCGCCTTCAGAAGCAGGCCGACGCGGAGGGCTTCACCTTCGACATCAAAGCAGCAGTATTGGCGGATGTGGAGGCCGAAGAAGCAGCGGACAAGGGGAAGGAACAGGGAGAGGGAGAGGAAGAGGGGGACTCGGGCCGGACTGACTGCTGTCTGACGAGCTTGCTCGACTCGCAAGCAGACTTCTTGGCCAAGAAGCCCGAGCTGCAGCTGCTGATTGAGAAGAACGGCCACCTCTGCCTCTTCCTGCCCGCATACCACTGCGAGCTCAACCCGATTGAGCTGTACTGGGCTTACATCAAGAACCGTACGCCCTTCTCCTCCCTCTCTGC
The DNA here is from genome assembly GCA_029873605.1 of Rhodosporidiobolus sp. SP3-3/4. Classification (NCBI taxonomy): domain Eukaryota; kingdom Fungi; phylum Basidiomycota; class Microbotryomycetes; order Sporidiobolales; family Sporidiobolaceae; genus Rhodosporidiobolus; species Rhodosporidiobolus sp. SP3-3/4. The sequence goes on along the minus strand of JAQJIZ010000119.1, from coordinate 10,375 downwards.
CGCTCCACGCCGCTCTAATACGCTCTCAATCCCTTCAGACTTCCGCCAGGAGGCGGACGGCAAGCACGCCACGGCGAGAAAGCGCCTCCCCGAGATTGCCGACTTGTGCCCGGCCACCTCCATCCGCAAGATGTTCAATAAGGCTTACCGCTACATGGACGCATACTACAAGTGCGCCTGTCCCGTTCCGCTTCCGCCCCTTGTTCTTGCTGACGAGATCGGGACAGCCACCGCCTCGTCGGCAAGGCCGCCGAGTATGCCGTGCACAAGTACAAGTCGCACAGGAGGATCCCGGAGAGCGCTATGATGGACCTTGGCGTGCTGACGGCGTAGAGGGGAAGGCAGTAGCAGTGTTGGAAGAGGTGCAGCAGATGGTGGAAGAAGGAAGAGTTGCTCTCTACCCTTTTCTCTGCTTTTCCTTCGCTTCTTTCGCTTGCTTGCACTGGCCAGTGACACGACTGAGCGTCCCTCTTCCTCCCACAAGCTCTACCGCGAGCGAACGACATCATTGCCTCCTCCTTGCGACCTCGACTGGTTTCGGCCTTCGCAAAATGGAAAAACGGGGAAAGCCGCTGCAGCCACAAAACTTTGTGAGCAGCTTGATGACGGTACGAACGATGCACTCTCCATTTCCCAGCTCAATCGGATAAGGTTCGGCTTGTAATCGAGCAAATGTAATGTCTACTAATGCGCGAGATCTGAGCGAGAAAAAGTGAGAAGTTGACCTCGTCGGATTGAGCTGGGAAGCAGTAGCCCGGTAGCCTGGAGTGCGTAGAGCACGCTGGTGCTATTCTCTACAGGCTCTGACAATGTTGCCGAGAGGAGAAGCGAGTTGTAGCTGAGGAGGGGGAAGTGAGGGGGAGGGGTGATGGCTTGTGACCTCCCGCACTGTAGAACGGTGCGTCTCTTTTGCTCTTCAGTCAAACACCCTGCAGAGACGGATACAGGCAGTAGTTGTGCTGAGCTACGCCATCAACACGTTGATGGGATGTTTATACAAGGCTGCCATCCGTCCGGCGCTTTAGCTCAGTTGGGAGAGCGACAGACTGAAGCTTCCGTTTCATTGTTCTGCAGGTCTCCGGTTCAATCCCGGAAAGCGCCAACTGTTCCTTTTGCTTTTGCCGCGGATGCGGACAGCGTGTTGGGAGGCTGTCTGTACTTTTTCCTGCCTTTTTCTCACCTTTCTCCCCTGGTGCTACGTCCCCTTGGCTTCTTGCCTCTCTTCTCTAGTGAGCACCTGCGCCTTGATTGTCTGCATCAGAGCTTGCCTCAGTAAGAGACAAAGCACGTGCAACGTCGGCGCCTCTGACTCTTCCTCTCCTACTTCACGCTCTCCCGCTCGCGCCTTTCCTTTTTCTTCCCTTTTTGCCTGCCCACTCCCGTTCACAGACCTCCACTGTTGACCCTGAACCTGTAACGCCCTGGAGAACAACAAAAGCCATCAATACAGACCATGTACAACAACTCCCTCCTCCACTTCTCCTCTGTCGTTCCTTGCACCCCGCTCCTGTCTGTACAAGTACAACAAACCCACCTACGCCAAATGCCACAAGAAGGAGAAGGGAGGAGGAGCAGAGGCTCAAGGGAGAGGGGGGGAAAGGGATTGCGGGGAGGAGGCGATCTGCGGGAGGGAAAGTGGGGAGGGTGACAGCGCATGGGTGGAGGGAGTGAGGGGACAGACATAGGGCAATCAAGGACACCATCACACACTGAAGAAGAAACACAAGGAAGAGAGCGGCAGGCAGTGCACCTGCAGATATGTCAGATTGGCCCCCAAGATGGTAATCCCCCCTGCCCCCTTACTGGCTGTGGCAACGTCTGGGTTTGTGGAATTGCCTGTTGGCAGGATGGTGGACCGCGCGGCTGTGTGGGTGAAGACGTTGGCCGGTGCGCCCGAGGCGGTCGGGGCCATGTCTGTCAGGGTGAGGATGCTGTGGGACGGGAGGAGGCAGAAGGGAGGAGTGAGCAAAGAAGAGTGTTGGGAGACTCAGAGCACTGAAGAGAGAGTGGAAGGGAGAAGAGGTGAAGAGGACAGGGACGGGCGAGCCAGCCAGAGGCGACGAGCCTGTTGACGTGGGGGGCACCCAGTAGACTGGCGCACACTGTCTATTGGTCCCCAAGAGGGATCAGCTCTGTCCATTCAAGAGGCAGAGATAGGAAGAACAGGGGGAGGAGACGCAAGCTACGCTCCTTGTTGGCAGTGCTCTAGGCCACATGCTCAGCTGCATGCTTGGCACTGCCTTGGAAGTGCACTGGATGGAGGTGAGGGTTGCAGCGGTCAGCAGTGGAGCCCACAGTGAGCGAAAAGGTCTGCTGTTGCTGTTGAGGTGTGAGGTGGAGGGGGAAGGCGAGCTGCATACATAGAGGCGAGAGTGGGTCAGCGAGGCAGGCTTGCAGAGAGGGAGCAGAGTCCATGGTGGGTGAGACAAGGAGAAGGGCAGCAAGAAGGAGGACGGGGAGCGAAAGCAGGTGGGAGCAACGAGGGCGGTGAGGGTGTCTGGCGGGCAGACAGACAGGCTGTGCTGTGCGTCAATCCTGGAAAGCGCCAGTCTTTTTGGCCTCACTTCATTGAGCCTTTTCTTTCCCTTTTGAAATTGCCCAGGCCTATGCCGCCACCCTCCCCCATGCTTGCCTTTTCCATCCCTTTCCTGCCACTCCTTCTTTCCTGGAAAATACATCAACCAGGTACATCAACCATTTGATGTACAGATTGCCAAGTACATTCCTTCAATGGTCTACATATCCAGTCTTTCAGAGAGAACAGAGTTTTCTCCTCTGTCAACCTGCAGGTCCTGCCAACCGCTTGGCAGGATGGCCAATGCTTCATTCCAGTAGTCCTGAATACTCGCGCTGGAAGTTGTGGTTCACGCTCTGCCCCCTGTTTTCTCTCCTGTTGACCAAACCTTTTGACACCCCAAATCTCAGAGGGTCTGTGTTGCAACACAGGACAAGCTTCCTAATCAGCTCGGTTGATCTAGTTGGTTATGATGTGGACCTAATACGCTCCGGCGCGCAAGTCCAATGTCGGCGGTTCGATCCCGCCACTGAGCAGTCTCTTCTTTTACCTTGGACACTCCTGTCCTGGTGGGTTCTCTTTTTGCAGAGGCCCTCAAGCAGTGTACAACAGACCTGCCTGCACAGCTGTGCAGGAAAGCTGTGCGCAGGACGGTTGTGCCAAAGCCACTCTGCCTCTTGCACTTCCGGCACTGCTGTAGCAAATGTTGCTTCAAGGCTTGGACAACTGCACTTACAGAGGAGGGCGCTGCAGACAGGAGGTTGTGCAAGAACAGCTGAGCAAGACAGCACCATGGAGCAGAGTACATACAGGGGTGAGGTACACGGCTGTTTTCTCCCCGGGCTGAGACGGTCCTGTGGGACAAGCTCGTCGACACCCTTCCGCTCACGGTGTCCACACCCTGTTTAGCCGACAACCTGTACGTTGCATATCAACACCAGGTCCGCGCCCTGTCGAGACCGGCGTCCACACCCTGTCCACCGCGAGAGCTCACAGGCCACCCACGCCCTGTTGAGGCCGGGCCTTCCCAGCGGCAGCAGCACGCTCAAACCGCGAGCTTTTGCCCTGAGCTTTGAGGAGCAGGTAGAGGAGGGGAAAGGGGGAGCGCTGGCGAGAGGCGAAAGCGAACGGACCGCGAGAAGGGGAGGAAGCGAAGCGCGTCGTTCTGCCCTCTTCCTGCGCCTACACGCCCTCCACTGCCATGTGAGATGCTGAAAACTAGGCGCCACAATGGGAAGGAGGTCCTGGGTGAGGAAGGGCAGCTCGCAATGCATGAAGACCCCGCCCGGACAGCCTACACTTCTTCCCCCCTGCCCCCTCCCCCCCCCCCCCCACCACCCACCACCACCATCCCGCTTCCCGGTACCACCCCTTCCACCGCTCTCCTGCCCCTTGTATCCTCTTGCCAACGATCCCTTGGACTGTCCCGTCCGCCCTGCTTAGTCCTCACCGCTCCGCCTGGGAGAAAAGAAGGGAAGAGCGAGGCGACGCACCTGGCAGCCCCTGAGAGCAAAACTGAGTAAGTGGAGAGAGGAGAAGGGAGGAGGGTAGGCGAGGCGATTGTCCGACTGGTTGTAGGCAGAGGCAGAGGCGAATGGAACAAGAAGTGCCTCAACCAGGTCAGGGAGTGAGCCGAGTTGGCTCAGTCAGGACGCTCGCTGCAAGCTTCTGACTTACAGAGAGGGTGAGAAGATGCCACCATCGCAACAGGGTCGGAGTCTCGGAAGCGGAAGCGCAGTCAAAGCCGTCCTGCTCTCGCCCTGCTCCCGCTTGAGAGATGACAACGACGAGAAGCGGTAAGCGGACGTACAGCCTGTGCACTCCTCTCCCAATGTCTCACAGCCTCACAAACACCCCTCGACCCATCCCCGTTGTGCCCGCACGCCTGCCTGGCGAGTTCTGACTTGCTACTGATGAAGATGGACGAGGTGGTGGCGGCGCGAGGAGGCTGCACGGGGCGGTGAAGGAGGGTCTTGAGGGGTTTGCCGGGTGCTGTGGTGCGATTCGAGGCGGTCAGAGAGCAGATAGTAGCGGGTTGTGACGAGCAAGGCGAGCGGTGGGAGGACAAGGCCAGCTCGCGCAAAAATGGCCAAGTTCACCACCGACCACTTCCGTCTGTTGCTGACACTGGCGGCGTGCCGGCCCTCAAGGCTAGCTATGGGAGACAAAAGAGGATTGTGAGGACAATGATTGTCAGAAAGGAAGAGTCCTACAAACCTATGGGGGACGAGAGAGGATTGTGAGAACGATGAAGAAGGGAAAGAGAGGGTGACCCGGAGGCCGAAGGGTGGAGGGTCAAACTCGAGAGGCGACAACGAAAGGGGTCGTAACTAAGCGGAACAAGAGAGAGGATCCTATCCACAGGTATAGAGGCGTAGAACGAGGGGGAAGAGAAACAGAACAACCCGACCTTGCTCGCCTTCCCAACTTCCTTCTCCTCACCACCCAACTCCCGTCTCTCCCAACACCGTCCTCTCCTCAACACGCTCAAGCTGGCTTGTTCTTTGGCTTAGACTTGCTCACAAGCCTGCGTGATCACCCTCTGCCAGTCATTCGAGTCGCACAACGCTTGCTCCGTTACTTCCTCGCCAGCCCTGCTCGAGGTGGATGACGCCTGTCCAGCGACTTGCGCGCGCGGTAAGCGTACCCTACTGCTCGTTGGTCTCGCTGGGGAGGTAACGGGACAAGCACGGCCTTGCTCGCTTCCGCTTCCGAGCCTGCAGCTTGTCTTCCGCCCCTTGTTTTGCCCGCAACAGCCTCTGCGGCTTCTGCCTGTGACCGTACATCCATTGACCCAGCGCAGCCATCTCTACCTACCTCCCGTGAGAGCTCAGACAAGCGCACTGGTCTCTTTGTGCGTCTTTTCCTCTCCTCTTCCTTCTCCCCTCTCTCCTCCTCTTGACGCTCACCATCTCTTCCGTAGGTGCGCTGAGCGACCGTCTCAACCGTGTGCAAGTGACCACTGCTGTACAGTGACTCCCTGCACATCGAGATCAGGGAGAGAACACGAGGCAGAAGAGCAGCAGCCAAGGAGGCCGCATCCAGTCCTCTTTTGGCGGCAGCGCTTCCCTTGCGTTGCGAGAAGACGACGCGCGAAAAGACGGAGGCGTACGCTTCATAACATACTGCAGTGCTCAGAACGAAGAGCGGAGAGTGGGCTACACCTGCTGCAAACCTGCTTTTCCTTTTCCCCTCCGCCTACTTTCCTTCCTCCGTGCTTGCCCAGCTCTTCCTGCTTGTTGCGTTACTTCTCTCTCGCTCAATAGAGCCTCTGTGCACCTCCCAGGTACCACAGGTGTGGGCAGGAAGGTGAGCAGGGTGCGGGCAGCAAGGAGACTGGGGTGTGGACAGGGTGCAGCCGGCGGGGTATGGATAGCGTGGGACGAAAAGGCTTCAGACAGGGTGAGGCAAGCAGGGTGTGGACAGCGCTCCGATCAGCCTGTCAAGGGGCTGTAGGGCCGACAGGGCGTCGGAAGGTCGAGGAGCAAACCGCCGTGTACTTGCAGCAAGGGAGAGATGACTCTAAGTGGGCAGAGGAGACAGTCTGAGCATGGGGGAATCAGACATGAACAGGAGAGGTATCACTGCCATACCTTGTGCAAGCTATGTCAGGCTGTGAGGCGTAGCCGAGTAGGACAAGGATGAAATTTTGCAGACTGAGCAAAGCGTGGAGAAGTGGCGGGGAGGGGAGGAGGGTGGCAGGAGGGGTTGGGCAGAAGGAAGGGGTTGGGTTGGAAGAAACCCTGTTTCAGCTGTTTGCAGTAGAACAAGGTTGTTGCCACCCAGGGCCACCTTGCGGCATGTGACCTTGCCAACTAGACTTTGCAGTTTGTGCTCACCTCAACCTATGCGTGCCTGGCCCTGGCCATTCTTGCTCTCATGGACATGTGGCTACATCAGGCAGTGCCCCACCAACACCTGGGCTGCTCAATGGTCCCGCTCCCCCACCAATTGCCCCCTGCTTCTACCCCTACCACCACCCTGTTGATGAGGGGCTTGACAGTGCACCCAGCAGGGCAGATAAGATGATGCGGGGTATGAGATGCAAAGACAGCAGGCAGAGCAGGTAGGGACGGATGCAGGAGAGGCAAGCCAAGGAGGAAGGAGGGGGACTCAATGCCACGAGACAGGGACACGAGCAGGAGTCACGGGAACAGACAAGGATGGTCCATCCGGATTAGGAGGAACAGACAAAGGGCCGAGGGAGCGGGAGGGGAGGAAAAAGGGGAGGATAAGTTGTTCCAGGACCATTTTTTGGGCAATTTCTTCTCACCCAGCAGAACCACCCACCCTACATACATATCTACAACCCCCTTGTTGCCTTTGAGCTGTCATCCCCCTCTTCTTCTCCATCATTATTGTCATTCTTGTAGCTCTACCATTTCTCCACTGTACAACACCTAAGGTAGCTTGTTCTTCATCTTTTGGCCAGCTCTTCTTCACTGAAGATATTGCTTATGCTTTGCATAGGAGCCCAGCCTGATACAGAGCTAAAACTAGGAACAAAGAAACAAACAAACTACCAGCAGCAGCGTGACGACCTTTGCACCATCCTTCCCGGTTGTGCCATTCCCCTTCTCACCATCCTTCTCTCCACCACCACTTCTCTCCTTCCTTACCTTGACCAACTGCTTTCCCGCCTTTCACTACCCCTTCACCAACACCGTGGCCAGTGCCATTTTTACCACCCGCACCAGCACAAGTATTGCCACATCCATGGTGAAAGGCATGCCTGCCATTGCCCAGCCAGGGCAACTTGGAGCGGGACAGCAGGAAGCCAAGTCAGGAGCCAAGACAGTTGTGGTACAAGGTGGACAGAATCCGTTGCAAGGTGGGCAACATGTGTGACCAGTACGGAACGGTGTCAGGGACGCAGCGGTGTATGGCTGGCGGCTACACTGACATGTCACGCGCCTCCCAGCCTGCGGACAAGGAGGAGAGCAACAAGCTCACCACAAACATCATTGCGGAGAGGGAGCAAGGAGGAGCACAGGTCGTGGCCTGGGGGGATCAGGCCAGGGCAGTCAAGGAGGGTGCACGCGCACTGTGCCTCCCTCATGGCCGGCCTCTGCAAGCACTAGGACCACGGCAGCTCACCCGCCGTTTGTTGTTGAGGGCACCTTGAAGCCAACATCTATAAGTGTATGTCCCACATCAAGGAGTCTCTCTGCCACTGCACCAGTTTGTTTGTTTGTTTGTTCCTAGTTTCAACTCTGTATCAGGCATTACCTACCTATGTAGAGCATAATAGCGTCCCCAGTGAAGAAGAGCTAGCCAAAAGGTGGAGAACGAGCTAACTTAGGCGCAGAATGGTGGAGAACTGGCAGAAATACAAGAATGACGACGACGAGGGCAGGAGGGGGGGAAGGGCAGCCCAAAGGCAACGAGGGGGTGGTAGATGTGTGTGTAGGGTGGGCGGGTGTGGAGAAACAGTCCAGAAACCTCTCCTCCTCAACTTCCTCCTCTTTGTCCTCTTCTCCTCCCCGTTCACCTCCCTTCCTGCTCCCTCTGCCTCCTTGCCTGCTCCTCCTAGCCCTGCTGAACCATCCCCATCCGCTCCCACTGCCCGCGCTCGCGTACTCATGGCGTATCCTCATCCGTCCCTCTTCCTTCCTCGCCTCCCTTGTCCTACTGCCGCGGTTCCTCCGCTGCGCCACTGCACCAGTGCCAAGGCCACCCACCATGTACGGCTCAACGTCTTGCCGGGCAGTGAGCCTAAGGCAGTGATGAGCTATCAACGTGACAGCAACAGGGAGGAGGGGCCGGGGAAACACAAAGGATGAGTCAAAGATGCAGGAGGAGGAGCTGGCTCAGCGAAGGGAAGCGAGAGGAGCAGGAATGGAGGGGCTTAGTCCAGCAGGACTAGGAGGGGCAGCAGAAGGAGTAGAGGGAGCAAGAGTGAGGTGAACAGGGCAAGAAAGGAGATGAGGAGGGAGGTGGCTCTGAACCCGTTTTTTTTTGTGCATTTTGTTAGCATACCTATCTATACACACACCCCACCACCATCTCATCATTGTTGCTCCACATCATTTCCCATTGTTGTTGCCCTTGATATCTATAATCTCTGGCGAACAGGCGGGGTTCAGCTGAGAAGTGGGAGAGAGACTGGGGGGGGGGGGGGGGCAAGGATGAGGTGGCAGCGTCCAGGTGTCAACAGCAAGATGCAGAGAGGCCCGACGCCAGCCAAAATGGGCAACATAGACGGCCTTGGCAGTGTTGAGGGCAGCAAAGTGCAGTAACATGAGGAGAACCTTGACGAGGCACCAAACTTGGACTTTGACAGCACTGCGCTTGCAGTTGGCCAGGTTTGGTCCAATTGCAGTGGTAGTCGCTGTTGTTGCAGGCGCAGACAGAATGTTGGCAGGCAAGGGCAGAGAGGGGTGAGGTGGTAACGTAGCGGTGTTGGGCGAGAGGGAGATGGTGGTGTACGTCAGCCTGCAGCCATGCCATCCTGTCTTTGACCAGCTTGCCACTGAGACCAAGCCGTGTGCCTTGTGCCACACTGCCCTACACATCTCCCTCTCCCACGTGCTCACCGCCTCATTGCTGCTCAGCTCCTCACCCAGCTCATTATCCAAGCCATCTTTCCTCCGCCAGCCCAACAACCCCACACCATTGTTGGCACCATGCTCCTGGCACTTGTTGAGGTGGAAACCCTCACTGGGAGGGTATTTCGCAATGTCAGCCACCATTTCACAGCCCCTCCAGCTCCAGAGCACAGGTCCTCCTGATGCTGGCAACTGCCAAATTCCTAGGGGCTTCTGCTAGCTTGTAGAAGCCGCTTCTGTTGCTCAGGAGCGTGTTCCAAGGTGCAATGATGCTGCCAAAGTGGCGTCAAGACTTCAACAAGATCATATTGTTGGTGCTCAACGATTACTGCTCTCCCTGCACCACCAACTTGAGCATTGTCTTCCCTGGTTCCGGTTGATCATTTCCTGATTGGTTGATTGACTGATTGATCTTCCCCAATTGGTTGATTGATTGATTGTTCCTAGTTTCAACGCTGTATCAGGCTGGATTACCTATGTAGAGTGTGCAATGACTCCAGTGAAGAAGAGCTGACAAAACGGTGAAGAACTAGCTAACTTGGGCATGAAATGATGGAGAAATGGTAGAGAACCGCAAATGATGATGGTGATGACGGGGAAGGGGGGGATGGATAGCCCGGAGGCGAAGAGGGTGTGGTAGATGTGTGTGTGGGGTGGGTGGGTATGCTAGAAGGGAAGAAAATGCACAGGAACGGTCCGTAACCTCCTTCTCCTCAACTTCCTTCTCCTCAACCTCTCTTCCTCCTCAACCCCAGCTCCTCCTGCTCCTCCTACCCCTTTCCCTGCTCCTCCTAGTCCCATTGAACCAATCCCATCTGCTCCTGCTGCTCCTGCTCCCGTCAGCGCCTTGCAGCGTCGAGTCCTCCTCCTCCCTTCCACCTCGATCCTCCTACTGCCCTGTCTTCTCCGCTTTGTCGCCGTGGTGTCTACCGCCCCTCGATGTCTTGGGCGCCTTGTCCGCGTTGAGCCGCTCGTGGACGGGGTGGTGGCAAGGGAAGAAATGGCCCGAGTTGACAATGAAGGCGAGGACGGGTTTGAGGGCGGAGGGGGATGAGAGGAGGAAGGAAATGGTGGGCAAGGAGCGGCACTTGAGGGCGCGGAGGAGCGCGCGGCACTGCGGGCATAGAGCGGGCAAAGAAGGAAGGAGGAAGTGCTCCCAAGTCTCTTGTTCACCGCACTCGCACTCGCCAGTGGGTGGACGCCAGTGTGGAGCTTGCTCGCGGCAAGGTCGGAGAAGTCGTTTCGGAGGCAAAGGAAGAGCGTGGTGAGGTAGGGAACGAAGTCCGCGACGAAAAGGGGAAGAGGGAGGGGA
>JAQJIZ010000118.1:0-47218 GCA_029873605.1 Rhodosporidiobolus sp. SP3-3/4 | reverse complement strand
GCGAGGCGGACCTTGTGCTGGAAGGAGGGATGGGAGGGTCAGCGATAAATGAGCAGGAATGGTGGAAGGCGAAGGGGTTCGTCCAGCTCGCAGAGGTCGAGAAGGCGGGTGTGTTGGTCAAGCTGGCGAGTGGCTCGGGAACATCGGCGGTCGAGGTGCGTTGCTTTCTTTCCCTGCCCACCCTCTTCCCTCCGAGCGGAACTGTGGCTCAACTCTCATCATCGGGCCCGCAGGTCGCCGTCTCGGACGCCAAGCTCGACGTTGCTCTCTGCGCCGACTCGATCGCGGGCGTGAGCCGCTTGGCTGAAGACTTCAAGGCGTTGCCAGCGCCTCAGACGAAGGAGCCGTACGTTTCCTCCTCTTTGCTAGCCCGCCATGCAGCACTGGCCTCTCTTCTTGGAGCAGCTCCAAGCCCAGCCCCAAGCCGACGTCAAGTCGTCGTTCGCCCGTTCGAAAGACCTCGAAGGACTTGCTCGGTGCGTACTTTCCTCGACTCTGCCTGCCTCACCATGACTGACTCACCCGCACTTCTAAGCGAGTGTCGACCCTGCCGCCTTCGAGCGGGCTCCCGCTCTCAACGACCTGCCCGAGATCCTCGACGACGACGTCCCGGCCAACATCGACTACCTCGCCGACGCGCTCAACCAGACCTCCTTCAAGCCGAAGAAGACTCGCCGCGCTTCGTCCTCCTCATTTGGCTCCGGGTCCAGCGGCGTCCCGAGTCAGCCGCAGGGCGACCTCATCTCGGATGTGGACGGCGAAACGATCCGGATGCTCAGCCCGAGGGGGATCCAGATCGTGGACGACTGGTTCTCCGTGCCGAGGAAGAACGACAGAGACGCACCGTAAGTCCTCTCTTTTCCTTTCGATGTGCCCTGCTGACCGTCTCACCCTTTTGCAGCACCGGCACGGCCAAGTTCCGCTTCACCCTCTCGAATACCGACGTCTCGATCCAACTCCACGAAGGCTACGACTGGTTCACGACCCGCAAGGCGATCGAGGAGGAGGCGAAGGCTGTCCGTCGCCGACTCGAGAAGATCCGCCAGCTCCTCGCGAGCGGGCAGAAGCCGGATGCGAGTGCCGAGAGTACCACACCTTCCGTCACCATCTTTGGCTCGATCCAGCTTGGCCTCCCGCCCGGTGCGAGCGAGCTACCGCCAAAGGAGCTCCTCGCGGCGATCAACGACGAGCTCGACGACTCGCCCAATTCGGACGCCGTTTCGACCACATCCAGCTGGCAGACCTTCCCCGGCGGTGTGGACACCGCTCCTTCGACCTCTCCTTGTCGACCCGCTCAAGCAGTCGTCGGCAAGGCCCGCAAGAAGCTCACTCGCTCGCGCACCTACGCCATCGAGGTCAACCTGCGCGGCCTCTCCGCCTCGCTCGAGCTCTTCCCGCCTTCTTCTCCCGCCAACCTCGCCGGCAGCCTTCTCTACACCTCCCTCCTCCTTCCGAACACTCGCTCGCAGCTCTCGTCCAAGCTGCGCGTGGATGTCGCCAGCCTCGACCTTATCGACAACATCAAGACGTCGACGTGGCGCAAGTTCCTCACCGAGCTGAGGGCGAGCGACGGAGGCATCGTAAGGGCGACGGGAGCGCCGATGGCCAAGCTCGAGCTGAGTACGGTCAAGCCGGTTGGCGGAGTCAAGGAGGTAAGGGAGGAGCTGTTGCTCAAGGTGCGCTCGATGTCCCTCTTCCCCTTCTCAGTTCTCGCCTGACTGGACTCGTCTGGCAGGTCAAGGTCTCGCCGCTTCGACTCTACATCGACCAAGACGCGCTCGACTTCCTCAAGGCCTTCGGCGCGTTCCAGCTTCCCGAGTCGGCTCCTTCACCTGCACCCTCCGCTTCTACAGCCAAGCAGGAGCCCTTCTTCCGTGCGTTTCGCCTTTCGGCCACCTTTGCCAACCTCTGCTGAGCGGTATGGTTGGACTTGCAGAGCGCGTCGAGGTCTTCCCCGTCAAGCTCAAGCTCGACTACAAGCCGAAGCGGGTCGACTACAACGCGCTCAGGTCGGGCAAGACCGCCGAGCTCATGAACTTCTTCCACTTTGACGGCTCGGAGATGACCCTGCGCCACCTCGTCGTCACCGGCGTGCGTGTCCCGCATCTCCTTCCTCCCTCTCCGCCAGCTCATTGTTTCTCGCATTGCAGGTCTCCGGCACCTCGACCCTCTCGACGCTTGTGCAGGACATCTGGACGCCGGACGTCAAGGCGCACCAGCTCGCCGACGTGATCAGCGGCATCGCGCCCGTCCGCTCGGTCGTCAACGTCGGGTCCGGCGTCGCCAACCTCGTCCTCCTCCCGATCGAGCAGTACCGCAAGGACGGCCGCGTCGTCCGCGGGCTGCAGAAGGGCGCGCAGGCGTTCGCGAAGCAGACGACGCTCGAGGCGATCAACGTCGGCGCCAAGCTCGCGACCGGCACCCAGGTCCTCCTCGAGCAGGCCGAGCATGTCCTCGGCGCCAAGTTCACCACGCCCGTCACCGGCGAGACCCTCTTTGTTCCGCCGACCTCCGCCACCACCGGCGCCGTCGACCTCGAGCCGACCTCGGACGACGAGCAGCGCCGCGACGTGCGCAGCCGGTACGCGGAGCAGCCGATCAACCTCAAGCAGGGCGTCGAGAGTGCGTACAAGAGCCTCGGCGAGAACGTCAAAGACGCGGCGCAGACGATCCTTGCCGTGCCGATGGAGGTGTACGAGCGGAGCGGGAACGAGGTGCGTTGATTTCCTTTCCTGTTCTTCCCGTCCGCTTCCTGCTTCCTTCACTCCTCGCCTTCCGCCGACCGTCTCATTCTCCTTCTGATGCTCTTCCTTCGCCGCGTGCAGGGCCCCGTCCGCGCCGTCGTCCGCGCCGTGCCCATCGCCGTCCTCAAACCGATGATCGGCGCGTCCGGCGCCGTATCGAAGGCGCTCCTCGGCCTGCGCAACTCGCTCGACCCCGAGGCGCAGCAGGGCGAGATGGAGGACAAGTACAAGCAGCCGCCGGCGAGGAGGGCGGGTTGAGGCGGTGGCGGTTGTGGCCGTGTCTTCCCTCTTTCTTCCTCTTCTTGTCTCGCAATGCCCCGTTCTCGTTTTGTAGCGTGTTCTCTCGTACCCTTCTCTGTGTTTGTCGTACCACTCTTCGTGTAGCTGCATTTGCCGTTTATTCCTTTCGATGTCGCGAGAAGAGGAGAGCCGGGAGCGAAGTGCCAAATGCGAGGCCGGCCTCTTCAGTCCTTCAGCACGATGATCGTAGAGGTGCGAGAATGAAGACTTGCAGGTGGAGGAAGGATGGCACTACGAAGGCGGCAGTCGACACATGGAGGAGAGGGGAAATGAGCGAGGAAAAAAGGGTGGAAGCTTGGTACAAAGGGCTACAACAGCTCCAGGGTCCGTAGCGGAACGACAGGTGCACGCGACGGCTCCGAGGGAAGGTGGGGTGTAGGTGCAACGAAGGCTTTCAGGAGTGAGGAAAACCGGGAAGGAATGGCTGGGGGAGAGGCCCTGGACCACTCTTTCTGGGCTTGGAGCGCTCGGACGAGCTCTTCTTTTAGGTTTGCATGGTTGGACGCGGTGCAGTAGGCTGCTTCGAGGTCGACGTCGAGGTCGATGGGGCGGGCTCCCTTGTTCTCCTCGACGAAAGGCGTCTTCTCTGCGGCGTAGGGCGGCGGCGGCGCTTTCTGCGAGAGATAGTGTGCCTCGTAGAGAACTGGGAGGCGACGAAGGTCAGTACTGGCGGCAAGAAGAAAGGAAATGACAAGAACCGGACGGACCGAGGCACTCTTCCTGAACCTTGTGCAGCCGCCGCGCCAAGCCCGTGCAGTGGCCCCAGTACGGCGAGTTGAAATTGGTGTCCCTCCGCCGCTGCAAGTCGAAGTAGGCGAAATAGGCCGCCCAGGCGTCCGCGTTGAGCCGCTCCCACTCTGCCGGCTCGACACAGTCGTAAAGAGCTTGCAACTCCGGGGTCCAGGGGATGTCGGTACCTGTTTTGACAACCTTGATCAAGACTTGAGCGAGGGTTGGCGAGAGGAGTTCCGGTAAGGGCTGATAGGGGATGGTCAAGGCGGCAGGAAAGACGAGACGGCCGGAAGTGAGGTCCGCGACGGTGCGCTCGGGGTCGAGCGGCAGGGCGTCTGTGAGATGAGGGGGAGGAAAGGCCGGTGGAGCGTGGTCAGCGTTGCAGCCATTGAACAGAGCAGGAGGGCGGAAGAGGGAGGAATAAGGGGGGAATGAGGCGCCGACGCACCGGATCCCGGCTCAGAGCCAAATTCGAGCGCATGTTGAGCAGCGCAGTACGACTTGGGGTCAATCCCCTCGACTTTGTTCAGCTCGAAGCGTTGCAGCTTGCGAAGCCAGAAGAGGCGAGGTTGAGAAAGAGGCGGCGGTGCGGGCTTGGCACTTTTGGTTTGGAGCTCGCGCAGTGCTTCGGAGGAGAGCATGTAAGCGCGGAGCTTGGCAACTGTAACACTGGAGAGAGAAGTAAGGAAGAAAACGCACACAAGCAGTCGCGACGCCGCTCTTCAACCCGCTTCTGCGCCGCGATGTGCTCCTCGCCATTAAGCAGGCTACTGCCGGGACCCGCAGTACAACGCCGGGCCCACTCGACCACTGCTAGCGAATCCTCCAGCTGGTCCGCCTCGAGGCTCGCCCACTGCTCGCTTGTGAGCAGGTTGAGCAGCGGGTCGTACTCGGTCTTCCAGGTCGCACCTTGTGCGAGGAGGGGCTCTTGCAGGTCGGTGGGGACAAGGACGGGCCAGGAGCGGTAAAAGGACGAGGAGGGCGGGGAGAGGAAGACGGCGTGGCCGTGCTGGAGGTAGCGGCGCATCTGGTCGACCGAGTCGAGCGGCTTGGCGTCTACCTCGTGCGGCTGTCAGCCAGCTGGAGCCCGGAAAGAAGGGCGTGGGGTCAAAGACGCACCCGGACACGCCTCGAACTCCTCCTTCGAGCCAAAGCAGAGCACCTCCTCTGCGAACTGCAGCGCCTTGTCGTCGAGGCCGAGCGTCAGGTGGAGTAGCGCCTGTTGTCGGTGCCGCGGCGGGGCATGTTGTCGAGCGTGCGGGGGACTGTCCAGCCCACTCGGGGGGAGGTGGGCCAGTCGGACGAGGGTTTAGTCGAGTCGAGCATGGGAAGGAGGCTGCGACGAGAAGAGAGGGAGAGGGCTGGGGGCTAAAGAGAAGAAGAGAGAGCGGGAAGCGGAAGCAAACCAGGAGAGGGCGAGGACAGGAAGCGGACTTGAGGGGGACTCGTCAAAACCAGCTTCGATTCGGATGCATCGCCTCCTGCCCCGCATCTGGACCGCATCGGCAGTATGAGAGCAGGGCTTGCGCGGCTTCCCATCCGCGCTCGCTGGCTGTTTGCTGAGCGGAGCGAGCGGGCGAAGAGGTGAAGCAAGGCGACGGGGCAGGGCGTGCGCTGGTCAATCGGAGGCCATAGGTCATCAAGGCGTTCGGTCGTGCGCATAAAGCGCCAGAAGCTGTGTTGATGAGCCGAAGTGAGCGGGAGGAGGGAGAGAAGCAGCTTGACCTCCGCCGCACCCGCTGCTCACCATGGCTGGCTTGGAACGCTTCCAGACTCTCAAGAGCAGCTCACTGGACGACCCGAGCGTGCATCTGGGCTCATCCACCTCGAAGAACGACGATGCGGACGAGGGCGGCGGAGCGAGGTTGGACGAGGCGAAGGAGCAAGGTGAGCGCATGAGAGGCGTGGAGGGCAGTTGAGGACGTCTAATGACACCCTTGATACACCTGCAGTCCTCGACCAGATCATCACCGCCGCTACCTCGTCTCCTTCTTCCGCTCGCCGGCCCGTCTCGCTCGTTCGTCCTCCTCACCCTGACTTCCTGCTCTCCTTGCGTTGACCAGTCCCTCTGCAGCTCGACCTTCCGACCGAGCTCCTCGGGCACATCGCCGGCTTCGTGCAGGACTGGCCGAGATACTACGATAACTCGAAGCGCGATCAGGCTAGGCTCTGCCTTGTCTGCCGGTCCCTGTTGCCGTTCGCGCGCGCAGCTCTCTACTCGGCCATCGAGTGCAACTTCTTTGACTTCACCGCGTCGTGGTACGGGGCGCCGATCCGCTTCGTTCAGTCGCCTCGCCACCACTTGCTTTACTCCGTCCGCGCAACCCGCCACGAGGTCGCCTCGCTCGTCCGCACGGTCACATTCAGCTGTTCTTACATTGATGGCGCCAACAAGCGGGAGTGGGGCTCAGACCTGCTCCAGGACGTCGAGGAAGACGAAGCCGGCGAAGCGGTCATCGACCTCTTCATGCAGCCCCGCGCCGTCGATCTCGTAGTCAAGGTGAGACGAATCATCGACATCTTGCCCGGCCTCAAGGGTCTACGCTTCAACGACGATTATGGCGACTTCGAGCCCGCCATCCGCTCCATCACCTTCACCTCCGTCACCTCCTTGCGCATCCGCACCTTTAACCCATCTCTCGTGGAGTCCTTCCCCTCACTACGTGCACTCAGATGCGACAACATCAAGGTCCCGTCTGCACAGTCGTCCGTCACTCCGCCCAAGCTCGAACGCCTCAGGTCCTTCTGCGAGCTGAGCTCGATCCCAATCGACCTCCGGGCGTTCAGCTGGCTCCTCTCAGCTTCTCACAGCACTCTCCGGACGCTTCATGTCCGGCACAACGACAGGACCCCCTCTCTCGACACTCTAATCTCCCTTCTTTCCCGCCTCGAGCACATCGTTTTTCACTTCCGCCGAACCTCCCCTCAGGCATCTCCTCCCCCTCTACCGTCTCTGCCACCCTCCATAGAAACTGTCGAGCTCCGCGATTTCTGCGTACCGCCCCTGCACTCAGCCGCCCACCTCGACCAGACCTTCCTTGCGAATTTCTCCGCGCCTCACGTCCGCAGACTCGTCCTGGTCAGCATGGACATGCCCGCCGAGGTATACATCGAGCTCCTCGCGGACGCCTCGCGCCTCCCGAGCCTCGAGGCCTTCGATGCCGCGACGGCGCAGTGGGTTCAGGCGGGCGTGGCAGAATGGATGGCGGTCGCCGGCGACCTGCACAGGATTTGCGCTGCGCGAGGGATCAAGGTCAAGCTTCCGGATCGTGCGAGTGCGAGGATCTGGTGAAGGGGAGTGCGGGGCGGGCGGGAGGTGCGTTTTCTTTGCTTCCGCTTCCTTTCTTCCTCCTCCCTTTTGCTCACTTCCACGTCTTCCTCCGCGTTCGCAGGCAAAGGGTGATCCTCGCTTCTCTCGTATCATGACGCTGCAAGTGCATTGCTTGGATCGCCGTTCCCGAGAGGGAGAATGGGAGTCGAGAGTGGATGGAGGCAAAGGTGATGCAAACGTAGTCGCCTTACTTCGGCTGCTCCTCGAAGCCCACATCGACCTTGGCTCGCTTCGTCCCGCCCTGTTGTCGCACGGCTAGACTCGCTCGAGCACCGGTGTAGACCTGCAGCACGTCTATCGGACCCACGGCTGCCTCTGGTCCTCTCCTCACCTCTCTCGTCGTCCTCGCTCGCCTCGTCACTGCCCCGCACCGCCCACCACCTTGTCCACTCGACTAGCACCACCAGGGACGATCTGAGGAGCATCAGGTGAGCTCACTCTCCCACCTGTGCACTCGAACCGACTCGTACAGCGCGAGTTGGGGGACGGCCAACACGACGACGTCGCACCGTCCACCATTCACTCCTCGTCACCCACACCTTGAGGAGAGCTGCGGCTACCCTCACTGAGCCTAGTCGACGAGTGCGCACCTGCACGTGCCACCCTCGTCGCGTCTCGCGCTGTCGCCGTCGAGTTGGCCTCGAGTCTGCTGAGGAGGACCAAGCACTCGTCTCGCTCCAGAACACCCACTGACTTGTGCTCATCCACAGCCCACCATGCTCCCCTGGAACCCTCCCTCGTCCTTCTCCCTCCAGGACTCCCAGCCGCGCTACTCGCCTTACTCCAACCACGACAACCCCGCTCCGCACCAGCAGCCCCAGCCCCAACCTCCCCAGCAACTGCAACAGCACCAGCAGCAACAGCAGCAGCAGCAGGGTGCAAATGGCGCCCCGCCCGGCCCGCCGCCGTCCGCCTCGCAGGCGCCCTACCCGCCCATGACCCTCGCCGCAACGCTGCACTTCCTCCAGTCCGAGCACCGCCGCTATGCCCGCGACAGGAACGAGTGGGAGATCGAGCGCGCCGAGATGCGCGCGCGCATCGCGCTGCTCGAAGGCGAGAAGAGGGGCTCGGAGGGCGCGCTCAAGAGCTTGGGGAGGAGGTGCAAGATGCTCGAGATGGCCCTCCGGGGCGAGCGGTGCGTTCGCGTCGTCTTTACTCACTCGCTGCTTTCGGTCAGACAGGGCCGGCGAATCCGCGTACCAGTAGACGCACGGGTAACTGACTCTTCCCTTCCTTCCCTTTTTCACCCTGCAGGTCCAAATTCCTCTCGACGACCAACGCCCTCGCCTCGAATGCCTCCCCCTCTGTCTCGGGCACCGCCTCGCCGATCCCAGGCCTCCCGTCCGCCACCCTCAAGGACACGGCCACCCTCGGCGGTCCCGCTGGCATCCCTCCGGCCAAGCTCGCCGCGCTGCAGCAGCACAAGGACGCGACCGTCTCGGCGCCCGTCACGCCCTCGGAGGCGCCGGGCGAGAAGAATGTCGGCAAGGACAAGGACGGACCGCCCAAGTCCACGCCCATGGCCGCGTCGTCGTCGTCTCCCGGCCAGCCTTCTTCCGCCGCGAAGACGGACACCGCCGCGGCCGCGGCGGGGCAGAACGGGTTCCAGACGGGGACGTGGAGTGCGGTCGGGGCGGGAGCGGCGGGCGCGAGGGATCCGAGGGGCAAGGCGCGGAGCAGGGAGTACCTGAAGCAGTGCGTCTTTCCTCTGCCTCTTCTCCCCTCTCTCCTGCTTCCTCCGAGACTGACCCCGACCCCCGCGCCCTGCGCCATCAGATGCCTCCAAGAAATCACCTACCTCACCTCGTCGACGACGCTCAACCCGCTCTCGTCCTACTCGTACGCCGCGCCCTCCGTCGCGCGCCCGCGCAAGTCCCTCCCCGACGCCGTGCCGGCCTCGAGCGCGCCGGGCGTGCTCAACCTCGCTGCGCCCGCGCCTGCCGCCGCGCAGGAGAGCAAGGAGGAGAGCAAGGACAAGGGGCAGGGGCAAGAGAGCAAGACGAGCCTCCTCTCCACGTTCCCGTCCGACCCGCCGAGCGCGTTCGTGCCCCTCAGGCGGCAGATCAGCCAGCCGGGCCAGCAGGGGTCCGGCAGCAGCGCGCGCGGGGTCGTCCGCCCGCCTGTGACGGAGGCGGGCGAGCAGGGCGAGAGGGAGGGAGGGGAGAAGAAGGAGCAGGGGCAGCAGGATGGGGAAGAGGCGGAGGGCGAGGAGCTCGACCGGCAGATTGCCGAGCTGGCCGCCGCTGCGCCTCTTGCTGCTCCTCCCGCTGCTGAGGCCGAGGAGGAGGCGCAGCGCGCCGCTTCCGACGACGCCGACGCTGCCGAGGTCGAGCCCGCCGTCGAGCCGGTCGCGGCAGCGACGGAGGCGGACCCGGAGGAGGTCGCCACCCCGGCGGACCCCTCCGACGCCCTCCCGTCCTCCCTCCCTCCCTCCTCCCTCCCCCTCCCCACGCCCCCTGCCGACGACGTCCCCGCAGCGCCCACGGCAGCGGACGAGCCGCCCGCGGTCGCAGTCGCGGTCGACGAGGCCGAGTTCGCGCCGGCGCCGGCGCCGTCCGCTGAAGTCCGGGACGAGCTCGTCAAGGAGCCGGATGTCGGGGCGCAGCAGGAGGAGCTCGCGGCCGAGCTCGACTCGGAGCCCGCTCCGGAGAAAGAGAAGGAGGAGGCGCTGAGCGAGGAAGAGGAGAAGGAGGAGAAGGACCTGAGCGGGAAGGCCCAGGAGGCGACGCCTGAGGTCGAGGACGAGATGCCGAGCGGGGAGGACATCGAGTTTGTCGAGGCGGCGCATGGGGAGACGGCGGTTGGGGAGGAGGCTGTCGAGGACGAGATGAAGGAGGACGAGGCCGAGGAGCAGGAGGACAAGGACGAGCCGGTGCGTTCTCCGTTCCTTCTCTCCTTCGGTCCCTGGTTGAGTCGAGCGGGTAGAGCGAGCCCAGGCTGATGGGCTTGCGTCCTCCCCCCTCGCTCTCCTCGCCACGTCCCCGTTTCTATCTCCGCGTTGACTGTACATAACGACTGATCTCGCTCTTCCTATTGCCTGTACCCGTCCTCTCCCCCTCTCTTCTCTTCCCTCTCTTCTCTCCCCTCCCTCCCAATTCTCCCAACTCAACCTCGCACGTCCGCCCCGCGGGCAGTCTTCCAGCTCTCCGCCGCCGCCGCCGTCAGCATCCGAACCGCAAACGGACGAGGAGCTCATCCTGACGCCGTTGACGCAAGAGGACGAATCGACCGCGGCGTCGGAGGAGGACGACAAGGAGGAGGAGGAGGAGGAGAAGGAGGAGGGGACCTCGGCCTGACGGACCTCTCGTCGGCCGGGACTGCGGGAGGAGGCGTCGAAGGAGCAGGAGAGGAGGGAGGCGAGGCGGGCACGGAGGCGGACGCGGTGACGGCGCTCTTCTCGCCCTCGTCCTCGTCCGGGGAGGAGTGGCGGCAGAAGCTTCGCGAGGCGGGGCGCAGGGCGTACCCTTCTCTCGCTGGAGCGGGAGGAGGAGGAGGGGACAAGGAGCTCGAGGGCCTGACGTGGGACCTCGACGTGGAGGACGCGGAATCGAAGGGGAGCAGCGAGGAGGGGAGCTTGCCCCGCGCGGGCAAGGGGAGGAAGAAGAAGGGCAAGAAGGGCACGAAGCAGCCCTCCGCCGACAAGGGCAAGGGCAAGGGCGAGGGCGAGGGCGAGGGCGAGGACGCGACGAGTCTCGCGCTGGGCAGGCAGTACCGCGCGAAGCGGGTGCTTAAGAGCCACCTTGAAGCTGTGAGGGCCGTCGAGGTCTTCGACGCGGCGGGCGAGGTCGAGGTCGTGAGCGCCGGCGACGATGCGACGGTCAAGATCTGGAGGGGCGCGGCGGGCGAGGGAGGGTGCGTCACTTTTCTCTCTTTCCTTCTTCTGCTGCCTTCCCTTCCGAGACCAGCGAGCTGATGAGGAGAAGACAACCTCGTACAGATCCCGCTCTGACATGGAACCGCTCGCAACGTTCCGAGGCCACTCCGCCCCGATCACCTGCCTCGCCTACTCCCCCTTCTCCCAGACCATCTTCTCCGCCTCGCTCGACTCGACCATCCGGCTCTGGCGCGCGCCCTCCTTCTCCCCCTCCTCCTCATCCTCCTCCAGAACGTACGACGCGCACGACCCCTCGCGCGCGCTCGGCGTCCTCGAGCCCAAGGCGGACGCGGTCTGGGGCTTGCAGGTGTTCCGCGCAGGGGACGGGCAGGAACGGCTCGCGGCGATCACGGCGGACGGGAGCGTGCAGGTCTGGGACGTCGAGAAGCGCGAGATGGAGCGGAGCTGGACGTACTCGGCCTCGCCTTCTTCGTCGACTTCCCCCGCGTCTACCACTTCCCCCTCCTCCACCGATGGCTCCCTTCGCAAGCGCCCCTCGTCCTCGCCCGTCCCGACCGCCCTCTCAGTTCTCCGCCTCGCGACCGGCAGCGCCAAGGTCGACGGGCTCGAAAAGGACAAGGACTACCTCGTCGTCGGTTTCCAGAACGCGGTCGTCAAGGTCTACGACCCGGAGGGAGGGAAGGAGCTGAAGGAGGTGCGGGTGGACGGGACGTATGGTGCGTCTTCGGCTTCTCCCTTTCGTCTTCCCTCTTCCCTCTTTATGCGGCAGCGCACTGACCGATCGTGGACATCTGAACGCACAGACGGTACCCCCGAGACGCAGCTCAACGCGCTCGCCCTCCTCTCGACCCCGTCGCACGTCCTCCTCGCTACCGCGCACGAAGACCGCCACATCCGCGTCTTCGACCTGGCCTCCGCCTCCACGCACCCTCTGGTCGAGACCGTCGCGCACCTCGACGGGGTGACCGCGCTCGCCGTCGCCCCGCCTACCGCCTCCGAGGGCAACGCGCCCCTCCTCGCCTCGGCCTCGCACGATGCCTCCCTCCGGCTCTGGTCCCTCTTCCTCCCCTCATCCTCTGCCTCCTCCGGCGAGGGCGAGAAGGCGTCCCTGACGTGCGTCCAAGAAGCCTCGACGCACCGCATCAAGGGCCACGAGGGCGTGCTCGACGTCAAGTTCGGCGCCGGGGCCGCTGGGGAGCGCGTGCTCGTTACGGCGGGTGCGGACGGGACGGTCAGGGTGTGGGAGAAGTAGGCAATGCGCCCTTCTCTCTGCCCTTTTCTTTCCGTCGCCTCTCTCCTCCACCTCTCTTCGTTGCCTTACCCTCCACCTCTCTTCGTTGCCTTACCCTCCGTTTTCCTTCGGCCCGTACCTCTTCGGCCCGTAACTCTTCCCCTTCCCATCGCTCTTATCCCTCTGAACCCTCACCCTCCCTCTTCGTACCCTTTCCGCCGTAGAGTAGATACCCCCCTCCCCTCCCTCCAGCCAACGCCGTCGATATCCCTCCCTCTTTCTCTCGTTAGTCTCCTCGTTCCGTCTCTCTGCATGTTCTCTTTCCTCCTACCTCCGTTCAGTCGCAATCAACAAAGGAATCGACAGTACCGGTTGATTTCGCTCGCCGTGAGCTGGAGAGGAGAACTAGGAAAGCACAGGAAGAAATGAGGGAAAAGAGGCCGAAATAACCAACGAGAGACGAGGGAGGAAAAAGGAAAGTACGGGCGACCTACGGCTCGCCGGCATGGCTCCTCGCCGCCGCCGCGATCTGCCCTGCGAGCTCCTCGAATTCGGGGAACGCGTCGACGCTGAACGACCCGCCGAGGCCGACGTCGCTGAACCCGAGCGTGGGCTGCCTCGACGGCGCAGTCGGAGGAGCGGCGTAGGCGTGCTCCTCTGCTGCGCCCGGCGAGGGGGAGGACGAAAGCGGGAGAGGAGGAGGCGCCGAGGGCGCGTGGGCGTACGAGCGTTGCGAGCCCGACGGCGAGCGCTGCGCCCGCTTCCCGGCCGCGATGGACGGGTCGCGGTGAGGGTCTTGCTCGTGCGAGTGCGAGCCGCTCGACTGCGACTGCGAGAGTGGGTCGGGGGCGGGGGCGGGCGAGGCCGAGGTGGAGTTGGCGTTGTGGGAGGAGAGCTTGGTCGGGTAAGCCGGGCCGCCGGTGTAGTGCGAAGAAGAAGAAGGGTACGACGGAGCAGAGGCGGCGTGGAAGCCCGGCGTCGGGGCCGTCGGCCCGCCGAAGCGGTCGAAGCTGCTGGTGGTGCCGCCGAGGGTGTTTGAGCGGGCGGGAGGCGGCGGCGGAGGGGCTTGACGAGAAGCTTGAGCGTCGACGGCAGCTTTGGCGGCGTAGTCTGTGCGAAGAGGGGGAGAGGGTCAGTTGGAGAAGGGCAAAAGGAAAAGAT
This sequence comes from Rhodosporidiobolus sp. SP3-3/4, assembly GCA_029873605.1. NCBI lineage: Eukaryota > Fungi > Basidiomycota > Microbotryomycetes > Sporidiobolales > Sporidiobolaceae > Rhodosporidiobolus > Rhodosporidiobolus sp. SP3-3/4. Next base: position 33,884 of record JAQJIZ010000118.1, on the reverse strand, counting down.
AGGAGAAAGCCTACATCGCTCCAGTTCCGCTTTCTCGTCGGCAGCAGAAGCCTGCGCGGCACTTGCGTCGAGGACGGGGTACGAAGGAAGGGCGTCCTCCTCCTCCGACTCTTCCTGCACCGGCGCGGGCTGCTTGCCGCGAGCGTCTTCGGCACGGCGACGAGCGGCCGCTTCCTCCTTCTCCTCGGCGGCGGTCTTGTAGCCGGTCCCCCTAGAGCTGGACGAGGAAGGAGAGGCGGGAGGAGCGGCATTGACCGGAGCCGGGAGAGGCGGAAACGGCGGCGGGACGGCCATCTCGGTCGGGCCAGTCGAGTAGTGCTCGAGCGGCGGGCGCGAGCTCGACTCGATTGAGTAAGCCGGAGCAGTCGAAGAAGACGGAGTCGCTGGGATGTGAGTGTTCGACCTGCTAAGGCCGGCACCGTACGAAGGCTGGCTCGGCGGCATCGGCGGCTGAGGGAAAGAAGGCTGCGGGTACCCGCCGTAGGGGTTCGCGAGCGCGGCCGGGTCGACCGAATAGGGCGTGATGAGATGCGGCTGAGAAGGGCGGCGGACGGAAGGAGCCCGACCGGCGAGCGGCGAGGCCACGTTCGCGCGGCGCTGCTCCTCGTGCTGGCGGAGCTGGCGGAGGTAGGCCGCCTTAGCTTCGCTCTGGCCGGCTTGCTGGGCAATCGCCTGAGCGTAGAATGACGCATCGGCGGCGGCGGCGGAGGTGGAAGGAGCGAACGAGGCGACGGAAGGAGCGCGCTCGATACCGGCCGCGATGTGTTGGGCGTAGCTCGGCTGGGACGGAAGGTTCGGGTAGGCGGGCTGACCGTAAGGAAGCTCGGTCTCGGGGTCTGCGAGGCAAGAGAGAAAGGTCAGCGTCGAGGAAGAAAAGGGAAGAAGAGGAAGAAAACGCACAGGAGGACTGCGGCTGCGGAACTTGCTGGGCGACAGCCCTCACTTCCTCCTCTTGTTGACGCTGCATCTCCCGCTCATGCTCCTCGCGACGACGGGCAGCTTCTGCGGCCGCAGCCTCGGCGAGCTCGGCCTCTTCGCGACGGCGCCTCTCCTCCTCTTCCCATCTCCGCCTCGCCTCCGCTTCAGCGGCGGCCCGCGCCCTCTGCTCCTCGCCCTCCCTCCTCCTCCTCTCCGCCCCGGCTCTCTCGCGCTCCATCTCCGCCTTCCTCGACGCCACGACCCTCCTCTGCTGCTCCTCCCGCACCCTCTCCTCGTCGAGACGCTTGAGCTCCTCGGCCTTCTTGCGCTTCATCTCCTCTTCGGCCTTGCGCTCCGCCATCTGCCTCGCTATCTTGTCCTCCCTCTCCCGCTCCGCCGCGCGCTGCTGCTCCTCGAACCGCCTCAACTCGTCCTGCATCGCCATCTCGGCGCGGCGCTTCCGCTCGTCGAGCTCGGCCAAAGCGCGCGCGCGCCGCTCCTCCTCCTCGCGCTGCCACCGCTCCTCATCGGCGGCAATGCGCGCGCGCTGCTCCGCCTCGAACCGCTCGAGGCGGTCGTGCTCGGCCTGGCGCTTCTCGAGCTCCGCCTCGGCGATCAGGCGGTCCTCGTACGCGTTCTGCGCCTCCTCGAACTCGAGCTCGGCGAGCGCGCGGTTCTGCCGCTCGAGCTCGAGGCGGGCTTCTTCTTGCCGCTGCCGCGCCGTCTCCTTCGCCGAGAGGAAGAGGCGGCGCTTCTCGGTCTCGGCAGTCGTGAGCGTGCGGCCGAGGAAGGCGGTGGCGGCGGATGACGACGAACCGCCGGGCGATGAGACAGGCGGCGAGCGAGACGGTGACTGCGGCTGGTCTTGCTGAGGCGGAAGAGCAGGCGGCGCGGCCGAGACCTCCGAGCCGGAAAAGGCCATCATCGTGTTGGTCCTCGTCGGCGTGAGGTGACCACGGGCAACGAGCGGCGCATCGTCGTTAAAGCCGTCCTGGAGCGGCGGCGAGAGCGGGCCTTGGGTCAAGTAGCCATTCTGGATGACCGTCCGGCGCAGGACCGCCGCCTGGTGCAGCGGCGCCGGGTCGTCCTCGACCGTTGGAGAGCGATACGAGTCGGTCGGCATCGGCGCCTCCTCCTGCGAGCCGCGGAGAGAAGCTTGCAGTCGCTCCCGGCTCTGCGTCGCGCGCTCGTACGCCGCCTTCTTCTCCTCCTCGGCTGTCGGGCTGGGGACGAACGCCGGCCTGACTGGCGCCGGTGCGGGCAGCGGCGGCGTCGAGGGCGTGACGTCCGGCGTCGTCGGGTTGGCAACGTGGTACCCACCGGAGGAGAGTCGGCGGGCGTGGTCCGGGCGCGAGGAGCCCTGCGAAGAGGCGTCGCGCAGGCGCGCTTTCTCCGAGGTCGCGTCGAGGTAGCGCTGCCGGAGCGGCTGGTACGGCTCGGGCTCAGCTGGAGGAGACTGGGCGGGAGGAGGCGTCGACTTGGCCGACGGCGTGGTCGGAGCCGGCTCGGCTCCCATCGCCGCCCTCGACGACGGGACCGCGAGGACCGGCTTCTCGGGCGTCTCGGTGGCGCTCGGCAGGCCCGGGCGGGTGCACAGCCCCTCGACCCAGCCAATCTCGTTCATGATGCCCTTGCCGACGCGCAAGCTCACGGTGCCGAGGACGACGTGCCAGCCGTCGACCGAGATCTCATCGCCGCCTTCGATCATGGCGCGGATCTTGAGGTGGTACGAGACGTCGACGTGCTGGGAGAAGCGAGAAAGAGGAGGTCAGTCTTGATCAAGGAAGAGAGGGGCAACAACGCACCTTCGCTGTCCTGGTCGTGATCCTCGTGTGGTCACTCGGCACCATTCCGCTGAGCTCGAACGCCACCGGCTCGCCCCGGTACAAGACGGCGAACGCGCTCGGCTCGGTGTGCGGGTCGGGCGAGACGTCCGCCGTCGCGGTGAACAGCGTGTTGACCTTGGGCGGCGAGCGGATGATGAAGTTTGGGTTCGTCGGCGAGGGGTAGGTGAACTGGATCGTCTCGCGCAGGACGGCGTCGAGGCGGGTAAGCTGCGAGCAGGCCACGGGTCAGTCTGCATCCAGGGAAGGAAAGAAAGGTGCCGATCGAAAGCTGACCTTGATAGGCTGGTCGCCGCCCCAGCCGACCTGCACAAACAGCTCGACCGCGTCCCCGGGCCCGTACGCCGCCGACGCCCTCGTCGCCTTCATCCACACCTCGCCGGCGCTGTCCTCGCCGCTGCCCCCGCCGCGGGAGAGCGGCAGCTTGGCCTCCTTCGTCTCGCCGACGGTGAGCTGCCCGGGCGGGGCGGCCCAGGGGAGACGCGGCGGGAGGGGCGAGGGGAGGATGGGCTGGTAGGCCGGCCAGCGGAGGAGGTCGGCTTTGTCGAGCAGGATCGGGGCTGAGGCGACGAGGATGGATGGCTTGACTACGCCTTTGAGGAGGGTTCTGCGCGACAGGGAACGTCAACATGAGGCAAGAATGAGAAGGTAGGGAAAAGTCGGACTTCTTGCCCTTGCAGATGAGCGAGGCGACGATCTGGTAGCTGTTGAGTGGATGTCAGGGATACGCCGAGGTGAAGGGAATGGGAGGACGTACGCGACGCCATTGAGCTTGTTGTCGACCTCGATGGTCGGCGGAAGGCCTTCCGGAAGCGGGACCGAGAACGGGTAGTTGCCCTGCTCACTCCCCGTCAGCCGTCAAGCTCGGAAGTGAGAGCACGGAGAAAGCGACGCACGTCCGGGATCACCTCGTACCCATCGTCCCCCTCCTCGTCCTCCTCGTCCTGCGGCGCCCTCTTCAGCATCCCCTTCAAGCCCTTCAGCCCGCCCTTCCTCCTCGGGCTCGCCGCCTCCCTCAGCGGCGACTTGGCCCGCTCGACGCCATCGGCCGCGCCAGAGCCCGCCTCCCACAGCTTGGTCGGCCCGTTGCCGATCAGCTCGACGAAGCGCGTCTCCTTCTTCGCAGCGTCCGCTCCACCTCCAGTGCTCTTCTTCCCCTCCTGCCCAGAAGCAGAAGCGGACGGCGGCGGCGGCGGCACGGTCTCGATCTTCTCGAGCTCGACGCTGAGGAACCGGGCGCGGACGGGCGCGCCCTTGAGCGGCGAGCGGATCTCGACGGTGCCGGTCAGGTGGGCTTGCGGGCGGAGGACGACGGGGAGCGGGTGGAGCGGGTCGGGCGTAGGAGGGGAGGCGAGGGTGGACGGATCGCAGGCGGGGATGCCGGGGTAGCCTGAGGGGAGGGGGAGGTGAGTGAGGGAGAGGGGGAAGCAAGGGAGGGGACGGACCGCTAAGGTAGTCGCGGTGGGGCGGCGGGCGCAGGGTGCTGTGCAGGCATACTCGTCAGTATCAGCTCGAGAGGAAAGAGAGCGGAAAGTGAAGGGGTGTGAGCGCCACCCTCGGTTCTGGAGCAGAGGGGAAAGGGAGGAGGGAGAGGCGACTCACATGCGCATCTGCTGGTTCGACATCTTCTCCGCGCGTTCAAGCGAGCTTTGAGCGAGGACGCGGAAGCGAAAGAGGCAGAAGGAGAAGAGTCGGGAAGAGCAGGAAGTGGCCCCTGGCGGAGTCCGGCGGAAGGGGAAGAGGAGGTCGAGATTAGAGAGGTAGTGGCGCGGCGGCGTGGAGCACGAGAGAGCGATGAGGAGGCGTGTTGGGGAAGTGCGAAAGAAGCGGAAGCCGGCCGCCGAAGAGGCGAGAGAAGGGGGAGAAGGCAGAGAAAAGAGCTACGAGAAGGAAGTCGAAACGGCTGCGAAACGAGCGGTTTGAGGGCAGTCAGGCGGTCAGCGATGGGTTCCATCATGCCCGCTTGCCCTGTTTCATACTCTCACACTGCGAGTCTGCAGCGCGAGGTTGAGCCGAAGTAGGTGAAGGTGATGAAGCGGAAACGGGGCGGCATCGCTCTGCGAAGGCAGAAGAGCGGGTCAGCGAGTCTGGTCATGCAAGAACTAGACGACTGGAGCACTCTCCGTGTGCCCGTCGTCGTGGTTGAAGCGGGCAGACGCACCCAGTGGAGCGACTCGTTCGCCGTCCTCCCAGTCCCGCATCGCCTTGAGGGGAGCCGTAGGGTGCAGCGAGGTCATTCAATGGGTCGCAAAGAACAGCTGAAGCCGTACGAAGCTATTCCGAGGGTTGAGAGCGGAGCAAGGCGGGTGGGAGGAAGACAACCCTCTCCTCAGCGAGGCGAACCGACGTCTCCTGCAGCCTTCGAGCTTCAAGGAGCACTCGACCGTCTCTCTGCTTGCGTGTTTCACGAAGGAGAACAAAGCGGCATGCAGTATAAGATTAGTCCGCCAAAGAGGAAACCCCTCGAAACCGCCCGGTCTACGAATTACGAGCAGCCTGTCCCTCCCCTTCCCTTCCCATCCCCTCACCTAATCCCGCATCACCCCCTCCAGCACCCGTCTCACCACCTCCCATTCCCTGCCCTCGACGACCTCGGTCCCCCAGTTGCTCACCGCGAGCCTGACGGCCTTACGCCCACGCCACGTCGTCGGCGTGAGGAAGACCTCGTTGTCCGCGTTCAGCGCGGCGAGGAACGTCGCTGCCGGGTCCGGGTTCGACTCGGACGCGTGGGTGTACCGCTCGGGTGCGGAGGAAGAAGGCGCGAAGAGGACGACGTTGAGCGTGCGGTATGCGTGTGGGTCCTCCGACGGCGAGGCGGAGGAGGATAGGGGAGTGAGGACGTCGTAGCCTGGGTGCTGGCGCAGGAAGGCCTCGACCCGGCGCGCGAAGGCGATGTTGCGCGCGATGAGGGCGGCGTAGCCTGCTTGGCCGAGGGAGAGGAGCGAGGCGAGGACGGGGAGGGCGCGGCTGTCCCCGACCCTTCCATGTCAGTATCGAGCTAAAGGGGACAAAGGAAAGAGGAGAGAGGGAGAGACGCACAACCGCCGCGAGTTCTCGACGTTCATAAACAGCGGGCTCGGGAGCTTCTTGCTCGCCTCAAGCTTGGGGTACCGCCGCGCCTCGTCCTCGTCTGTCGATGAACCGCCGGAGGCGAGGTATGCCGGCGCGGACGCGCCCGGGCCGGTGAGGGTGAAAAGGGTCGTTTCGGCAGGGCCGGGGGAAGAGGAGGAGGGGAGGGCGCGCGGGCGCGAGAAGAAGAGGCCACAGTCGTAGGGGACGTTGCTGCATGAGCGAGGAGTGCGAGTCAGCTCAGAAAGGAGGAGAGAAAAGTCGGTCTGGAAAAGACGGACAGCCCTGCGAAGAAAACCAGCTGGTCAGTCAACGTAAAGGCAATGAGGCAGAAGGCTAGGAACGCACACTTGTGCCCATCACTTGTGATCGAGTCGCCCATCGCCAAGTGCGCCGTGTAGTGCTCAAAGTCGGGGTGCAGGACGGCGAACGCGCCAAACGCGGCGTCGACGTGCAGCCAGGCGTGGTACTTGTCGCACAGCGCGCGGACGGCGGGCGTGTCCGAGTTGAGGGCGCTGCCGATCGGGGGGAAAACCAGGGTCAGAAAAGGTGGTACCGGGGGAAAGTGGAAGAACAGCGGGAAGGGGAAGGGAGAAGGGAGGAAGGAGACCGCACCCCGTGTTGACCTCCCCAAAGCTCGTCGCGACCACGCTCGCCCTCCCCGTCCTCTCGTTCTCCCTCAGCCGCTCCTCGAGCCTCTCAAGATCAAAGCACCCGATCCTCCCCTCGCGCTCCTCAACCTCCCTGCTCACACCGAGCTCGACGACATTCCTCCTCCCGATGCCGAGCATCGCCGCGGCCTTTTTGACGCTCGCGTGCGCGTCGGCGACAAACACGTCCGTCTCGACGCCGCCAAGGCCGTCCTCTGCGACCGTCCAGCTCGCGTACTCGCCGCCGCGCAGGCGGACGAGGCGCGAGACGGCCCAGTCGCGCCCGAGCGAGAGGCCGAGCAGGTTCGACGCCGTCGCGCCCGTGGTGAGGGTGTTTTGGGTGAAGAGGTCCGCGGGGAGGGACAGGAGCGAGAGGAGGTACTGCAGCGTGAGGGCTTCGAGCGCGACGGAGGCGGTCTTGGTGGGCCAGTGGACCTGCTCTCACTTCTTCGGTCAGCCCTGAGGGGGGAAAGGAGGAGGTGGGTAAGGGAAGGAGGGAAGGAGGAAAACGCACCTGAACGCAAGGGTCCAGGCTGGTCACGAGCTGGTCGGCGAGCTGCGAAGCGGGCGTGACGCCGCCAATGACGAGGCCGAAGCAGCGCGGGCCGGCTTGGCCCGGCATGAGCGCGGGCGCGATGGTGTCGAGCAGGTGGGTGGTCGTGGCTGGCGAGGTTGGGTGAAGGTGCAAGGTCAGTCAGCGTGCGACGGGCGCGCAGAGGACGAGGTGAGGATGTCCAGTGTGATGAGGGATCGAAGGTCCCAGTCAAGGCAAGGCGTGGAAGGGGAGAGTAGAAGGAGGAACCGCCCGGGGAAGAAAAGGAAAACAGCGCGACGTACCCTCCAATCCAAGCCCCTGCACCGGCAAGCTCTCCGGCAGCTCCTGCAGACACCTCTCAATGTCCTCCTTCGTCGCCGCGACCGGCAGATCCGCAAGTTCCATCACGCGCCCCTCGAGCGCGGCGTTGACCCGGCGGAGTTGGGCGACGTGGATGGATGGGTCTGGCGCGATGAAGAGGGTGAGAGGGCTCGGAGGAGAGAAGGAGGAGGGAGCGCGCCGTAGGAGAGGAGCTCTTGAGGCGAAGCCATGACGGGTCGAGCGGGAGGCCCGGCGATGCCGAGGAGGAAGGGGAGGGGGAGGAAAGAGCGAGGAAAGCGTGGACGAGGCTGGTACCGAGCAAGCGCCGTTGTGTGTCCAAGCTGACGGTGTCGAGCGAGGAGATAAGGCGCAGGAGGGAGTCAAAGAGACAAACGGCGAGGGTGGAGGAGGAAGAGCGGGCGGAAACCCCTGGGTCCGTACCGCTCCCCGCTGCACTCAGCCTGCATCGAGACCGTACCCAGCAAGCCTTGCTCGCACGTGTTCATCCTGCTGTGACCATCTCCGAGTGCCCCTCGTTGCCGCCGTCGACGTCCCCCACCTCGTCCTCATCCTCCCTTCCTCAACTCGTCACCCACACCATGAACCCGGCCTCCCGCGACCAGCAGCTCGTCTTCAAGCACTCGTGCATCAAGGGTCTGTCCCCTCCTTCCTCCCCTAACCTCTTTCGCTGACCTCCCCTCCCCCTCCCCGCTCCTCCCCTCGGCCACCGCACGCAGGCCTCCAAGCCTTCTCGCTCCTCTCCCCGCCGCTCCTCGCCCTCCGCGCCCTCCTCGCCCGCCGCGCGCCCTCCCTGTCCTCCACCCTGCGAACCCTCACCCTTGGCCCGCTCCTCCTCGGCCCGCTCGCCGGCGGCGGGATCGAAGTCGGCAGGGTGTACTGGCAGGGCCTCGGCGAGAAGGAAATGCGGGAGAAGGCGAGCCGGATCAGGACGAACCAGGGGCAGAGGAGGTGCGACGACTATGCGACGATCGGCGCCGTGTTGGGCTCGGTGCGTTGCTTTCTCGTCCTCCTCTTGCCTCTCTCTCCCTTCTCCAACCCGCCTTCCTCCCCTCTTTGTCTTCTAACGAACTCATTCCCCGTCTTCCTCCCCTCTTTGTCTTCTAACGAACTCATTCACACTTGCACTCACCAGCTCATCACCACCACCCTCCTCCTTCGCCGCGCCCCTCTCCTCTGGACCCTCGGCTCAGGCGCCTCGCTCGGCGTCGCCGGCGGCGTCCTCACGCACGTCGCCAAGGGCTACAGCGAGGGCGCCGACACGGTCAGCCCCGGGATGGTCAAGGAGGAGGTCAAGGGGGCGGTCGGGGTCAAGGGGAGGTAGGCGTGGCTTCCTTGCCTCGGAGGGGAGGAGGGTGTACATAGCGGCGATGGGCGGGTGTTGTACGAAACGCGATGGATTAGGCAGTGTGGGTCTAGGTGCAGACTGGGAAAAACAGGCGAGATGAGAAGGGACATCAATCCCCGCTTCCCTCCTCCGCTTCTACTCCCTCCCCCGACTCCCGCTCTTCCCCCTCACCAGCTCGCTCAAGCTCCTCACGAGGCTCCTCGCGCGGCTCTCGCTCCTCCGGCTTCCGTGCTGCCCCTGCTCCACCTCCACCTTCACCTCTCGCTCGCGTTCCTCCCTCCTCTCCTCCTTGTTCTCGCGTCCAGCCTTTGCCGGCGCCTCTCCCCCTCCTTCGGCCGCCGGCGCAGGACTCGCCGCCCTGCTCCCACTCCGGCTCTTGACCGACCCAGCCCTCGACCCCGCCCTCGAACTTCCCCTCGAACCCGCTCTCGAACCCGAGGAGGAGGCAGCAAACCCAGGCAAGAAAGCCCGGCTCGCCGCGTGGAAGTAGGCGCTGTACTGCGGGTCGTGCGGGCTCGAAGGTCGGGGGCGGGACGTGGAGGTTGAGGTCGAGCGGGCGGAGGTTGGGCGAGAGGAGGAGGTTGGGCGGGAAGAGGAGGAGGGAGAGGAGGAAGAGGGGAGGGAGCGAGGCGCGGAGGAGCGGCCCCGGGAAGGTCTCTCCTCGTCGACAGACGTAGAGGAAGAGGGAGAGGATGAAGAGGGGGAGGGCGCGAAGTGCGCGTGGTGCTCGACGAGGTGCGGGTGGTGAGAACCGGCGGAAGTGGTTTGGGCTGGAGCGCCCGGGTGAGCTTGCAGGGCTTCTGCGGTGAGGTCTCGATGGTCAGGACAGAACGGTCCAGAGAGAAGAAGAAGGACCTGGGCGGACCGGTCATGCCGTTCGCAGCGGTTTGCTGATGAGGAGGAAGAGGCGGCGAGGGGTGCTTGTGCTGCTCGAGCGACGGTCTTGACGGGGTACTCGCACGCGAGAGGACAGCTGGCGCAGGCTGGGCCAGCAAATCAAGTCCCCTTGCGTCAGGCTGAGCAAGCTCACGCCCCTGCCTCCTCCCCGAGACTCGTTTTTCTCTCTGCCGCACTTTCGCCGAACCGCGATCGCTCCTCCGGTCTCGGCTCGGCTGAGCTGCGGCACGCGAGAGAGGAAGGCTCGGCGCCGCTGAGAGGCGCTCGGACAGAGTCACGGGCACGGCTTGGGTTCGGCAGGAGGAGGAGGAGGGGGAAGAGGTCGGCAGGGGAGGGGGTGGGTCGGCGGGAGTGCCGAGCGTACAGCTGAAGGGCATTGCCGGCAGCGACGCGAGCCGCCAAGACGCGGGCTCGGCGGCGCTGCCGAGCGAGAGGGTGGAGAAAGAGGTGGCAAGGAGGAAGGGAGAAGCTGGCCGTCTGCTACTTTGGCGCGCCGGGAGGAGGCGACGAGCTCGACGGCGACAGAGCCTCCAGACAAGGTAGTCGCTCAGCAGCAGGTGAAAGGGGAAGCCGAGGCCAGAAGCAAGAAGCGGATCAGCAGCGGGCGGAACTAAGGAAGAAAACACGAATAACAAGACTACGAGACGGTCTACCCGGGAGAACGAGGCTACGCAACAGTGTGTATGTATGTCTAGGGGAGGTGTATTAGGGAGAGGGAGACCACAAAGGAGAAGACCACCGGAAGGAAGAAAAAGACAACCCGACCTCACGCCCCCGACCGGTCCATCGTCGCGCCCCTCAGCATGTCCCTTGCAATGCTCCTCGCCCTGCTCTCCTTCCGGACCGTCGCCTCCGCGCCGGCACCAGTCGCGCCGGCCCTGCCCCTGCCCTCCTCCTCGACAATCACGGGCGTCCGCGCCCGACTCGCCGCGCGGCTGCTCGACCGGCTCGCCGTGTTCCCGCCCGCGCCCCTGCTGAGCTCGTCGAGCAACCCCTCCGGGCGCGGCGTGACGATCTCGGCAATCTTCTCAAGCGCGGCGCGCGTGCGCGAGGCGGAGGAAACGCGGGCGGTGGAAGCGGTGCGCTCGCCTGTCGAGGGGTCGAGGGCCGGGACCGCGGACCGGCCGCGCGACTGGGACGGCTCGCGGGAAGTGGGAGGGGAGAGAGCAGCGCGCGAGCCGAACCCGGCGGCGCCGCGGGGCTCGCGCGAGTCGGACCGGGCGGCGCGCTCGTCGTCGGTGCGCGAGCGGCTCATCGAGCGGCTCAGGGAGCGCGTGATGCTCTTGAAAAGTCCGTCGGCGCGCGAGCGGGAGGGAGAGCGGGAGGAGGGGGTGTCGAGTTCGCCGCCGGCGGAGGGGGCGGCCGCCGAGGACGAGGTGCCGAAGAAGGCGGCGCCGCGAGGGGGCGAGAGGGCGCGGGTGGGCGGGGCGGTAGTTGTAGCAGCTGCTCGAGTGCGGGATAAGGGTCAGCAAGTGGCGGGAAGAGGGGAGGAGGGAGGACGGACCGGCCATTGATGAGCGGAGGAAGATTGCGACGGTCGAGGTGGCGAGGGACTGGTTGGGCTGGAGCAGCGCAGGCGGGAGAACGAGGACACGAGTAGCAGGCAGGAGGACAAGAGGCGCAAGCTGCGGGAGCGCTGACTGAACTTTGCTCGCGTGCAGCGGCGGGCGATCGAACTCGGCTCGCCCGACCCGCTTTCGCCGCTCCGCCGGGTGAGAGGCTTGGACGGGCTCGCACGGGCAGTCGAGGCGCGGCAAGCCTTCGTGGGACGCTCTAGGCGAGGAAGGAGCGAACTCGACCCGCCAGAAGCGGTCCCGGGCGGAGGGAACGACCGGGGAGAATAGGAAGGAGAGGAAGAGACGGCGACGAAGACCGGAACGACTGAAGACGCTGAAGATCCCCGAAAGCAACCACGAGCTCGGTAAGAAGGGGGCTGCGGACCGAGGAAGCGGACGGAGGAAGCCAGAGGGAGAGAAGGAGCCGGCCGGCCGAGGCGCTCGAGCTGAAAAACCGAACGAAAATACCGATTACTCTGCAACAAGCCTGCGTCTCCCGGGTCTACTTCGTCTCGGTGCCCTTGGTCGCCTCGACCGGCGCGCCGCCAAAGCCCGCCGCGCCGCGGTCGGGGTGCCCGCCCTCGACCGCCGCGTGCGAGCCGTGGCTGAGCAGCCTCCCAAGCCGGCTCTGGCTGCGGCTGCCCGGCTGGCTCGAGAGGGGCGAGCGCGCGTGCGAGCGCGAGCGCGAGGCCGACACGGCGCGGTCGACGTCGCCCGCCTCGGTCGAGGACTGCGCGGCGTGGATCTCCTCCATGATGATACGCTTCATGCGCTCCGGGTCGTTCGCTTCCTCCTTGGTCGGGCGGTGCCAGAAGGGGTCGTTGACGACTGCGGAAGGGGGATGAGGGGAGATGGGAGAAGGAAGAAAGAGATGGGTAGAAGCGAGGAAAGGGGAGAGAATTGTCAGTCCCAATCTCGCGAGAGCCGAAAGAGCAAGTCGGAAGACGCATGCAGCTACGAGAGCGGCAATGAAGGGGAAAATGTCGACCAGAGGAACAAAGAACCGGAGACGTACGCTCCTTGATGGCGGCGCGGATCCTGCTCATGCCGCGGTGGTGGCTGTCGCTCCTGCCCTCCTCCCCAGCAGCCCTCCCACGGCTCTCGGACCTGCCCTCCCTCTCGGCGTCCTTCTTGCTGCGCCGGATCGCGCGCTCGAGGTCGGCGGCGTACGACGCGTCCTGCGCGGCCTGGACCTGCCGGAGCGCGGCCTCGCGCTCGGCCTGCGGCTGCGGCGTGTTGCGGTCGAAGAACGGGTCGTTGCGGAACGGCGAGGCCGAGCGCGAGGGGGTCTGCGAGGGCGACGAGGCGCGGTGCAGGATCGAGGGCTGGGACGGGACGGTGCCACCGTGCTGGGGGGCGTCGTCGGTCACGGCGGGGATGTGGGCGCCCTGTTCGTAGTTGGCCTCGCCGTGCGGAGCGGCTGGGAGAACGCGAGAACGAGGTCAGCTGGGCTCGAGCGGGTGGAAGGGAGAGGAAGGACAAGGGAGAAGAAACGCACGCTGGACGGGCGCGACGAGGGGCATCTGCGCATCGACTGGGAGGGTGTTGGGCATGGTTGTGGGTGTGCTGCTGTCCTTGGATGGGTCAGAAGAGAGCGGTGGAAGGGAGCGATAAGAGGGAAAGCGGCGCACCTGGCCGAAGACGGTGGGAGCAAGGCGAGAGAGGGTGCGAGAGAGACAGGAAGCGGGAGACAAGCTCTGAAGCGTGCTGTAGGGCGTTTCGAGTGCCAGGAGGAGGGTGTAGGAGGACAAGGAGCGCCAGACGACCTCGCGGTCCCAAAACAGCCCTCGTCACCGCCATGCGGGGGATATGGGGGGTCACGTGAGCTGAGGACGAGCGAGGCTGCAGGGTTGTCGAGAGCGTGTAGGCTATCGTATGGACGAGGAACGGCGGTGTAGGCGGACGGATGCGGTGCGGGTGAAGCAGGAAAGGGAAGCAAGAAGAGATCAGCGAAACCCCCTCGTGCGCAACGTCCAGCCGGTCCGCTGACACGCTGGCTGGAGCAATCCCGCGTCTCAAGCCGTTCAGCGACGGTGTACGCTTCAGCAGGTCGGCCGAGGGCTTGTGAGGTTGAGCTGATGAGGCGAAAGGACGACGAGGTGGAAGGCAGCAGGAAAGGCGCAGACGATGAGGGGCACGCTCAGATGGCGGCTGCGGGGTCGTCGGGATGTGCTGATGTAGGTGAGCACCCGTACAAGGGAGACCTAGCGACGTGAGGACGAAGAGATGAGCCAACCCTCGTCGTCCTCCTCGAACACGCTGTTGTGCTGTTCCATCGCACTCCCAACGGGTGAAAGACCGTCCGACGCACGCAAAACGTCTCTAGTTGTCGTCCTGACGAGTGGCGAACCACCCATGCCGTCCCCACCCTCTTCCACCCCGTCTCCCTCGACCACCTCGTCCACCTCGCTTCCTCAGTCGACATCGCTCAGCAGGTCCGCGGTCAGCCCACTGGAACGACGAGAGAAGAACGGTGCCGGGTCATGCGGATTGAGGCTGATTTTCCCGCGGCTTCGGCTCGACTCCTCCTCTTGGCCGCCTCCTCTCTGGCTGTTCTCCGGTTTCCGCTTCTCTCCCTCATCCATTCAGCTCTTCACCTTCTCTACCGTATTCAGACGGAGGACCCGCACCCTCTACCCCTTTAGCATGTCCGACCCTCCCCCCCCTCTCGCAAGCTGCAGAGCTCTTCCGGCATCGACGACAAGCGCAACGAGTTCGACCTCGACGTGAACCACGGCTCTCCGAGTAGCGCCTTGCTAACCTTTCCTCAGAAGCGCTTCAACTAGCCCTGCAGACACAAGAGGCCGGGCGTGTGTCGAAGCTGCTCCCTATGCCCACCGCATCCCGGCTCTCCTCCGTACTTCAGGCCTCGACACCGGAGCCTTTTCGTCCCTCCGGCCCTCCTCCCGCCCCACTCGTCCATACTCCGACAGTGAAGCTGATCCAGAGCAGCGCGGCGAGCTCGCAGCCTGGTTTTCTTCGTCGTTTACAGGACTTCCGCTCACTGTTCCTACCCATCGTCCACTTCCTTTTCACAGCCAGTCATTTTCGCAACATCCGCTGGTCCCGCCGGCGACGTAGAGCAAGTGAAGCTTCCTATTGATTCCTTGCCTTTCTTTCTTGTCGTCGTTCTTTCCCTCCCTCCGGATGCTCCACCTTTCCTCCACTTGCTGACCCGTCTTCGCTCGGCTGCCAGGCTCCGCCCATCCCGCGAGCGACTGACCAACGAAGTTGAGCACAACAGAGAAAACGGCTCCTCAAGGTTGGGAAGGTCGAGGAGAACAAGGCCGCTCTCGCTCACTTCGGCACTGCGGACGCTCGTCGCTCTCATTCGTCATCTTGGAGACGTTTCAACCCTGTTCCTCCAGAAAGAAAAGCTTCAAGAGCGAAACGAGGCGGCGAGCGAGTTGTAATGAGCTGGATTACGCGTGAAAGTAATGCTCGGGTAAGGCAGCTCGGACTGAGCTCGCGGCCCAGTGCTGCTCCACTTCCCCTTGACCCGCTCACGAGCCAGGATGCCGCGCAAGGGATCGAAGCGCAGAAAGACGCGCACGCACGTACGTCCACTCGCTCAGCCGTACGAGGAGGACAAGAGGGAGAAGGAGGTCAAGTTCACCGCCTCAACTGATCAACTCGCTCTCGCTGCTCTCACACTCCCTCCTGGACACCCTGGACACCTCGTACACCCACATGTACACCCTCTGCACCACCCCTGACCCGCGCAACTTCCCCCTCCCTCTGCTTCACTTCCCCTCTCCCCCTCCCAGGTCAAGCCGGGCGACCCCTCCTCGTCCACTCCCGGCCAGAGCAAGACCCCCAAGTCGTTCGTCGTCAAGAGCGGCACCGTCGGAGGCAGCGTCAACCAGCTCACCAAGGATGTCCGGCGCGTCCTCGAGCCCAACACGGCCACTCGCCTCAAGGTCCGTCTCCCTTCCCCTCTTTCCCCCTCTCCTTCCTTCCCGTGCTCATGCAACTTGCGCACCGACAGGAACGCAAAGCCAACAGGCTGCGTGACTACGTCTCCATGTCCGGCCCGCTCGGCGTCACCCACCTCATGGTCTTCTCCCAGCCCTCGTCGGACGTCTCCCTCCCTTCCACCTCTTCCACGACCGCCGCCGACGACGACAAGCGCAAGGGCGAGACGGGCGCCGAGCGCGCCGAGCGCGCCGAGCGCTCCTTGCTCGACGGGACGACGACCGTCAACCTGCGCCTGATCAGGCTGCCCCGCGGCCCGACGTTGAGCTTCAAGGTGCTCAGGTACAGCTTGGCGCAGGACGTGCTGAGGATGGCGAGGAGGCCGAGGGCGATTGGGCGCGAGTTTGCTGAGGCTCCTTTGGTGCGTTGTTTCCTTGCTCTTGACCTCTTTCCCCTTTTACTGATGCTCTTGTTCCCATCGATTCTGCTGCCCTTGCGCATCCTCGCCCGCATCCTTCGCTGTGTCTACCCACAGCTCATCCTCTCCGGCTTTGGCGGCGAGGACAAGCAGCTCAAGCTCATGACCACCGTCTTCCAGAACCTCTTCCCGCCCATTCACGTTCAGACGGTATGTCTCTCGCTCTCCCTTGCCGATTCTCTTCATCATCATCCTCGCTGAGCTGCGCGCCGACGGACTGACCCCTCCTCGTGCCCGCAGATGGCCCTCTCCTCCGCCCGCCGCGTCGTTCTCCTGTCCTACAACGCCACGACGCGCACCGTCGACTTCCGGCACTACGTCATCTCGGTCCGGCCCGTCGGCGTCTCGAAGCCGATCCGCAAGATCATCGGCGGCAGCACGAACAACAAGGTCGTCCCGCTCTCGCGCAAGCGGCCCGCGCCGCCCTCGTCGGAGAGCGAGGCGTCCGAGCCCGAGGGTGAGGACGGCGGGGGTGCGGGCGCGGTGGTGAGGGCAAGGCCGCAGCCGTTCAAGACGCAGGCGAGCCGCGCCAAGGGCGTGCTGGACCTCAGCCGGGCGGACGACATCTCGGACTACATCCTCCGGCAGGAGCAGCTCGGGTTCGTCACGTCCGACTCGGAGGTCAGCGACATGTCGGACGCCGAGACGGGCTCGGTCCGCTCCGGAGGCGGGAGCGACAGCGAGGCGGACGAGAAGAGGGGCAAGGTGCGCTTGGCCGGCGACTATGTTGGGAGGGGCAATAGGGGCAAGGGCGTCAGGGGCGAGAAGAGGGCCGTCAGGCTCGTCGAGCTTGGGCCGAGGATGGAGCTTGGGCTCGTCAAGGTCGAGGAGGGCGTCGGCGAGGGCGAGGTCATGTTCCACGAGATGGGTGCGTTCGGGCGTTCTCGCTCTATCTCTCGACCTTCTGGCGAGCCTTGCATGCCGCTCTCGACCTCCTGAGGGGTCTTGGGCGGCGTGCCCGCCATCGTGCGGAAGACCGACACTGACCTTTCTCCCCCTCCCTTTCCTGCCTTTCCACCTCTCCGTCCCATCTCTATTTTCACCTCTCCACTTCTTCCGTCCCTCCCTTCTGCCTCCCCTCCCGGCAACAGTCCACAAAACGAACCGCGAGGCGGCCGAGCTGGCCAAGGTGCATGCCGCGCGGCGCAAGCTCGCGGCCGAGCGGCGCGCCGAGCAAGAGGCGAATGTCGCCGCGAAGAAGGCCGCTCGGAAGCCCGCCACCGCCGAGGAGGATGAGGAGGAGGACGGGGACGAGGAGGACCGGATCGACTCGGACATCGAGTTTGATTACGAGAAGGAGCATGGGTTGCCGGTCGGGGAGGCGGACGAGGAGCTGCTCGAGGAGGACGAGGACGAGGACGAGGACGGCGAGGGGGACGAGGACGAGCGGATGGCGCCCGACTCTTCGGCCGGCGAGTCGGACGAGGATGACGAGGAGGAGCAAGTGTGGGACGACGAGGACAACTCGGACACGGACCCGATCCCGGTCTCGCAGGCGCATCTCCTCGACGAGCTCGACGACGCGCCGCGGTCGCGCCCGCCGCCTCAGAAGAAGCGCCGCGCCGGCCCGGCGTCGTTCAGCCAGAAGCAGTTCAAGCGCGTGTCGGGCACGGAGCAGCGCCAGGCCCTCCCGGCGCGCGGGATCTCGCTGCCCAGGGGCGCGACGAAGAAGGAGAAGAAGCGCGCCGAGGAGATGGAGAAGCGCGCGAACAGGGGCAAGCCGAAGATTGAGGGCAGGGCAAGGTACGAGGATTTGCAAGCGGGCAAGGAGGGAGGGGCGGGTGGGAAGGGCCGACAGGGAGGAGGAGGAGCGGGCCAGGGAGGGGAGAAGAAGAAGCGTGGCGCGAGGGGCAAGGGCGGCAAGGGGAAGAAGTAGATGCGGCGGGTTTGCATCGAGCTTGTTGTACGCCTCCTGCGGCTCTTTTGCGCTTCCCAGCCAGGCGCCCGTCTGTGCGCCTTCTCTTGTCCTCCCCAACTGCGGGAGACAGCACAGGTCTGCGTGATGAGGGAGAAAGGGCGAGGAAAGCGCGAGGAGAGGAGGAGACGGAGGGTGAGCTGGGCTCGAGGTAGGACAGCAAGCATTCAAAGATACGAGGATTGGCCGGCGACCCGTCGAGCCTAGCACGGGAGCAAACGAGGTGGTTGCGGGCGACGATCAGAAGCGAGAAGGCACAGAGGACGAAGCACGAGCGGCAGAAGGTGGAGGAGTGAATGAGGGGTCCGGCTGACTCGGTGGACTGGTACTGGAAGGTGCAGTGGGTCGAGTGTACGAGCCAGAAGAGCAGTAGGTAGTGGTGGGAAGACGAGGACGGGTGAGGAAGAGGCGGCGAGAGTCTGGCTTGGTCTCCACCGCTCGCTCTCTGTGCCATGACCCGCCCGTGGACCGGCACCGTCTCGTCTGCGCTCCGCCACAGTGCCTCGAGTACTCCTGCAGCCAGCAGCAGCAGGCCAGGAGCGAGGCCAGGCTCCCGCAGGTTTTCTGCCAACTCCGCCTCGACCGTCCACCAGCCCATCCGAGCACAAGGTGAGTACACCACTGGCTAGACCGAGTGTCGAGGGGACTTTGTGCGCGCGCAGTGGGGCAGGAAGAGGGGTGGCTGGCGAGCAGGACAAGGCGAGATGAGGAGCACAAGGAGCACCAACCGCTCGTCAACAACCACCGCCAGAGCTACTTGGAGACAGGCAGCACCATCCACAGCTCACTCGGGCAGCACAGGAGGTGCGCACACGGTAGCACGAGGTCGAGCGGGTCATGTTCGCGATCCTCCTCGAGGCGGTCGTGTGAACTCGCTCCTCTTCCCACTCACAGCGTACGAACACTCTCTGCGCATCCTTACTGACTCTCATTCGCACCCACAGCACGGACCGTGTCGACTTCGGCCACCCGCGCCGCTTCCGCCCACTTGACCTCGCGCCCGGCCATCCCAGCCGAGGTCGTCCGCTCTTCTCAACCCTCGGCCGCTCAGCAAGAACGCGACGGCGCAGACACCGAGTCGCCCGCCGAGCCCTTGCCAGAACAGCAGCAGCAGCCGGAGGACATCACCTTCACCCCGCCCCCTCTCTCCGCCTCCCAGCTCTCCCTCCTCTACTCCTACACCACCCCGCCCCCCGAGTCTGCCCTCTCCGCTTTCGCCTCCCGCCTCGCCCTCTCCACCCCGTCCTCCGCCGCCGAGGGCGCCCTCTCTCTCGCCGCGCACCTCCCGCTCGTCGAGCAGGCGCTCATCCACGAGTCCTTCTGGGACGGCGTCCGCTCCCTCCAAGAGTCGCTCTCCCTCTCCCCCAATACCCCCGGACGGCGGTTCACCAACTTCCACGACCTCCCGCTGTCCGACTCGCCCTCGACGACGCCTCAGCACGCGCACAACGGCGCGCTCGCCGCCGTCGGCAACGCCCTCCTCGGCACCCTCACCTCGGAGCTCCTCCTCCAGAGCTTCCCGAATCTGCCCACCCGCGCGACCAAGGCCGCGCTGACGCTCTACGCCGGCCCGAAGCACCTCGCCCAGGTCGCGAGCCAGCAGTGGGGCATCGGCCCGAGCCGGCTCGACCGCGCGCTCGTCGGCCGCGAGGACGACGGCAAGGTCAGCCGGAAGGAGCGCGCGTATGGGCACCTTGTCGAGGGCCGCGGAGGGGCGAGGAAGCTTGGCGACGAGGTCGGCGCGAGGGAGGGCGCGGCGTTCTCCGGCTTGGTGCGGTGGAACCGCAAGGTGCGTCTCCACCAACATCGCCTTCTTGCTCTCCCGGCCGTGCTCACTCTTGCCCGCACCACAGCCCACCTCTCCGACCAAGGACGCCGTCCTGTACGAGGACGCTCTGGCGTCCGTCTCGCGCGCGATCGTCGGCCTCGTCTACACCCTCCACGGCCTGCCCGCCGCGCGCGCCTTTGTGCACGCGCACTTCCTCGCGCGCCTCGTCCCGCCCTCGACGACCACGCTGCCCTCGCCGCACGCGAGCCAGGACCTCGCGCCGCTGCTCAAGTTCACGACGCCGTCGCGCGTCCTCGCGCTCTCGCTCCAGGCGCACGGCCTGCCCGCGCTCCGCCACGCGCTCCTCAAGGAGTCGGGCCGCCTCAGCGCGCACCCGACGTTCGTCACGGGCGCGTTTAGCGGGTCCACCAAGCTCGGCGAAGGGTTTGGGAGCAGCTTGAGGATGGCCGAGTACCGCGCGAGCGAGGACGCGCTCAGGAGGGTGTACCTCGGTGGAGGGAGGCGGGAGGGCCTGCCGAGCGAGGGAGAGGGGTTCAAGGGTTGGGGGAACGCCGCTGGGTGGACCGAGGGTGCGTCTTCCGGCTTCCTCATCCTGTCTGGTCTTGTGCTGACCTTGTTTGCTTGCCCTCTCTCCTCGCAGTCGAGCACGAGACGCGCTCGCTGTAAGGCGGTCTTGAGGGCCGCACCCGCAGAGGAGGACGAGCTAGACCGGAGCCGCGGTGTACTGCGTATCTCTTCCCCTTCTCCCTTTCCCGACATCCTTCACGCACCCCTCGCATCACCCCCATCTACCTGAAAAGCAGCACACTTTCCTCTACCCGTCAGGACTCCGTTCTCCGCAGAAAACGGGAGAGAAAAGAAAGGCAGGTATTGCAGAGTGACTCGCTGACACGGCCCTGATGGGACGAAGATGGTTACGTCTCGACGGGGCGAGACGGGACACCGGCGCGCGAGGCTGGCGCCCCGCCCGGGTCTTGTGCGGCGGCGTGAAGAACTCGAGGAGCGACGAGACGACGCCGGCGGGCGGCACGTCGCGGTGTGCTGCCGCTCGGCGCTGTACACGCTTGCGAGCAGTGGGGCCTCCGAGGTCGCGGACTTGATGTCCGTATGGTCGGCGTTGGCTTCCAAGGCTTTGTTGGTCGAAGAGGGGGAGCTCGCTCTTTTCTTGCGGCATCGAGGTGGTCTCCTTTTTGTGGAAAGTCGGCAGCACCTTCTGCTCGTAGAGTGTCTCGAACAGGACTGCACGGGCGCGGAGGTGAGCCTGGCCGTGCGGTGGTCAACGAGGGGATGTTAGCTCTTTTCTTGCAGCATTGAAGCGGTCTCCTCGTGGCGGAGAGTCGGCAGCAGTTTCTGCTCGTGGAGTGTCTCGAACAGAACTGCACGGGCGCGGAGGAGAGCCTAGCTGCGCGCGGAAGTCAACGAGAGGAAGCAGAACGAGAACGAGAAAAACGCACCGAGGCAGTCGTCTCGCCGGAGCGGACGCCGAGGATCGCTTGACCTGGTCGCCGGCGAGGCGGAGCGTGTCGAGCGCTGAGGACAATGCGGGTTAGCGGATGGCAGAGAGAAGGGAAAGAAGGGCAGGCGCACCGAGACAGTCCCGGTACCGCTCCTTGTACCTCTTGAGCGCCGCTTCGTGCTCCGCGGTGTAGAACACCTCGAGAGTGATCAGGGTGCAGCCTTGCCCCGTGAGGCCACACAGTCTGCGGTACCACTCCTCCGAGGCGAGGTAGTCCTCCAGCTGGTCGGGACGCAAGGCGGACCACTGCGCTTTCGTGAGCTGCTGGTAGAGCCCCTTGTATCAGGCCTTCCAGACTGCGTCAGAGTCGACGACCTCCTGCTGCAGGTGCTTGGGGGCGAGGACCGGCCAAGGACGAAAGGAAGCCCTCGAGGTCGGGCGAGGGACAACGGTCCCGCCGCTCTGCACGTGCTCTGCGACTTGCATAGGCGAAGAGAGCACAGTCGCATCTGCCCCTCGAGAATGATCAGCACTCGCCGGAAAGGGTCATGGTGCGGACAGGGCGCACCTGGACACGCTTCGATCTCTTCCTGCGAGCCGTAGCACAGGACGGAATGGGCCACTGAGAGGGCGTAGTCGTCGACCCCGAGAGTCTCCTCGGCGAGAAGGGGGTGTACGCTAGTCGGGCGGGCGAGGCGAGGAGGGCCAGTCGGAGGCCAGGGTCGTCGAGTCGAGCATGGCGAGGACAGCTGCGTTGGGAGCCTTGAGGATGAAGAGGTGGAAGAGTAGGGAAAGAGGGAGAGAAAGAAGCGGAAGCGAGCCAGAAGAGGACGATCAGGAAGCGGACTCGAGGCGGACTCGTCGAAACCAGCTCCGATCAGCTTGCAAGTCGAAGCACAGTCTCGTACTCTGTCCATCAAGCTGCTCGGCACCCTTTGAGCGCTCCTCACGGGTGCGACGAGGTCGAACGGAGCGGTGTCGCTGCGACGAGCGATGAGGCCGAGAGAAGGGCGAATGCACAGCGGGAGATGTTGAGGGTCGGCGAGCAGCACCAGAGAGGCGAGTGAGACGGGTCGATATAGGTTGAGGAATGAAAGGCGGGGGGGAAGAGGAAGAGGAAGGTCAAGAAGGAGCGAACCAGCCCCTCGTCCAACTGGGACCCGCTCGTGCTCTGCTTCCATCCACTCGTCCTGCTTCTACTCGCTCCTACTCTGTCACTAAGCATCACTGGAGATGCCACCACCACCACGAGTACCGCCCGCCGTGCTCCGCCTCGACACCGGCTCGCCGTCGTCCTCCCCACTTGACGCCCCCTCCGCACGACCACGCACCCCCGTGCACAGGGACAGCCGCAGGCAGGACATCGAGCAGCACTGTGGGCACCTGCGGCTGTGTCCAGATGCGGCAACGCCGGCGTTCGAACTGCTCGTGCTGGGTGCGTCTCTCCCCACCTCCCCCTCGCCCCCCTTCCAGACCGCTTACTGACGGCTTTTCGCTCCGCTGCACCTTTCTATCGACCTCGTCTTACCTTCCTCGGCAATCTTACACGCTTTCCTGCCTCTCTCATGGTCAACTCCGCCTGCCGCACATTCTTTCCGCCCCCTTCTCGCCTCCTGCAACTCCTTACTCCGGTCACCATAACGCCTATCGCCATCTCTGCTTCTTGCAACACCACCTACTCGTTCGGGCCACCTTTCTACCCCGTATCGCCGGGTCTCGCCGCCGTTTTCGCCCTTTCCACCGTCACTTGCTCCCTGCCCTCCCCTCCTCCTCCCCTCTTTTTCGGCACAACACCTACTACGCCGCCTGGCTACGTATCCAACCGCGTCTTGGCCGTCGAAACGCCTTCTCTGCCATTTTTCTTCCGGACGCCGCCGCCTTTCGCTCCCTCTTCCTCCTTCCACCGCCGCTCCCGACGTCTCTGATGAGGTAGGCTGCGGTGGCGGGCCTCTGGAGACGAATCTGTCGTCGTTCCTCGTGAAGCCGTACTCGAAAAAGTGGACCGACGGCTGCAGCGGGCTTGACGCCGGATCGACCCTCGGAGCGCTCGCCTCGCTCGTCGAGCGCAATCCCTACGCTTTCGAGGGCTTCGGGCTTGAGATTGGCGTCGACGCGGAGGAGCTGGAGCCGATTTTGAGGGGACAAGAGCCGGAAAAGGTGGTCGGAGTAGGGCGGGAAGGAGGTGGGAAGGCAGCGGCGAAGGTCTGGGATCTCATCAGGTGCGTTACCACTTCTGTCCTCCGTTCCACATCCAGAAGCCCGGTGTCGGCGCCTTTCTCGGTTTGCTTTCGGCTCGTCCGGGCCTTTCCAGCCGCACTTCTCCTCCCTTTCACCGCCCATTTTCCTAACCCTTCCACCTACGCAGCTCCTTTGCCATCACCCACGCGCACCTCGACCACATCGCCGGCCTCATCATCTCCTCGGCGGCGTGCCGGCCCCCGCCAAAGCCGGTCTTTGGCATCAAGCGCACGATCCAGAACATCGAGCGCTTGATGGACGGCGGCGTGTGGCCCATGCTCGGCGGCTGGGACGACAGCGTGACGATTGGCAAGGCGTACCACTACAAGCAGTGCGCTTTTCTCTCCGTTGCGGTCGACTGAGCAGTTCAGCATCTCGAAGCTGCTATGCTGTTCTGAGCAGACTCTGCGCGGAGAGACGTGTCCTGACTCGTCGTTCAATGCACAGCATCCCCGCTCCGACAACCTCCCCTCTCCCGCTCTCTCCCTCCCTCACCTTCCACGCCTTCCCCCTCTCGCACGGCCTCGACCCGTCCGCCTTCCACCGCAAGCCCTCCTTGGACCAGAACGGCGTCAAGCCCTGCTCCGAATGCTACGACTCGACCGCTTTCTTCGTCAAGGAGGAGACGACGGGCAAGGAGCTGCTCTTCTTCGGGGACGTCGAGCCGGGTGCGTCTTGCTCCCTCGTTTTCTCTTTGTCTCGGAACAGCGGAAACTGATCGTCGAGGCCCCTCACGCCCAGACTCGATCTCGAACCGTGGGCTGAACCTCGACATCTGGAAGGTCGCCGCGCCCAAGATCGCCTCGGGCAAGCTCAACATCATCTTCCTCGAGTGCAGCTACCCGGTGCGTACCTCCTCCACTCCTACCTGCTCTTTGGCCCTGCCCATAAGTTTCCCCTCTGGTCCTCCAAGCCGAAAACTGACCCTCTTTCCACCTTGCCTTGCTCGCTCGCAGTCCTCCCAACCCGCACACCTCCTCTTCGGCCACTTCTCGCCGCCCTTCATCCTCGAAGAGATGGTCGTCCTCGCCGACCTCGTCCGGAACGAGCGGATCAAGGCCGGGCTGGACCCGGAGGTCGCGGCAATGGAGCCGTTGCAGGACGTGATCGGTGCGTTTCGCTCGCGATCTTTCCCCTTCTTCCGCTCTCGTGAGCGAGAAGCTGATCGAGGAGTGTGGCGGGGTCCACCCAGTCGTCATCCAGCACATCAAGGACGACATCTTTGTACTCCCGCCGAAACAGCCGACCTCGCCCTCGACACCCGTCCAGACCGCCTCCCCGACGCCCTCAAACCGCAACAGCGTGAGCAGCGACAAGGACCTTCCGCCGCTTCCGCCTCCGAAAGATGGGGGCGCTGCCCCTCCTCCCTCTCGCTCGAGCCCGACCAAGCCCTCTTTCCGCCCGCCCTTCTCCGCCTCGAACCGCAACTCCGGCCCCCCTCCCGCCACCTCCACCGCCTCTCGCTCCTCCGCCGCCGCCGACCTCCCGCGCCAGACCCAGCTCCTCTCCATGTCCCCGCCCGTCCCGTCCGTCCCAACGCGCCGCCCGTCCTCTTCCTTCGGGCTTGGCGGCGCCTTCCCCCAGTCCCCGCTCGCGACCGCCCTCTCGCGCAACTCGTACCGCCTCTCGATGGCCAGCGGAGGCGGAGGCGGAAGCGCAGGACCGCCTCCCCCAGCGGGCATGGGCGCGTGGCAGGCTTCGCTCGTTGATGCGCAGATGCGCCGCGCGAGCACGCCGAGCCTGTTTGCGGCGGGGTACGCTCCTGGCGGGCCGGTCTCGCCAGGGAGGATGGCGCTCTCGCCCCCGCCGCAGCCGGCGAGCCCGCACTCGAAGCCTTCGTCTTCGTCCGCCCCGCCGGGGTCGGCTGTCGGAAGCGGCGGCGGACTGCAGCCCGCGTTCGACTTCAACACCGGAGGAGGGAGCTCGCGGGGCGTGAGCCCGAGCCGGCTGAGCCAATACGCGTTCCCGCAGCGGGGGGTCGAGGCCGTCGCGGAGGAGGACGAGTCGGCGGCGTCGTCTCCGGCGCTGCCGCAGAAGGCTGCCGACGAGCAGGAGGAAGAGGAGACGGTCGAGGAGACGGTGCACGAGCGGATCGAGCGCGAGCTGAACGAGCTCGAGGAGAAGGAGCGGACGGGCGTGCGGTTCTTGATCGCGCTGCAGGGGATGCGGCTCGGTGCGTTTCCCGCTTTCTCCCTCTCTCTTCCATGCTTTCTTCTCCCCTTTCCGCTCCCCCATCCGTCGCACGAGACTGACTCTTCCTTCCCCCCCCCCCCCACAGTTTTCTGATCCTCCCTCCCGCTCTCGATTCCTCCGCTTTCCCTCCCTATCTATCTATGCGGCGCCCCCCCACGACGAGAAGAGCAACCGAATGCCTTGCTCTCCCCCTCGCTTCGTCTCGTCCGTCTTGTGCGGTGCTCGCCGTCCATATCTTCCGTGTAGCACTAGACCTGTAGCATGCACTGTTTCGCGCTTTCTTTCCTCTTTCCTCGTTCCGAGATGGGCAAGACGGCAAGAGACGACCGAGTTGCACCGTCGTCTCCGCTAAGCCTGCTCCGGCTCGGGGTCAAACTCGCGCAGGACAAACAGCTGCTCGTCGATGCGCTGCTCGGCGACGGCGAGGGCCTCGAGCGTCTGGTCGAGCTCGCGAATCATCTCGCGGTCGCGCGCCGAGAGGAGCGCCTCGTTCTCGCGCACGTCGGTGCGCTCGCGCTTCTCGACGAGCCCGCGGCGCTGCTCGAGCTGCTCCTGCCGCTGCGCCTGGACGTTGCCGAGCGCCTTGTAGAAGTGGTCGACGAGCGCCGACGTGACCTTGTTGAAGTCGACGAACCAGAGGTAGAGCGTCCGCGACGGGTTGCGGTCCGCGCTGCGGGGGACCTCTTGCGGCTCGATGAAGCCCGACGCGGACAGGCGGCCGAGGACCTCGCGCGCGTCCTTGACGGAGAGGAAGGCGAGGCGGGCGAGCTGTGCGAGGAAGAGTTGAACAGACTTGTCAACTCACGGCTCCAGGGGAGACGAGAAGGAGGAAAGACTCAAAGAGTCGAACGCACGTGCTTCTCGTCGAGCTTGCCCTTGGCCTCCATGATCCTCCAGCACCGGATCGCCGTCTGCCCGAGCTTCTCCTTGATGACGGCCTCGACAAGCTGGCGCTTCATCGCCCGTCCCAAGGTCGTCCAGCTCACGGCCCACTTGGCGTGCGTGCCCTCGCCCTGCTGCAGGAGGAACATCTCGCGCGTGCTCATGCCCCACTGGTCCTGCCCCGACAGGACCTCGCAGATCGCGAGGATGTACGGGCCCGACGCGTCCTTGGACTTGGCCGCGAGCGCGGGCGGCCACGCCCGGTCGAGCTTGTGCTTCGAGAAGGTCTCGGCAAGGTTGGGTTTTTGGGACGCGGGGAGGCGCTCGAACATGGTCGTGATCTCGTGCAGCGAGACGGCGCCTGTGAGCGAAGCGGGTGAGGCTTAGTGAGGGCGGAAGAAGAGCGGAAGAGAGCGCGACGCACGGCTTGTCTGATCGCTCATCTGGTCCGTCTCGTTCGAGACGAGGTCGAGGATGACGCCGAGAACGGTCGCGACGTGCGGGTTGTAGAGCTCGCGGGCGAAGGATCGGAGGAGCTGCAACGGGTGCGGTCCGGCGGGGCGAAGGTGTCAGCGACGGGGGTTGAAGGCGAATCGGGAAGCCGGGGAGAGGTAAGCTAGCGAAAAGGCCCGATACGCACCTGTGCCCGCCACCGAATGTGGAATCGCTCCTCGTTGATCTTGAAGAATGCCTCATCCTGCACATGGCCCGCAGCGTTCATATCAAGTTCTCGTCTTTCTGGAAGAAATGTGAAAGGGGGAAGGAAAGCCACGCACAGGCAGCGCCGGATCCTCCTTCTCGCCCCTCAGCTCGTCCTCGTCGCTGTCGTCCTCGTCGCTCGAGCTCTCCACCTTCTTCTTCTTCTTGGCTTTTCCCTTCTTCTTGTCCTCCTTGGCGGAAGCACCGTTCGTCTTCCGCCGCTTCTTGCGCTTCGGCGCGTCCGAGTCCGAGTCGTCGCCGTTCCGGGCGCCAGCGGCGGGGTAGTCCTCGTCGCGGGCGTGACCCTGCACACAATGTACACGCTCTCGATCAGCACAGTTTCTTTGCGCAAGAAGAAAGGAGAGAAGAGGAAGGGG
This sequence comes from Rhodosporidiobolus sp. SP3-3/4, assembly GCA_029873605.1. Lineage (NCBI taxonomy): Eukaryota > Fungi > Basidiomycota > Microbotryomycetes > Sporidiobolales > Sporidiobolaceae > Rhodosporidiobolus > Rhodosporidiobolus sp. SP3-3/4. The sequence continues at coordinate 6,786 of JAQJIZ010000118.1, read as the reverse complement.
ACGTGGGAAAAGAGGCACACCTTGCCCTTGGCCCGCTCGCGCTCCTCCTCGGCCCACTCGGCCTGCTTGTCGCGCAGCAGCGTCTTGACGCGCTGCAGGTCCTTGGTCGACGGGATGCCTGCCACCAAGGTCCGCCCACAGGTCAGTCGCCTTTCACAAGCTGCGCCTGTCCGTCTCGCGCGTACTCCAGACGAGGAGCGAAGAGGGAAGTAGGGTGGGTGAAAAGCGCGACGCACCCTTGATCGTCAACCTGAGCTCCTCCTCCCATTTGATCTCGAGGCTTGATGGTGAGATCTGCGAGCCGGGCGTGACGAGCGACAGGAAACCGCGCGCGAAGGCGCGCCGCACGAGGCGCGAGGCCGCTGAGTGACCTGTGTTGGGGCGCGCGAAGTGCGTGGGGAGGAGAGGGAGGGAGAGCGGACGGAGCGAAGTGGGAACGGGGAAGGGTGGGGAAGCGGAGGAAGGAGGCAGGGAAAGGGGCGGAAGGGGTAGCGGAAAGCGGGGGAGATGCCGAAAGAGAAGGCGAGGAAGCGAGTGGGACCGCGTGTCAGTCATGAAGAAGAAAAACCGGAGAAGGACGGGAAAACGCACACTGTTCCTCGGCCCTGGCGCGCTTCTTGCCCTTGGGATCGTCCAAGTCGAGGCCATCGAGGTCGACACCGCTGTCGGCGGCGATGCGGTTCGCGGCGATGGCGAGCAGGTCCTCCTTGGGCAGCATGCCCTCGCTCCACACGGCCTGGACGACGTCGGCGAGCCCGGGGCCGACTTCGTCCCACTCATCGGCCATGTGGGCGTAGAGGCCGCCGCGGAGGCGGCGCTCGACGGCGTGGTGGTTGAGCTCGAAGAGCTCGGTGATGCGGCCGTTGACCTCGGTTTCCGAGTGGAACAGGAGGGTGTGGGTCGAGAGGACGAGGAGGGCGGCGTGGGTGGACGAGGGCGGGAGGGAGGTGAGCTTGAGGAGTTGAGGGAAGGAGAGGGCGCCGCGCGAGAGGAGGATCGAGGCGATTTCCTGCGGGTGGGGAGAGGAAGAAGAGGATCAGGAAAGGTGGTCGAGTGGGGTTGCTGAAGGGGTGCGCTGGTTCTAGCAGCACGGCGAGGGTGTGAAGCACTCGCTGGACTGCCACTGTCCGCCACAGTACCCTCCAGCTCGCCCGAGGGCAGCTTGACCAGCTCCTCGACGGGGACCAAGATGAGTGGAAGCTGCGATCGCGCCGCGTCCGCCCGTGTCCGTCCGCGCTGAGCATGGTAGCACTGCTCGCCACGGCCAGTACCCTGGTCCTGCCACCACATCATAATAGAGAGCGAGAGAGAGGGAGCACTCACTCCGACTGCTCCGCCAAACTGCTGGTACACCAAGTGCTCGAGGAACCGCGCCCGCTCCGTCCCACTCTGCGTCACCGTGGCCATCCTGGACTAGTCCTTGCTAGTTGCTTGCTGGTTGGTGGAGAGAGAGGGCGCGAGTTGAGCGAGTGCGAGGTGGGTGACCAGGACGAGACGACGAGAACGAGCGCCGAGACGAGGGTGGGCCTGGGTGGCCTACTCCAGTCGAGGAGAGTGGTGCCTGGTTGCTCTGGTCCGAGTGCGTGAGAGTAGCGAGCGGTGACGGACAAGAGAGCACGGGCAAGGCGGAGCAGCGCAACCGGCAACTAACCACCTCGCAACCAGTCTCGATCCGATCCTGCTCCGTACCGACGTGTACAGCTGCTCTCGAGCCCCCCGAGCGTCCTCGAGCGGAACCAAACGACGAGGGCGAGCCTGCGTCGCGCTTCTGCGTCTTCCTTGCTTTCCCCCTACCTCTCACGCAATCCTTCCGGAGCCGCTCGAGCTAGCCAGTCAGCAGCACCACGCGGCCCTCTGCCTCCGAGACGAGCGACGAGAGTCGAGAACGGGGGCACATCCACCTGCCGCCCCCTTTTTCTTTTCCCCCCTCGAGTCTATACCTTCTCTTGGCGCCCCTCCTCCGCCGCCGACCTCGTCTCCTGATTCACCACCGCTGCCGAGGGAGTGCTAGCCCACCCCGCCGCCGCCGCCGTTGACGCCCATAAAGTGCAGCGCGAGCTCGACCGTGGCTGTGGGTGGTGATGCGTCGAGGGTGGCGAGGGAGGGCGGGGAGGCGAGAGTCGCGTCGGAGAGCGGAGAGGTGGGAAGACGAGTGGGTGCAGGTTGCAGTGAGCGGGGGCATAGAGTCGGCGAGACGAAGACGACGGAAGAGAGTAGAGGAAGAGAAAGTGGGAGGACGAGCGAGAGGTCAGCGTTCCATCCTTCTCCCCAGAGCTCCATCGTCCTCTACCCACCGTCGCGAAAAAGAGGGGAAGGCGCGGAAGACGCAGAGCAAGGCAGGCAGGGGAAGAAAAACGCACTGATCGTCGCCGCACTCCCAACAAAGCTGCTCACCACCGTCGGCCCCAGCCCGACGGTGAACGCCCGCATGCCCAGCAGCCTCAGCGCCCACTTCTCCGCCCGCGGGTTGATTCGCGCCCGCTCCCTGCCCCTCGCCGGTTCCGCAGGCGCGAGTCCGGGCACGGAGGACGAGGAGGACGGCGAGGGGAAGACGGTGTGCGAGAGAAGCGAGTAGAGCCAGGTCGACGGGTAGCGGTACCGCCACGCGCTGACGCCCTCGGCGTGGATCCCCCTGAACACGCTCCGCACCGTCATCTTGGGCGGCGCAGCGGCGTTGGCACTCGCGGCAGAGGACGCCGACGAGGAGCGCGAGTGGAAGGGCGTCGCGTTCGAGGTGAAGGTACTTGAGGGCGAGGCGGTCGTGACCGGCGACGAGCGCGCGCGCGACTCAAAGTTGGCCGTCTGCAGGCGCGTCTTGACGATGTCGAACCTGCGCGCGAGCCTGAGTCAGCACGTCGTCTCAAGCCCGCAAGGGAACGGAAGGGAGACGCACGGATACGGCACGATCGCGCTCAGCGCGCCGGCCAACCCGCCGGCGAGGAGAATGCGCGCGACCTCGCCCTTGCCCATCCCGCCGTGCTTCTTCGCCTCGTCCTCCTCCGAGGCGGAGAGGGCGGCGTCAGAATCGGGTAGCGGGCGGGAGGGTGCGAAGGAGAGGGTGGGGTCGGAAGTGAAGGGAGATAGAGAGGAGGGAGGGGACGAGGAAGTTGCTGATACGGATGCGAGTGCGGGAGAGGGAGACAATGCGGATGCGGATGCGGGCGATGATGATACAGGGTATGGTGGTTGCGAAGGGAGAGGGGATGCGAGTGCTTCGAGAGGAGACGAGGAGGACGGTAAAGGCGCGGCGTGGAAGGGGTGCTCGCCGCGCAGCAGTCGGCGAAGGACGAAGTCTGCAGAGGCGGGTGTCATACATCAGCTCCAGCTCGCTCAGAGAAGGAGCACGAGGGGAGAACGAGATGGGGAGCCAAAGGAACGCACAGGCCGAGAAGAAGATCCCGCTCGAGATGCCGTCGTGCACGGCCGTCATCAGCCCGCCAATGTAGAACCCCCGGAGACCCTCGGTGCGCGCGATCTGCGACGCGATGCGGAACGAGCCGAGCTTCTTCCCCTGCGGCTTCATCTTGTCCTTCGAGCTTGAGGAGGAAGTCGGGACAGACTCGACCTGGGCGCGCGTCTTGACGACTTCGATCTGCAGCGCATCAACCGAGTCGGTCAGTACGAGTGCAGTGGGCTTCGGAGCACGAACACCTTCCGCCTGTCTCGCAACATCGGCAAGAGGGGAGAAAACAGAGCGCAGACGCACCGGCGTCTCCAGCAGCGCACACAGCCCACCCGCCGTCGCTCCGGACAGGAAGACGCGGAAGAGCGAGTTGGGGTCCTGGCGGTCCTGGCCGAGCGTTTGCCTTCAAGCGAACGAGAAGAGCGGGTCAGCAATCTCTCCCAGCAACCTCTTTTTGTCACGTCGCTTGACTTGAGGAGAAGAAGAAATAGGCAGCAAGACGCACATGACCCGCCCGTAGAGCCCGAAGAACGCCGAGTCGATGAACGCGAGCCCGAGGATCGGGCCCGCCGTGCCGGCGAAGAAGAACCGGAAGCCCTCGGTGCGGTACAGGCTCAGCAGGCCGACGCGCGGTGGGGCGTCTTTTGCTTGAGGAGGGGTGGAGGACGAGGAGGGTGTGGAGGGAGAGGAGGAGACGCCGGAGAGAGGTATGGGCGGGGGCGAGACGGTCGGGTGCATGCCTTTCGGCGCCGAGGACGAGACGGCGGGGACGGGCATCTGACCCAGCGGTGTCGGCGGAGGCGGGAAGGGAAAGGCGGGCGAGGGGAGCGGCGGAACGGAGGACTTGCCGACGCGAGGGGCCGAGGGGGAGGGGTGGTGCGAGTGGGTCGAAGAGGTCTGCAGGCGGACTTTGAGGACCTCGAAGGGATTGCCGACGAGGACGCCGACTGTGTGTAAGTTGGAGGGTCAGCATGGGTGGTTGAGGCGAGAGAGGGGAGGTGCGGAGGAGGCGCTGCAGGAGGACCGGGTAGCTCGTCTCGACAGCGAGAGAGGGCTCCATGAGACAGCTCGGAGGTTCGCTGTGGATCCTCTGAATGCCCTCGCAAGCGTGCACTGGGCTCGGAAGCAGTGCTGGCTGTGGTGGCCTGCTCTCGCGACTGGAAGAGAGCAAGTTGAACTGGGCTGACCTGCACCTCCGAGCCATCCGGCAATCAAGTCGGCGGTGGTGTCAACCTCGTCCATGTGCTGGTCTTGCTGCCGTGGTTGGTCGTGCGGTGGTTGAGGCGGTGAAGGTGGTCGAGAGGGAGAAGGAGGAGAAGGTGGTGGTGGTGCTGCCTCGAGCGCACTCGCAGGCGCAGCGGCGGGCTCCATCGTCCCCAGTGCTCGCTCTTAGGGAGTCTTAGCTGGTGAATGAGCAGGTGAGCGAGATGAGCGAGAGTCGAGGTCGAGGACGAAAGCGGTCGGCACCGCTTCCCCTCTGTCCACCTCGGCTGACTGCTCCACCTGTTTCGTGTGCTACACAGACCGCACCGGCTGGATCCCCTCGGCCACCTCAGACCGCCTCGGAACGACCCCACGCCTTTCCCTCCTCGTCTTCGTCCTCCCTTGCTCGGCTCTCGCTTCCGCTTCTGCAGCTCGAGCGGGACGACACTGTGCAGGCGGAGCAGGGCCACAGGTACTACAGCAAGCAACCACCTACGCGCTCGCCTCACCCACCTCCACCCAGTCCCCTTTTCCGACAACGGGCTTTCAACCTCTCTGCACCACCCTCGCATCCCTGCGTCCTTCCTTCCTGTTCCGCCCCAGTCTTCCGGTGTATTATAGTAGTAAAGTAGGGGGGTCCTTAGGTTAGAATTAGGTTAGGAATTAGGTTACGACAACCTAATTTGGCCACTTACGTTACCTAACTGGCACATTGAGCTGCAACGTGCTGTAGGCGAGTTTGGACAAACTCGATTTCGACAGTGCTCTGGGGTATCAGGAAGGGAAGAGGGAGGCAAAAGAGCGAGGGAAAGGGGATCTACTGAAGACGAAGAAGACCAGCGACAGAGAGGATGTCTTGACAGTGTTCAGGGCTAAAACAGAACTCCAGCATGAGGTCGAACCGGCGAGCCTGCCAGTGACGATCGGCCTCGCTTGCACTGCATAGGAAGGGTCAGCTCAGAGAGGCGCGGAAGGAAGGAAGAGTCCACTCGCATGTCGCGAATTTGCTGTGGGGGGGTCTTGACAAACTTGTTCTTGTCCGGCGAAGGGAAGGCTGGACGCTGCCCGTGCGCAACTCCCAGACCGAGGAGCTGCAGGTACCGAAGGTCGAGGCCGATGACCTCGTTGTGCTTGAACAACGGACCGTGGGTGGTCTCCTCTCCGGCCTGCGCTGCCCAGTCTTGGGGCTGGTACTGCAGGGCACCCATGATGACAAGGAGGGCAACGACACGGTGCTTCTGCCGGTGGGCGCTGGCAGTGATGGTGAGACGGTCGTACGTCACGAGAGTGCGGCGGTCGCTGCCCTTGGAGGAAGCCTGGCACGGGGAGTCTGTTGGTGAGCTTCTTCACCTAAACTCGGTTGAGGCAGGCACTTACGTGGAACTTATCCGTGATGAACACGTGGCCCTCTGGGTGGCTCATGAAGAGTGCAACTCGGATGATGATGGCCTGTGCCGTGAATCACAGTCAGTAATTGCCCAAGGCTTGAAGCTCCTCGAACCACAGGACGCACCCGATGGATCTCGTTCTTCGTTGGGCTGATCAAGTTGGCCCATCGCTCCCAGCGAGTCCGAACTCCTCGAGGGTTCGGGACATTCTTGACGTGCGTGTTGAGGTCGGCAATGAAGGTGGCGCACTGCGCCTTCCAGAAGGCCTTGACGCAGATCTTGTCGCCAACGATCTCGAAGCCGAGTGCGCGAGCCCAGAGCTGGACGGCCTCGTTGCGGTCGTGGTTGACCTGGACGTAGTCGTTCGCCTTGGCGACCTTCTTGACCGGGACGGCTCTCTTCTGCTTGGGGGCCACGTACTCCCCCTCGCTGCCCTCGTTGTCGGACTCTGGAGGTGCGCCGGCATCCTCGATCTCGAGAGGGTCTGTGGTCGGAGGGCCGGCCGCGGCGTCCTCGTCGTGCCAGTGGAGGACCTGGCGCCACGTCTTGAACGTCCAGTGGTGGTTGCCGTTGTAGATGACGCCAGGGATGTGGCTCATCCCAGTTCGGACGAGGGCCTCGCGAAGGCCTTCGACGAGATCGAAGGCGTTCATGCTGCCGGCCTTGTTGCTGCAGGCAGAGCAGAAAGTGAGTTCAGATTAGGGTTAGGTTAGGTTAGGTTAGGTTAGGTTAGGTTAGGTTAGGTTAGGTTAGGTTAGGTTAGGTTAGGTTAGGTTAGGTTAGGTTAGGTTA
>JAQJIZ010000117.1:0-31677 GCA_029873605.1 Rhodosporidiobolus sp. SP3-3/4 | reverse complement strand
AAAAAGTGAGCGTACGGCGTGAGGCTGCTGAGACGGCTTGAGCGGAGCGAGGACGGGGAAGTTGGTCGCGGCGTAGAGGAGACCGGCGCCGATCGAGGGAATGATGGTGCTGCAAGAAAGGGAGAACGGGTCAGTATCGCCCGTGAACGAGGGAAGACAAGCGAGACTCACAAGAACACCCACATCACGGTGCTCGAGTCCCACTTGAGAACGGTCATGAGGCCCATGCCGAGGGTGAGGAACGCCCAGCCAATGTGGTTCTGGATCTTGTAGTGGCCGGTAATGGTGACCGAGACGCCAACAACGATGGCGAAGGGGGCGACGATGCTGCAGAATAGAGCGGGTCAGGTAGGTGAACGAGCACGAAAAGGGCAACGAGGCTCACAAGCTGACGGGGAAGAGGTCGATGCCGGAGCGGATAGCGGAGGCGCCTTTGTCGGCCTGGAAGTAGACCGGGAGGAAGTAGACTGGAGGAAGGGATAGTCAGCAAGGAGAAGGGCGCGAGTCAAGATGGCAAGCCACGCACTGACGGCAAGAACGACGATCGAATGGAGGAAAGTGGTCGCGAACCCGAGCAGCGAGGTGCGGTGAGTGAGGATGTCGAACGGCACGGTCGGGTACTTGACGAAGCGCTTTTCGACCCAGATAAACGCGACAATGCCGACGAGGCCGAGCACGAGCGGGACGAGGACCTTGTAGGACGACCAGGAGTAGGTCACACCGCCCCAGGTCAGGCCGAGGACAGCGGACGTGGCGGCAGCGACGAAGATGACGTTGCTGCAGGTGGAGGGAAGGCTGAGCAGGAGCGGGGTGGCGGAAGAAGGAGCGGAAGCGCACGCGTAGTCCATCTGCTCGAGCTTCTCCTGCATCGTCGTCTGCGGCGCCTTGACGCGGAGGAACATGCCGACGAGAACGATGGCGATAACGGTAAGAGGGAGGTTGACTGCGGATGGCGAGGTCAGGATCTGCTGCTGCAGGCAGAAAGAGAGAAGGAGGGAGCGTACGGTAGAACAGCCACCTCCAGGCGCCGGCACTGGCGAGCGCACCGCCGATGGGCGGGCCGATGGCACTCGCGAGCGCCCACACCGCACCGATGATGCCGAAGTACGCGCCCCTCTCGGCGAGCGGGACGAGGTCGGTGATGACAATCTCAGTCTGTGCGAGGAGGGCGAGAGGGAAAGGTCAGTCCGGCTCGCATGCGGGAGAAACGACAGTGGATACGCACCATAGTGAGGATGGCACCGCCACCGATGCCCTGGACGGAGCGGCCGGCGATGGCCATGTTCATGTTCTGCGCGGCGCCAGTCAAGGCGGAACCGAGGGCAAAGAGGACGAGCGCTCCGAGCATGACGGGGCGGCGACCAAAGATGGCGGCGAGGCCTCCAGCTGCGGGAGTGGGTGGCGAGGTCAGTTGGGAGAAGGAGGAGAAATGGGAGAGGAAGAAAGCGTACTCCAAGGAATGAGCGCCGTCGAGGTGAGGGCGTACGCGGAGCCAATCCACGAGTAGTCGGCAGTGTGGAAGGCGGCGGCCATGTCGGGCAACGCGGTCGAGACGGCGGTGAGGTCGAGGGCCGAGAGGAAAGTGGCCATGCAAAGCGCGGCGAAGATGAGCCAGAAGCGGAGGGGCTTCTTCTCGGTTGGCGGCTGCTCGGGGTGGTTCGGTCACTTCTGCTTCAGTGAGGAGGAGAGAGCGGGAGACGCACCTTCTCGTTGACGACAGTAGGCGCAGGAGAAGAAAGCGCCTGCGACGGGGAGGTGAGGGTCGGCGCGCTCATGTCGAGCGAGGCCTTGTCCGAGGCGGGTGAGGACATGTTGTGAGCGGTGTTTGAGTCGACGAGTGAATGCAGAACGAGAGAAGAGAGGCCTGAGAGCAACTTTTGAGGCCGCTCTTCGGACTCGGAGAGAAGGGGGGGCGGCGAGCCCGGTGCCCGCGAGCCCGCGAGCCCGGGTGCCGATCGCCTGCAGAGCCGGCGAGGGGAGAGAAGACGAGGCCGGGGGGACGCGTGCGCGTGCTGAGGAAGCGCTGACGGGATCTGCGACGCTTTGTAAGGTCGCCGAAGAGTCGGAAAGAAGTCGTGGATCGGGGAAGGAGACGAAGGCGGACAAGGGGGAGCGAGGACTCCAGCGCCGCGGGAGCATCGCCAGCGCAGCAGAGTATACTGTGGGGCGGGCGCGGTCAGCTAGGGCGATCGACCAAGAGTAAGAGGAAGAGCGCACGAAACAAGAGGAGAAAAGGGGAAGAAGAGGACAGAAAGACTACGGTGTGTTTTCAGCAAGTAACGAGAGTATGCGCGGCGGACGACCTCCTACACCGACACAGCGAGACGACTGAAGAGAGAGAAGGGCGAAAGAGGGGAAAAAAAGACGGAAACGATGCGGGGGATGTAAGGGGGAAAGGGGGGCGGTAAGGTCTGTAGAGCCACGACACCGCCGACAAGCGACCACGTCCGCCTCCCCTCCTCCGCTACCCGACGCGTCAAGCCAAAGAAGCTCCGCCGCAACAACCTGGCGGTTTTCCCATCCCCTCCTCCCCTTTCTCCTTCCGCTCATGCGTCCCCCCTTCTCCGTGCGGCCCCCTCAGCAGCGACCCGCTCAGTCCCAAACCAAGCTCCCGCTCGTCGGGTCGAGCGAGGCGTGCATGCCGCCCGAGAGGACCTTGGCCGGGACGGGCTGCGGCTCGGCGCCGAAGAAGTTTTGCGAGCGCGGGCGCTGGCGCGCGCGGGCCGACTCGGAGGCGGCGAGCCTAGCGTGTGCGAGAGAAGGAACGAGGGAGTGGAAGAGGAGGGGAGAAGGGACCGAAGAGAGGGTCAGTGAGGGGATCTACGAGGTGAAGCCCGCCGTCTTTCCCATCGATGGGGAGAGACGGAGAGACAGAATGGACCCGATATCCGCTCAGGGATGAGGGGAAAAAGAAGGAGCATTAACGCACTTGGCCTTCTCCTGCTCCTTGCGGTACTGCCTCAGCCGCTCCTCCTGCTCGTCGTCCTTCGCGCTCTTGGCTGCCTGCTCCTTGGCCTTCTTGGCCGCGTTCTCGTGCTGCTTCTTCGTCAGCGCCGCCTGCGGCATGCCCGGGACGACGCGCGCCGGCGCCGACGAGGCGGCGGACGAGCCGGAGGGGGTGGTCGGGCGGGACGGCTCTGCGGGTGGGCGATCGAGGGTCAGCCTCGGAAGGAAGTGTGTGAAGAGGGACAAGAGCGTACTCTTGGCGACGACGCTCTCCCACTCGCCGTCCTCGTCGTCGAACCCGTCGGCGCTCTCCCAGCCCTGCTCGCCCTGCCCGGGCACCTTGAGCAGGCTGCTCGGGTCCGCGCCGCTCTTGCCGCCGACGATCTTCATCGTGCGTGCAACCTTGGGCTGCGGGTCGACGCCCTCGTCGCGCATGTCGGCGACGGCCTGGTCAAAGGACGGCGCGGTGCGCGCGGCGTGCGCCTCGGCCGCGGCCTGCTTCGAGGCAACGGCGGGTTCGGGGGCGGGTGTCGGGGTGGGAGACGGAGACGGGGAGGCCTTCTTGCCCTTCTTCTTCTTGCCCTTGCCCGCGGTTGCCCCTGCTCCTGCTGCTTCCGCCGCCTGACCGGCCGCCTGCTGCGCCTGCTGGGCGACTCCCGCAGCCGCCTGCTGAACAGCGTCGACGCCCTCCTGGACGGCTTTGACAGCGCGCTTGACGGCGGGCTGCTGCTTTGCCTGGTCGAGGGCGGACGAGGCGGCATCGACGACCTGGTGCTTGACCTCGTTGGCCTTGTCGAGGACGGGCTGCGCCTGTTCTGCGAGGGCCTGAGTGGGGGTGGCCTGCTTCTTCTTCTTCTTGTTCTTGCTCGCGCCCGACGCTGGTGGTTGTGGCTGGCCCGAGGGAACAGAGTGGGGGGAGGAGGACGAGGAGGAGGAGGAGCTGGCGAGCTTGGAGATGGCGTACCCGCCGGCGAGGCCAGCTGCGAGGATAGCGAGGGTGCCGTAGGGCAGGGTGTACGACTCGGACGAGCTCATCGGTAGCGGGAAGCGGGAGGAGAAGGAGACCACCAGCCCAGACGACGTGGACAACCTCACACAAAAGACACTCTTCACCCCTCGCTCCGATCCTAGATCTGACTACATTTGTAGCCTAGATACACACCTTCGGGCCCATCGACTGACTGAACCGATTTTACCACATGCGAGAGGGGGTCGGAGTTGGCTCACTACTTGATCCTGCTCTCGCTCTTCTTCCTCTCCCCGCTTTGCCGCTTTGGACAGTCGAAGCACCCTCTAGACATGTCTGCACCGGTCCCGTACACCTACCTCATCACCGGTGCGTCGCTGTCACCCTCCCCTACTCCCCTCCACTGCCCACCTTCGGGCACTTCTCCCTCGTCCCGCTCACGCTCCCTTCGTCACACACGCAGGCGCATCCCGCTCCCTCGGCCTCGGCTACGCGGAGCAACTCCTCGCCGCCCGCCCCGAAGCTCGCATCGTCGCCGCCGTCCGCAACCCGAGCAAGGCGGAGCAGCTCAACGAGCTTGCGAACCGCCCGGAGAACAAGGGCAGGGTCCTCGTCATCGAGTTTGACGTCGACAACGAGGAAAGCGTCAAGGTGCGTTCCCCTTGCCCATTCCGCACAGAAGCGAGTTGACCGCCTCCCTGTGCCTCCTTTTCAGGCCGCCGCGAAGAAGCTCGAGAACGAGCCCTTCCTCGAGAATGGCCTGGACGCTCTCATCGCCAACGCCGGCGTCTTCTGCGGTCTGCACAAGCCGCCCTCGCAGCTGTACGCTACCCTCTTTCCTTACCTTTCCTCCTCTGCCCCTCCCTTTCTGCTTCCGCTGACCTGCCTCTCTCACCCCGTTCTTCCTTGGCAGCTCGCTCGACGACCTCGACGCCAACTTCCGCACGAACGTCTACGGCGTCATCCACACCGTCACGCACCTCCTCCCGCTCCTCAAGAAGGGCAAGGGCAAGCAGATCTTCGTCCTTTCGTCCATCGTCGCCTCGTTCGGCGGACCGTTCTCGCAGACCCCTGCGGCTGTTACCTGTGCGTCCTGCTGCCTCGCTCTCTCTGATGGCTTGTGCCGTTCCGCCCACGCTGACCTCGACATCTCCTTTCCCTTGCGATTCCTCTGGGCGCCCATCTCGCATGCTCCGATTCTCGTCACCAGACTCCATGTCCAAGGCCGCCGTGCAGATGTACACCGTCAAGCTCGCGCGCGAGCTCGGCCCGGAGGGCTTCACCGTCGTTCGTGCGTTGCTTTCCGCGTTTTCCTCCACTCTCCACTCTCCTGTCCAGGCGTCCGCCACTACAGGGCACGTGAACACACCAGAAGTGCGGCATGAGCTGATCCACCTCTCTGCCTCGTTCTGGCACGTCGCACAGCCTTCCACCCTGGCTAGTACGCTCCTTCTCCCTCTTCTTCAGCATTATCCGCTTGCTGAGCTCCTGCCACCTCCCTTTTCCTCACATGCAGCGTTCGCACCGACATGAACCACGACGGCGGCGGCGAGATTGACACGGAGGAGGCCGTCGTCAAGGCGTGCGTCTTCTCCTTCCTCTCCTCTCCTTCTTCCCCTCTCTACTGCCTCCTTCTCCTTTCGCCGCGGCTGACGAGCGTGACCTGGGCACACAGCACGCAGAACGTCCTCCTCAAGGCCACGCCGGCGGACAACTGCCGGTTCATGGTCTACGACGGCTCCGAGTTGCCGTGGTAAGGCTCTCTCCCGTTACCTGGCTTATTTCGCATCCGCTAGACATTACAAGACGAGTATCAGCAACGTAGACAAGCAGCACTTGTGCCCACTTTTGCGCTGTTCTCGCGCCCGATGTCGAGCTGAGAAGGCCGCGCTGGTCCGCCTGTTTCGCCTCGTCCGCTTCCTTTCTCGCTCTCGTCCAGTACGCACCGCCCCCGTCCGGAGTTCATCGAGCCCGTCCCATTCTGCTGGAGGCGCCAGCTCGTCGCCGGCACGTCCCCCCTCGGGCAAAGAAAAGGAGGTGTGTGCGCTGTCCGGACGCACTCGTCTCCTGTCGCTGCCTGCTCAGCTCACCTCCCTTCCCTTCCTCCCTCTGCTCTGTGTTCTCTCTCTCTCTACCGCACCTCTAGCCAGTCATGCCGCGCTCCACCATGACCACCACCTTCGGCCGCTCACTCAAGTCGCGCTTCTTCCGCCTCCAGGGCAAGGAGGGGTCCATCCGCCTCCTCGAGGACATTCACGACGACGAGAAGGAGACGCTGCCGTGGGTGCTCAGCAGCAAAGAGGCGGAGGAGGAGGGGTACTCGAGCGCGCTTCCTCTCCCTCCGCTCTATTCTCGAAAGGCGAAGCTGACCCTTTGACGATCCCAGGCGCCCACCTCCTCGGCGAGTGCATTCTGTGCGTCTTCGTCCTTGTTTCGACACCCCGGACTCCATCCGCTGACCTGGAGTGCGAGCAGCGCAAGCCTGTGGAACGCCTCCTGCCTCTTCTACCTCTTGCACCAGTCCTCCTCTCCCTCCTCTCCCTCCTCCGCGCTTCCTTCCTCCCTTTCCATCTCCCCTCCCGAGCCCGGCAAAGGCTTCATCTACGGCCTCCTCGTCCTCACCGCCGTCCCGCTCCTCATCGGCACGAGCGCCGGCGCGGCGGCGCTCTGGGGCGAGAGCGGGATCGACAATGCACAGCGCAGGCAGAGGGGGTCGAGGGTGCGCGCTGTCGCGGCGTGGCTTGGGACCGTCGGTGCGTTTTCCTTCTTCCCTTTCGTGGGCAGTGGCAGAGGCTGACACGGGCGAGGAAAAAACGCAGCTTGTATCGCCGCCGTCTACCCGATCCTGTTCTACTTCATCGGCGGTGCGAGGTGGTGGCTGCAGGGCCATCTCGTCATGACTACCGGTGCGCACCTTCTTCTTGGATCAGGAGAAAAGCGGGACTGACGGAACTTCCGAGGCCGAATAGTCCTTGTCCAGGCTCTTCTGCTCAAGACGTGCGTCCCTCTCCTCCTTCGCCTTCGAGTCTCCAGACTGACACATTTAGCGAGAACAGCGGCTCGGACTCCTTCAGCGACGACGACGACCTCGACTCGGTCGAAGTAAAGGACGACCCTGCCGCGCTCCTCGTCCCCGAGGCGTACGAGCACGAGAAGACGCTCCTCACCGCGCGCGAGATGCTGCTCGAGGCATACCGCGGCCGCGAGCAACAGCAACCGGAGGAGGCGGTGTTGGTCGAAGTTGTCGTCAACGACGAGAAGGCGGCGTTGATGAAAGAGGAGGGGGCGCAGAGGGTTCGCATTCACTCGTTCGCTGTCTAGGTTATCCCGTCATTGTCAGTATGTGGACTCGGACTCGGATCGCAGTATGGACTATGTAGGCCTCCCGGAACAGACTCGTATCGCATATTCGACCTTCGAAAAAAGCGAGAGACGGAAGCCGGGCACCCTCTGCCGCTCGTACTGAAGTGCGCTGTACAATGTCCGATCTACGGCGACCCCTTAGATGCTGCCCTTGGCCCACCTGCCCGTCTTGACGCCGAGCTCGACGGCAGCCGCGCCCCAGTCCTCGCCGTGGTTGTGGCCCTTGGTCTCGCGCCCGACGCCCGCGCGCTGGAGGGCCTGCTCGTCCGTGTTGCAGTTCAGGACGCCGTACACGACGGGCACGCCCGTGTCGAGCTGGACGCGCATCAGGCCGTGCGTGACCGCGTCCGAGATGTACTCGAAGTGCTGCGTCGAGCCCTTGATCAGGACGCCGATCGCGATCGCGGCCGCGAAGGGCCCGGTCAACGGGGCGGAGGACGAGGACGGGGCAGAAGGAGCGGCAGGGTCGAGGAGGGTGGAAGCGCCCATGAGGTCGTTCGCGGTTGCCGAAGCCTGAATCTGCGAGGCGGCAATGAGACTGCGGGTGGGTTCGGGTCAGCTGTGTCGGTGTAGAAGAGGGACAGAAACGGTGAACGCACCGAGAGCAGGCCATGGGGAGCTCGTAGGAGCCGGGGACGGTCTCGATGACGATGTTCTCGCGCTTGACACCCGACTTGAGCATGGTCTGGACAGCGCCTTCGACGAGAGGAGAGATGACGGACTCGTTCCAGCTGCACGAGGGGTGACAGGGTCAGCACAGGGAGAGAGAGATGAGGAGGGGGAGGGGGGACGGACCGGGCGTGGACGATGAGGAAGCGGAGCGGGGAGCCGTCGAAGTGCTCGGGAGGGGCGCCGAGGCCCTTGACGGTCGGGTCGTGCGACATTCTGAGCGAGTAGAGTGGTGTAAGGAGGTGAGGAAGGGACGAGGACCAGGTTGGCACTCGACCACGACCCGCTGCTCGGCTGATCCAGCAACTTGCACGCCCACTGCCATCCTGCGCTCCTCAACACTCGCCCGCGCGCCATCCGCCCTCTTCCGCCGCTGTATCCACCTTGTCCCCCTCCTCATCTCCCCGCCCACCTTCGGCATTCTGCACCACCTCACACGCCGTCCAGGGCGGCCGACACTGCCCTGAGACGACGAGACGCGGTGCTGCTAACGAAACCAGTACGCGCTGCCAAGGCCGCGAGCGGGGTTCGCCTACTTCCTGTTTGTCCCCCCTCCTCCTCGTCCTCCTGTCCCTCCTCGCCCAGGCTGCTCTTTTCGCGCCTACAGCTCCGCACCTCCTCAATGACCCTGTTCTCTGCGGGAAGGGCCCATACGCATTCGACCTCCTTTCACCTCTGGGCTTTTCAGCCAGCCGACCGCTTCTCTCGCCTTTGCAAACGCCCGCTCGCCATGAACGCGCAGCGGATCCCAATTCGCTTCGGTTGCGAGCCCTGCTCCCTCGCGACAGGCATGACTACGACGCGCGCATCGCTCGCCGCTGGACTCACATTTCTTGCTTTTCCTCGTTCTTCCTCCTCTTCCGCCGCTCCTTGCACCCTTCCAACTCGTCCTTTTTCGCTCGTATCCCGCTTTCCTGCTACAGCTCTCTAGCTGTCGCTCATCAGAGGGACCCTCCCTTCCGCATTCGGGGATGCATGCAGGCCGTTTGGCGGCTGCGAGGCAACGAGTCGGTGGCGCGTCGCCTTTCCTCGTTCGTTCGCTGGAGTCTCTCGTAGCTGAGGACGGCGGGCAGAGTCGAGAGAGAAAGAACCTGCTCATGAGGCGTAAAGGCGGAGGAGCAGACCAGGCTTCGGAGTTGCGAGCTGAAGAGAAGGCGGAGGGTCGTGCCGGCGTGTTTCCCTGCCTGGTCGCCCTCGCCTCGCGCTGCTCTTTCCCTCAGTCGACTGCGCTGTCTGTTGGGCTGTCGTCGACCTGTGCAGTCGTCCAACTTACCAGGCGTTCGAGCGCTAGAGCCCTCGGCAGCTCCTGAACGAGCCAGACCCGCGTCTTCAACCTCGACTGCTCACCAGCCAGAGCCAGTCAGTGGGTTGGTGAACCAGCATCAAGGTGCGTCTACCGGACCCGAGGGTGGCCAGTCCGCACGACGAGTGAGGGAGTGAGCCGGGCGATGGCATCGTGCTGGCCAGGCGGAGCACCTCCCTCCCTCGTCTCCTACACCAGCGACGAGCAACAGGGCTACGTACAGCCGACGAGGAGTCTCCACTAACCCTCCTCGGCCTGCAGTCAGACCCGTCCGACCGCGTGAACGAGTCGACCAGGTGCTCCGAGCCTTGGTCCGCGTCGCCAACTCTCGTCAACTCGCGCCGGACAGGGCAAGCACTCGCTCAAGAGCTCTCTCTCGACAATCTTGAGCATCTCCCCCGCGCTACTTCCGTCGGTCCGTGCGAGGATGTCGACCGCCGCCTCGCCTCCTCCCCACTCGCCCACTTCTCCTCATTCCCCCCAGCCCTACCAGCACCTCGCCGACCAAGACCACTGCATCCCTCCCTCCTCGACCTCACCCGTCTCGCTCACCTCCCCTCCCCTCTCGCCGCCCTCCCCGTCCGGCTTCTCCCCCACCTCGCCCGCCATCGCCGTCCCGGTCGCAGTCGGACGTGCAAGGAGCGGCTCGCGCACCTACCGCGAGGTTCAGGAGGACGAGCAGCGCGAGCGGCTCGAGCGGGAGCGCGAGGGCAGCAGGGAGCGAGAGCGCAGGAGGGCCGAGGCGGCCGATGCGCTCGAGGGGAGGACGAGTGCCGAGGGAGCGGGACAGGCGGGAGGGGACGAGGGTATGAGCATGACGGAGCTGAGGGCAGAGGTGAGTCGCGATAATGGTCACCTTGCGCTTTTTCTATCCAGGATGAAGCGCCGGAAGCTCGCTTGCTCGACTAACCCTTTTCTACCTTGCAGATGGAGACCCTTCTCTCCCTTCGCCGACGCTCCATGTCCCAACCAGCAGCTGTCGACCCAGATCTCCCGCCTACCGCACCGCCTACCTCCGCACCTCCCATCCCCTCCCGTCCGCAACTCACGCTCACCATCACGCCTCCTCTCGAAGGTCCCGGCGGCGCGCCCATCTCGCCGACCGCACCGTCTCCCGCCGAGACTGGCACGCTCGTACGGCGCAAGTCGTCCGTCTCGGGCCGCCTCCCCTCGGAGCACCCGCTGCCCATCCCGCCCGTCCCCTCCCCGACCTCGTCCCACTTCGCGCACCCGCAAATCTCCCCGCCGCTCTCGTCCGCCTCGCAGTCGCGCTCGCCCTTCGCGCCGTCCGAAGCGGCCCACTCGGCGCAGCAGGCCGACCTGTACTGGCTGCCCGCGAGCCTGCACCCCGAGCTCGCGCCGCAGGAGTTCAAGGCGTTCATCCGCGAGCAGACCACGCCCGAGGCGCTCGCGCGCCGATCGAGCCTGGGGCCGAACTCGGGACGGGCGCCGGGAGGGCGGATGAGCCGCCGTGCGAGCTTGTTGCGGGGCGAGTACAAGCCTCGCCAGGATGACGGAGTGGGAGAAGGCGGGGCAGTGGGCGGAGGGGCAGGCGAGGGAGGGGTGAAGCGCACCGCGAGCGATGGGGGAGCTGGACGAGGGTCGAGGAGGAGCATTGCCGGGAGCCTCAATTTTGAGGAGCTTACGATCCGGGACTTGCAGCGGTTGGAGGAGCTGGCCGGTTCGTCCCCCTCCGAAACTCTCTTCTCTGATTACCTTACTGATGCTGTGCGCCATCGAGCAGCAAGAGCCGAGTCTGAAGGCGCCGGCGCTGACCCGGAGAACGAAGGCGAACGCCTCGGCCGCGTCCTGCGCCGCTCGCTCTCGCTCAACCCGCACCGCGTCGCAGCCGCCGCCGCCGCCGCCGGGGCGACCTTCGGCTCTCCCTCGGGAACGACCGTGGCGCCCAACATCGCCCCGGCGCCTGGGTTCGACGATTCGACCATCTCGGAGGAGGCCCCGCTGATCGTCCCGCCGCCGGGGCAGATCCTGCGCCGCAACGCGCGGACCAAGATCCGCAAGGGCTCGATCGACACTTTCGGCAGCGTCGGGGGTGGAGCAGCGGGCGGAAGCAGGTTCGGCTCGAGGCGGACGAGGAGCAGCACGAGCGAGACGGGCGTGCAGCTCGCGCCGGCGGCGGGGTCTTCGGCCGCGTACGGCGCGCTCGTCGACGACGATGCGCTCTCGGCGGGCGAGGTTAGCTTCGAGAGCGCAAGCGCCGAAGGCGAGTTGAGGCCGACGAGCTTCCCAGCGTCGTCGGCGGAGGGGGTTTCGTCGGTCGAGGAGGGTGGCGCGGCGCAAGCTTCCCCGCCTAGCTCGGACAGCCAGCACCAGCAGCAACAGGTCGAGTACCAGCCCCAGCCGCTCGACCACCTCGACCTGAAGCCGCTGCCGACGCCCATCCCGGACGTTGTCGTCGACCACTACGAGCCGTTGACTGCCGAGGAGGAAGCGCCCGTCTCGCCGCCGTACGACCCTGCGGCGACGCTTCCTGGCCCTCCCGTCGTCGCTCCCGCCATCCAGCCCGTCTCTCCTCCTCCCGCTCAACAGCAGCTCGAACAAGCCGACTCACGGCACGCCATCTCGCCCGCCTCGGCAGAGTACGACTGGTCGACGCACAACCTCCAGTTCCAGCAGCAACAGCAACAGCAGCAGCAGTTCCAGCAGCAGCATGTTCAGCCCCCTCCCCCCGCCGCCGAACCGCAGTACACGGTCCATCCGGGCCACTCGCCCCGACAGCCCTTCTCCGACATCCCGCCGCCCCAGGCCGTCCCCATTCCACTCCCAACCGACCGCAAGGAGAGCCCGCCGCCGTCTTCACCGTCGCCGCCTTCGAGCCCGCGGCCGGACAGCCCGAAGCCGGGGAAGGAGAAGAAGAGCGGGTGGGCGCGGTTGGGGCTGGGCAAGGAGAAGGACGACGGCGGGAAGAAGAAGGGCAAGGGCAAGGAGAAGGAGCGCGAGCGGGACGCCGCGAGCGAGAAGAGCGACACAGCGTCCGTCCACTCGCACCATTCGGAAAAGGAGAAGGACTCGTCCTCCTCCTCGAGCGGGTCGGGCTTCTTCGGCGGCCTCTTCGGCCGCAAGCGCGCCGACGCGGACCACCACTCGCCCCCGCCGGCGCCGTCCTCGCCCTCCGCCGCTGCCACGCCCGCCGAGGCGCGCCTCCCACCCCCGCCGCCGACCGCCTCGGGCGCCTTGCTCCCCAACGGCCGATACGCCAACTTCTACCGCCTGCCGATCCACGTCGAGCGCGCCGTGTACCGGCTGAGCCACATCAAGCTGGCAAACCCGAGGCGGCCCCTTTACGAGCAGGTCTTGATCTCGAACCTCATGTGTGCGTCTTCTCTTTCCCCCTTCCTCCCTTGCGGAGAAGCGTACTGACCCCTACCCGATATCGCAGTCTGGTACCTCGGCCTCATCCAGAAGCCTGTCCAGCCGCCGCCTGCTGCTCAGCCCGTACCTATTCCCGGCATGCGCGCTCAGCAGCAGCAGCAACAGCAATATCAGCAGTTCGGCCCGTCGAACCCGCCCGCCGCTCCCGTCGCCGCACCCGACTCTTCCTCCTCATCTTCGCCTCAGCAGCAGCCGCAACAGCAGCAGAACGCCAAGCGCGCTGGGCTGAGCAAGCCCAACGCTCGCCCTGGCGCAGGGAGGTCGGCGGAGATGCCGATGCGGACGCCGAGTTACGAGGTGCAGAACCAGCAGCTCCGGCACGAGGAGCACCAGCACCAGCGGAACCAGCTCAGCCAGAGCCACCCGCAGCCGTCGAGCTCGTCGATCGCCAAGTCGCTCTTTGCGGCGCCACTCTCGTCGTCGCAGTCCGCGACTTCGGGCGCGTCCGACCCGAAGGCGCGCTCGCCGGATCGGACGTCGGCGCCGGCGCAGATGTACCCTTCCCGCACGCCGACGAATTCGGTCGAGGGCGGCGATTTTGACGACGAGGACGACGACCGGCCGCTCGCTCAGCTACCGCAGCATGTCCAGCAGCAGCAGCCGTACCGCGAGTCTTACCCGCCGAATGCGCCTCGGGCAGCACCCGTTCCGGTCTCGTCTTACCCCAAGCACGACGCCGGCTTCCAGGTCACCTCCCGCTCGCCTCGGCTCTCCGGCGGCGGAAGCAGCAGCGACGGCCACTCCACCTCGCCCTCCGCCTCCTACGCCCCTCTCCCCTCCTCGCCCTCCCCAACCCCGCCAACCGAGTTCGACCCGAACGCGCTCATGACCCCTTCCGCGCACGCGCCGGGCCACGAGCGCCGACTGAGCGCGATGAGCACGGCGAGCGACAAAAGCTTTGACGCGGGCGAGATCTTTGACGCGTACGCCGCACCGGGCTCGCCCGGCGCTCAGTCTGCTCCCGAGCTCATTCCTCCCGCCGCGGGCGCGCCATTGTCGCCCTCTCCTGCACCTGCACCTGCGCCCGCCCCCGCGGCGCTCGAGCGGGACAAGGAGAAGAAGGCGCCGCTGCTCGGAACCGTTGCGCCGAGGGGGTCGAGCCTGCGAGCGCTCGTCGGTGGCGGAGGAGGAGACAAGGCGAAGCGCAGCGCGGCAGGAACTCTGGGTGTGTACGGGTCGTCGCGGTAGTACTCTCCCCTCCTTCTTTCCTTTGTCTCCCCTTTCTTCTCTCCCCAGTTAAACTTACAGGCCTCGTCGAGCCACTCGCATATTCACCCCGCCCTGCTCTTCTTCTTTCCTCTGTCCTTACATCGTGATCAGTCTTGTCAGTTCTTCCTCACCCTATCCAGCTCAGCGCATCGCTTCACCGTAGTCTTTCTTTTCGTCTTTCGTTCCCCATCGCCTCTCGTGTCTGCCCTCTTCCCGCCCTCTCCCGTGCATGGAATGCCGCATAGCGTAGTCTTTCGCAAATCCCGTCGTCCACTGGCGAGAGTTCGCGCGTCTCGCACGCCTCGGCTACGCCCACAAGTTCCTCGCCGTCCACCAGGTCGTGCCGCCCTCCTTGACCTTGCGCACAAACTTGAGCACCATCGCGTCGCGCTTCTTCTTGTCGCCGCCGGTCAGGTCGTCGATGAAGAGGCCCATGTCGGCCTCGAGCCAGCGCGGCTTGAGCGCGAACAGCTCGGCGAAGCGCGCGGCGGGGTCGGGCGAGAGGGACGAGGGCGGGAGGTACTGGATTGTGTTGAGGGGTGCAGGGCGGTAGAGGTGCAGGCCCTGCTCGCCGGAGGAGGAAGAGGGTCATGGGGGAGAAAAGGAAGGCGAGGAGGAGAAAAGGACGCACAGCGAGGAGGTCGAGAGAGCACAGGGGCGCAAAGCCGCCACAGAGAGTCTTCCACTTCTCGAGGAAGGGCTCAACCGGTTGTTGTCCAAACTGTGCGAGCGCATCACCCCGTCCAGTCAGTCTTGCTGCCGCCGGGCAAAAAACAACGAAAGAAGAGGCCCGACGCACCCCTCCCTGCGCCAGCAACCCTGCGCCGACCTCCTTCACCAGCCCCTTGACCTCGAGCTTCCAACTCTTCCTGAACTCGCCCTCGGCAATCTCGCCGAACCACCCAAGGACCTGCCTCGCGACGATGTCCGACGAGCAGTCGACCGCGTCGAGCGCGTCGAGCAGGTCGGCGTCGAGCGCGGTCGAGTAGAGCGGAGCGGTCGAGGCGGGAGGAGCGGCGGCCGCGACGGACGGCTTCGAGGAGGATTTGGAGGGTTTGGGCTTCTTCGCGGGCGCATTTGGGTGGGCGATCTCGGCAGGAAGGGGGAGGGTGGAAAGAACGGTCGGGAGGAGCTTGAGGAGGAAGTCGCTCTTCAACGGGCGGAGGAAGCCTTCCCCTGCTTCCTCTTCGCCAGAGGAGGAAGACGAGGCGGGGATGCTCGCGACCCGCTGCTTTGCAAGCGCGAGCCGGATCTCCGCGTCGCTTGCGGGCAGGCGGGCTCGGAGGGACGAGAAGGTGTGCTTCTCGCGCGGGTTAGGCTGGCGAGGGCGGGCGAGAAAAACAGGGTCAGCTTGCTTCGAAAGAAGAGAAAAGCGACAGCAGGGCGCACCTTGGGCAGCTCGTCCTCGACTGCCGTGCCCTCGTACTCGCACCCGTTGAGCAAGCCGTCGAGCTTGTCCGTCCTGGCCACGCCCGGGACAGCCTCGAGCGTCTCGTGCAGGACCGCCTCGATTTCGATGCTGCCCGCCTGGTTGCTGTCGGCACCGTCCAGGCGTGCGCGCTTGCGAGCAGGCTCTGCGTCGTCGTCGCTGCCCCCGCGAACGAACCAGGACTCGCGACCTCCGCTTTGTGCTCCCGCTGCCGAGCAGACGCAGAGCGAGTTCGAGTTCTGCACGCCGCGGAGGGCGTAGGTCTGGGTCGGGGTGACGAGCACTGCCGAGTCGGAGGGGTCGCCGCGGATCTCGAGCAGGGCGGGTTCTGTTGTGCTGGTCGAGGTGGTCGAGGAGGAGGAGGTGAGGAGCGAGAGGAGCGCAGGGGGGAGCGCGAGGAGCTGGTAGGTCGGCTGAGAGTGTAGAGGCGGGTCGGCAGCCTTGTCGGCAAACACAATCAAGCGTTCGTTCATCTTGGACGGGAGGACGAAGAAGACGAGGAGGAGCGCGCCGCGACGGGTCGAGGGAGACAACTTCGAACTGATGAGAGGACGACTCGCTCGTCTGGGACTCTCCGGGTGTGAGATGGCACTGCGATTGACAAGTAACTACGACGGAACAAGCGGGAAGACGCTGGTACAGGCAGGAGAAAAGGGGAAAAAACGATGACAGGCGAGAGAGGCATGCAGGGCTGGGTGGACATGGAGGGTACGGTCGACTGGTCGAGACGCATGCTGGTAAGACTTAGGCAGTGTAGCCGGCTGTAAGGCAAGGCGAGAGGGAAAGAGGAGGCAAAGGTCAGTCCCGAGTCGCTTTCCTCGGCCGCGTCCATCGGTACCAGCCCCTCTTCCTCCCTCGAAGGGGAGGCTAGAGAGAGCAGAAAGGCAGGGAAAGCGAGAGAAAAGAACGCACCAGCCTGGCACTGCCCCGGCGCACAGCTGCACTCGCCCCGGCCCTTCTTGTCGCACGCCGCGCGCGCCGACTCGGCCTTCTCGCACGTCCCGGCCGCGCAGGAGCACTCGCCCTGCCCATGTCGACCCGTCAGTGGTCGTCGTTGGAGAGGGAATGGGGAAAATAAGGCAAAGAGAGGAGGAACAAGACGCACGGAAAGCGCGCGGTCGCACCCCTTCTTGGCCTGGCTCGCGGCGCACACGCCGCCGCACGCGCACCCGCCGTCCTGGGCGTACTTGCACGACTGCTTGGCCGAGCAGCCCGACGCGGCCTTGTTGGGCGAGCGCGCGAGCGGGACGGCCGGCGCCGAGTAGGACGAGGCCGACGGGTCGACGGACGAGGGCTTGACGGCGCAGTCGCAGGTCAGACCGCAGATGGGGGCTTGAGTCTGCAGGGGTGGCGGAAAGCGCAGATCGGGGCGAGAGAGGGCAGAGAACGTCGAGAACGAGCGGAATGCAAGATCAGCGATTCAGCTACCGCAAGAGCGCTTGCCGCGATTGTGCACGTCTGTGCACGGAGATGAAGAAAGTGAGAGAGAGCTTGACGCACCGCCATGGCTGGATGTTGAGCGAGATGAGGCGGAAGCGAGATGAGGACGAGGTGGCGGCGGAGCGTGCGCAAGGGCTTGGGGCGGACTGCGCGCGGTGGCGGGGTCAGCTACGGCGGTGCAGGATGTGTTGAGGCTACTCACGAGAGAGTACGAGGTGCAGGAGAAGAGAAAGAAGGGCGAGGAAGGTTGGCTTCCCCCACTTGCCCACCTCGGCCTCGGACAGGCTGACGCCCAACCACATTCCTCCGGTTTGCTTGCTCTGCCCTGTCCTCCCATTAAGCACAACAGCGTACTGCACTGCTTGACACCGCACAGAGAATGGCAGTGGACGAGCGAGGAGAGAGCAGGCGAGGAAATGGAAGAGAACAGCACTGCGGTAGTTGCACAACGGGAAAGGGGGAACAGGCGGGTACGGCTGCGAGAACGGGTAACTGGAGCGAGGGGAGTGCGCGAGGGAACAGAGGAAAAGAGCATGGACGGGTCGAGGGAAAGGTAGGAGAGGCAGAGGAGAGGGAAAACACGGCAACTCAGTGCGCCCCCGCCGCGTCAAACAGCTTCTCGCCCTGGCTCGCCCGCGTGCCCGGCGCGCTGCCGGCGAGCGGGTCCGCGCCGCCGACGACGCCCTCCGGAACCGAGTAGGCCTGGTCCGGCAGGCCCGACTCGTCGACCGACTCGGCGGCTTCGATCGCTTCGTAGAGGGCGGAGGCCTGTGTAGCGAGAGGAAGTCAGCGACGGGAAGCTGCAGGTCAGAAGGCAGCTGAGAAAGGGCGCACGGCTTCGGGAGGGGGAACCTTGCCGCTGCAGGGAGAAAAGGTAAGGGAAAAGAGGTCAGTCAAGCGTCCGTCCATCACGTCGTCATGCCCCTTCGAAGGACCACTTCCAAGAGCAGGACTGAATGGTAAAGGACACTCGAACGCACCTCAGCAGATCCGTCGCGGCGAGTTGCTGCCCGTAGAACGCGGCGTTGGCGTCCTTCCTCTCAATCAGGACCGTCCCTGCATATCGTCGTTCACGGACGCCCGTCAGCTATCGCTTGCTTCGAGAGAAGAAAGGGAGGTGTAGAGCAAGAGGGACTCAACCCACCCTCCAGACTGACGCCCGCGAACAAACCCTTCGACTTGGAGTAGGTGAACATGGGTGCCGGGTTGAGGATGGCGGTGTTGACGGAGCCGCCGACGCCGATCGGACCGGCCGCAGCGGAACTGGCGAAGCGAAGGGTAGGGAAGGGTGGAAGGGGGAAAACGGGAGGGGCAAGAGAGAGGGAAGAGAAAAGGAGGTAGGGAGGTAAGGACATCAACGAAACAGGCGAGAACCGAGAAAGAAGGGAGAGGGACGCACAGCGCGCCGCCGATGGTCACGTTGCCGCCCTTTGCGAACGCCTGGAGCGCCTCGTCCGAGTTGAGCACGATGACGAACTGTACATGCACCGAGGTTCAGCATCTCCTTCTTCTCACACTGGCAAGAAGGCATAAAGAGAAAGCAGCAAAAGCGACGCACCTCGCTCAAATCCGCGCCGATCTGCAGCCCGAACCCGACGCCGCCGGTCGCGATGCAGCTCGGCGCGGACCAGGACCCGTCGTGGAGGCGGGCGATGACGACGCCCGAGCCGCCCTTGGCGGACCAGCCGAAGCCGGCGCGGACGACGGTGAAGATGGCGAGGCTGTAAGGGGGATAGGGTGGGATGGGGTTCGGAAGGGCGAGCAGAGGGAGCGAAGGGAAGGAGAAGAGGGTAAGGAAAAAGCGGCAAGGAGCAAATGGTCAGTCCCTGTACAGCGGAAGGGCTGGGTGCTCAGGCGGCGGACGACGAGCTGGCCAGCAAGGGAGGAAAGGCTCGCGCGAGAAGCGAGTCCTCCTTCCAAGCGGCCGCGGTCGCCCCCCACTCCGTCCCCCGCACAGACCACACCGAGTAGGGATGTGCCGACTGACCCCTTTGCGCGGGCGAGGACCTCTTTGGGGATCGAGTTGAGGGCCGACTCGGGGTGGGAGGGGTCGGCGAGGAACGAGGTGAGAATGGTGGCGGCCTTGTTGACCTGCGGGTGGGAGTGCGTGAGTACTGTAGAGTGAGCGACGGAGCGGGCAAGGTGGATGGGAGAAGCAGGAGGAGAGGCTGCGCACCTGGGTGGGGAGAGGAGGTGCGAGTCGGGTGAGGTGATGGGGGGAAGAGCGAGACGGTCAGCGGGGTCGAGTAGGCAGTAAGAAAGAGTGTGAACGTACTTCGTTTTCGAGTTTGAACGAGGTGAGGGCCTTGGACGAGCCCTGCTGGGCCTCGCGGGCGACGGTCTGTCCGAAGGCGGTGGCCTGGACGCCGACGCGCTGAGCGGTTTCTTTGAACTTGTTGAGGAACGACATCGGGTGAGAGAAGCAATCTGAGCGAGGTGCAAGCGAAGACGAAGATGGGAAAGTCGAGCGAGGTGAAGTGGTGACGAGCACCGCCTCAACCCGTCTGCACACTGTCTCTGACCACCAGCTTCCACCATGCGCCGTGCTAGTCAACCTGCCCAGACCACCCACTCGAGCACCAGCCCCCCTCACACCTCCCGTCGCCCTGCTCGTCCTCCTCTCCTACTTGACCTCCTCCCCGCCCTCGCTCTCCTTCCACCCGCTCCGCCGTCTGCCTGAACCGACCAGCACGCTGGCTGAGTACACACACATGTGTACGAGGCGACCGCAGTTCAGCGGAAGCGCTCCGACACTGCTGCCCTCCACCTCGCTCCCCTTCCCTCTCCCTACCATCGCCGTACCCAGCCCAGCGACCGCAAGTCCCTCCGCAGACGAGTACCGAGTGCTCAGGACGCACCCGGCGTGGATCGGCGCATGCCGCCGTGTTCCCCTCATCGCCGCACCTCGTCGTCGGCTCGTTCCCCCCGCTGGAACGACCCGCTTGCGACGTCCACGCGTTTCCAGCTGCTCTTGCGCTTCTTGCTTTCTCACGTCCCACCATGCTGCGTCTCCAGACCAAGCGCAACCCTCTCGCGACCGCCGCCGCCCGCTTGCAGCGCCGCTGTCTTCGTGCGTTTCCCCCACTTGCCTCCCGAGTCGGGTCCTTCCAGCTGACCGTCACCATCCTCGCGCCAGACAACAACGGCATCTGGGGCTACCAGACGCCCAACACCTCTTCCGCCCGCCGCGAGTTCACCCCGGACGAGCTCGCCAACCGCGCAAAGAACGCCTCGCTCCTCCGCCTCATCGAGTCCTACCGCCGCCACGGCCACCGCGCGGCGGCGATCGACCCGCTCGACCTCGCCAAGCGGCCCGACGTGCCCGCCCTCGACCCGCAGCGCTACGGCTTCCCTCTCCAGCCCGACAGCGGGTTCAAGCTCCGCGACGAGTTCAAAAGCGAGACGACCCCGACCGAGTGGGTCGGCGAGCCGGGGCAGACATACGACGTCGAGGGGATCGTCCACTTCGCCGAGGGCGACAAGGAGAAGACGGTCGACGAGATTGCGGCCATGCTGGCAGAGACATACTGCGGCGGGGTCGCGTACGAGGTGCGTCTTGCCTCGTCCCCCTTTTCTTGCTCCTGTTTGACCCTCTTCTCCCCGTTCAGTTCTCTCACCTTCCCCTCGTCGAGCGCGACTTCCTCGAGAAGCACCTCGAAGCCTCGCACTCGTCGCCGCTCGCGCCCGAAGAGCAGCTCGCGCACTGGGAGCTCCTCGCCAAGTCCGAGTCGTTCGACCGCTTCCTCGCCAAGCGCTTCCCGAGCGTCAAGCGGTACGGCCTCGAGGGCGGGGAGGGCATGATGGTCGCTGTTGCGAAGCTGCTCGGCGAGGCGAGCAACGAGGGCGTCGAGGACGTCGTCATTGGCATGCCTCACCGCGGACGGCTGGTGCCCTTTTTTTGCTCTCTCAGTCTCATGCGGACGCTCTGATCGCCGTTCTCCACTGCCCGCAGAACCTCCTCACCCAGCTCCTCGACATGGACCCGCGCCTCGTCTTCCGCAAGGTGCGCCTTTCGTCCCCTGCTGCAGGTTTTGCTTCTTCAGCTGACCCTGCCATCCTCGTAGATGCGCGGTCTCCCGACCCTTCCAGCCTCTCTTCCGGCCGACGAGTTCTCCGACGACGTCCTCTCGCACCTCTTCCTCTCTTCCACCTACACCCCGCCATCTCTCCCGTCCTCTTCTTCTCCCAAGCCGCTCGACGTTCACGTCCTCCCCAACCCCTCCCACCTCGAGACCGTCACGCCCGTCGCGCTCGGCTTCGCGCGCGGCCTCCAGGTCCCCTTCGGCGCCAAGGCGGCGCAGGAGAACGGCGAGGCGTACGAGCTGGGCGACAAGGTGCTCAGCCTGAGCATCCACGGCGATGCGGCGTTTGGCGGGCAGGGCGTCGTTGCCGAGAGCTTGAACCTGGCGAGCTTGCCGCACTTCAACGTTGGCGGGACGGTGCACCTCGTCGTCAATAACCAGATTGGGTCCGCAACTCTTCTCTCTTCTTCTCTCCTCCCCTGCTGGACTGAACTCTGCATACTCCTACAGCTACACCACCCCGGCGATCCAAGGCCGCTCCTCCTTCTACGCGACCGACCTCGCCAAGTCTGCTTTTCTCCCCTCTCGCTCGTCTTCTATCTGTGTCTTGACCACTTTGCTCGTCTGGCAGGATGACCAACGCTCCCATCCTGCATGTCAACGGCGACAAGATCGACGACGTCTCGCGCGCGGTCAAGCTCGCGCTCGCGTACCAGCGCCAGTTCAAGAAGGACGTCGTGATCGACCTCGTCGTGTACCGCCGCATGGGCCACAACGAGCTCGACGAGCCCGGGTTCACGCAGCCCGTCATGTACGAGAAGATCAGGGGGTTGCCGTACGTCTGTTTTTCCTCCCTCTGCTTGTCTTTCCCCACGGGTTTGGCTTTTCCAGCATCGCTAAGTCCCCTTTCTCCTTCTCGCAGGTCGGTCGCGCACAACTACGAGCAGTCCCTAATCGCCTCTTCGACCCTCACCTCCTCCTCGGCCGACTCCCTCCGCAAAGACCACTTCGCCGCGCTCGACTCGGCCCTCTCGTCCCTTTCTTCCTTCGAAGTCCCCGAGCTCGACCGCCCGCGCGGGTGGGACGCGATGCGCTGGCCGGAAAAGGGCGAATGGGAGGATCAGCCGGCGACGGGCGTGGAGGGGGAGGTGCTCGGGGAGATTGGGAGGAGGAGCGTGACGGTCCCGGAGAGCATTGTGCGGCGCCTTTCCCGCGCTTCTAGCAGCGAGAAGCGTCACTGACCTCTCTTTCTCCTGCTCGCTGCAGACCATCCACCCGCGCCTCTCCAAGATGCACATTGCGAAGCGTCTCCAGTCCCTCGACAAAGGCGAAGGGATCGACTTCGCGACCGCCGAGGCACTTGCGTTCGGCTCGCTCGTTGCTGAGGGTTCCCATGTCCGCATCTCGGGTCAGGACGTCGGAAGGGTGCGCCTCCTTCCTTCACCTCTCTTCCCCTTACCTTGCTGACGGACTCGCCTTCTCCCTACCACAGGGCACCTTCTCCCAACGGCACGCCATCCTCGCCGACCAGTCCTCCGAGCGCGTCTGCGTCCCGCTCCAATCGCTCACCTCGGACCCGATCTCGCCGTCGACCAAGCCGGGCACGTTCGAGCCGGTCAACTCGCCTTTGAGCGAGTACGCCGTCGTCGGCTTTGAGCAGGGCATCGCGTACACGAGCCCGGACTTGCTGCCGATCTGGGAGGCGCAGTTTGGCGGTCCGTCCTGTTTCCTACATCATGCTTTCGTCCGAAGAAGCGCTGACTTTGCGGCCAAGTGCAGACTTCTGGAACACGGCGCAGGTCATGGCCGACACGTACCTCGGATCGGGCGAGACGAAGTGGGGCCTGCAGAGCGCGTTGACGCTCCTGCTCCCGCACGGATTTGGTCCGTTCTGCCGTTGTCTTTTTCTTCCTTTCTTCCGAAGCTCATGCTCTCCTTCCCGCAGACGGCGCCGGTCCCGAGCATTCGAGGTACGTCCTCAGTTCATCCTAATCTCGTTTCTGCAGCTCACGCTCTGCTTATCTTGCTCCGCAGCGCCCGCATCGAACGCTTCCTGCAGCTCACGAACGAGCCGCTCAGCCGCCAGCTCTTCAATCCAAACCTCCACGTCGTCAACGTGACGACCGCCGCGAACTATTTCCACCTGCTCCGCCGCCAGCTCAAGCGCGAGTACCGCAAGCCGCTCGTTGTCGCGACTCCGAAGGGCCTCTTGCGCTTCTCGGTCCGTCCACGCCTTCTTCTCCGCCCAGCTCCTCGACTGACCTTGCCCGCTACGACCCAGCCCGCCGCTTCCTCCCTCGCCGACATGTCCGAAGGAACGACTTTCCAGCCCGTCCTCTCCGAGCGCGTCGCCGACCCAGCAAAGGTCGAGCGTGTCATCGTCCTCTCGGGCAAGCTCTACTACGACCTCGTCAAGGAGCGCGCCGAGCGCGGTCTCGACGGCAAGGTCGTCTTCATCCGAGTCGAGGTGCGCTTCTTTTCCCGTTCTCCCTTGGAAGTGAGCCGGACTGACGAGCCTTTCCGAGCCACGTGCAGGAGATGTCCCCCTTCCCCTATGCCGCCCTCTCCGCCGCCCTCAAGCCCTTCTCCTCCGCCTCGTCTTTCCTCTGGGCGCAAGACGAGCCCGAGAACGCCGGCTCGTACCTCTTCGCCCTCCCGCGCCTGCAGCAGATACTCCCCGAGGGTACCAAGGTCGGGTACGCGGGCAGGCCGGCAATGGCGACGGTCGCGCCGGGCGTCAAGCAGTACTTTGTCGAGCAGCAGAAGGAGCTGACGGAGAAGGTGTTCGAGGGGTTGTAGAAGTCCCTTTTGTGTCTTCCTTTGATCGTGTCAAGCAGTGCATACCCTCTCGAAGTCACTCGTCATACGGGAAAAGTGGCACAAGGAAGTGATAGAAGGGCATAAAGATGCAGATAGATCTACGGAGAAGGCTACAGATTGGGAAGTCATACAAGCTCGTCTATCCGTGAGCGCTGCGCCGTCAATGCCTCGCCCGACTGCCCTCTCTTCATCGCCGGCGGGATTGGTCGCAGCCCTATCCCTTCTCCTCCTCTTCCTCTTCCGCCTTTCCTCGTCCCTGCCGACCCATCGCTGTCGTCCTCCTCGTCAAAATCCACCTCCGTCTGCACCACGATGTGGATCCCGCTCGCGCCTCCTGCCCCTCCGCCGAGGTCACTCCTCGACGCTGCAGGAGCGGGCGACCGGCCCCTCGTCGCGGCGTTGTTGCCGTTCCCTCCCGAGCCAAGCGTCGTATTGATCGTGCGCTGCGTGATCGTGATGGTGTAGAGGAAGGCGAGGGAGTGGATCGCGGGCAGGGGAAGCCAGAGGGCGCCGGTGATGTTGGTGTCCGAGACGTCCGAGACGGTGTAGGTGCCGGCGAGGACGGCTGCCGTTAACTATTTAGTTTAGTACGGCGAAAGAAAAGGGACTGAGAGGCGAGACGCACCTCCGGGAACGGCGAGGAGGATGGTGAACGCCGCGGTACGCAGGGCGAGCCAACTGAGCTGCTTGAGCGTGCTGTCCGTCTTCTCCGAGAAACCGGCAATGCGGCCTCGCAGCGTACTCGCAATCGTCACGCTGATGCCGATGTCGATGGCGGCCACAGAAGAGAGGTAGATGCTGCGGGAGGAGAGAACAGGTGAGCGGGAAGAAAGGCAGGAGAAGGGGAGAGAGACGCACGCGACGGCGACGTTCCAGCCGACCGGAAGGTCCAGGTTCGGGTCGCCTCCGTTGGCGATAATCTGGGAGGACAGCACAGTAAGCACGCAAGGCCAAAACGAAAGAAATCGCAACACGCACCAGACCGCCCGCGACGCCGGTCCAGACGGCCCAGACGAGCGAGTTGAGAATGAGGAGACCTTGCCAGACGATAAAGCCGCGGCGAACGACGTTGTTCTTGATGAACTGTCAGGCAGCGTGAAAGCAAGCTCGTCAAAAAAGCACTGGGGCTGAGAAGGGAAAAACACGCACGACTGCCGCCCGCATGGTCAAGAACCCCTCCGCCACTGCACCAACCACCCCCGCCAGCGGTGGAACGACGTTCCACTGCATCGTCGCCTCAAGTAAGGCCTCGACGTCGCGCTGTTGTCGAACTGAAGAGCAGGAGCAAGAGCGTCAACTCGTGTTTTCGATCAGAGGCGCAGGAGGCGGGACAGACCTGCTAGTGTGTACGCCTCTTCAATCATGAAGGCGCCGTAAATGACGTTGAGGACGACGAGAGCGATGAGGACCCTGCGGGCAGCTCGGCGAGAGTTGTTCGCGTCGGTGAGGTAGGAGAGGCTTTGGCCGAAGAAGAAGCAGGAGAAGACGAGTTGACCTGCGCGGTGCGAGCGACGGGTCAGCGGACGAAGGGCAGGAAGTACGTGCAAGGCGAACGCACCCAGGTAGCCGGCCATGAAAGGGCCTGATGAGCGGTCCAAGGACGGAAAAAGGGGGCGAAGGGAGTTGCGAGATGCGGAGG
Source organism: Rhodosporidiobolus sp. SP3-3/4 (assembly GCA_029873605.1). Taxonomy (NCBI): domain Eukaryota; kingdom Fungi; phylum Basidiomycota; class Microbotryomycetes; order Sporidiobolales; family Sporidiobolaceae; genus Rhodosporidiobolus; species Rhodosporidiobolus sp. SP3-3/4. Next base: position 6,477 of record JAQJIZ010000117.1, on the reverse strand, counting down.
TGCACGCGTTGGGGTCGTGAGTAACAGGACCGTGTGAATGCGGTCGAGGCGGTGTAAGAAGCGTATGTTGAGGAGAGCAATGTGGGAGGAGAGGGTGAAGGTGAAAGATGAGGTATCGGCGAGGGCGGACGAGAAGGCGAGTCGCAAAGAACGAGGGCAGGGGTCAGCTGCCGTCGGACTCAACTACTAAACCGGAGGAGCAGAAGAAGCGAACGCACCGCACAACTTGGCGGCCAGTCCAGGTGGCGCCAAAGGCCCCCACACGTCCCCGAGGTCGCTCGCCGGCGTCCCCTCGATGCTCATGCGGGCTGTCAAGATTGGTAGCGAGCGGTGAGGAGGAGCAGCGGCGTAGCAGGTGCCGCAGTGGAGGAAGAAGCCCGCCTCCCCTCGTGTTCGCTCGTTCACGCTCGGCGGAGCGCGACGGCGAGCTCGAGATGACCGCACAGTCGAGGTGCAGGTCAACCCCGCATTCGGAACACGGGCGCTGATGAGAAGCGGCGAGTCGAGAACGGCCTCGGCCGTCGAGAGCCTGGACTTTCCCTTCTCGGTTTCGCTTCGGCAGGGAAGGAACCGCTTGCGGGCGTGCTGCAGAGTCGCCGGTGGACGGAAGACAGTTGCAGGTCTGGGTATGGGTACAGAGTACGGCAGGGGGAAAGGCTGGGGAGGACGAGCGACGGCGAGGCAGGTGGTGTAGAAGGGTGGAAAAGTCGAGGTGAAAGCCGGCGAGAAAAGGCGGCGACTGGCGGTAGAGAGGGTGGGAGAAACAGCTTAGAAGCTGGCACCCTCGGGCGGCTGCGGGAGCTTGCGGTTCTGCGGCGAAGCCATGTCCCTGCCAGGCGGAAAAGGGGACGTGAGCCAGAGGTCGAGGGAGAAGAACAGGGGGAAGTCGAGAAAGAGCGTGCGCACCTCCTGAGCTCGACGAGGACGGTCTCTAATGTGTACTGGTGCTTCCAGCTCGCGAGGACGCCGAGCTTGGAAGCGTCAACCTGCGAGAGTGAGTGGGAGAAGGTCAGAATGGACGGGTACAACCTGGGTGGGGTCGCCCTTGTTCGACCACGGAGTAGAGGGTTCGGATTGACGGAAGGGAAGCGCCGCGCACCTTGCCGTTGTTCTGGTCGACGCAGGGGAGGTTGATGCGGGTGAGAAAGGTGATCTCGGGCGGGGTGTCGGGGTACTTGGGCCCGCAGGTGATGGAGAGCGAGTAGATGCGGTTCTCGTGGACCGAGTGGCCGGGTCCGATGATGGTGCCGTTCCACTTGCTCATGCTCATCTCCTCGCCGTCCTGGAGGCCGTAGGAGCAGGTGCCGTCGCCGATGCCCTTCTCGCCCTTCTCGAGCTCCTCGAGCAGCCTGAACGAGCGTGGGACTGTCCGGGTGGGGTGCAGTGCGAGGTGGTGAGCGAGAGTCGAGTGATGAGGTCGTGTGGGCGGTGAGCGAGCGGACAAGGTGGACGAGCAGGGGGACGAGTGCGCGGGTTATCGGGGGGTGCTAGAACAATCGAAATGGACGGTGGACTGACCTTTTGCCATGTCGGAGCAGTTGCGGGAGCGAGAGCGGCTCGAGGAGGAGGAGGAGGGGTGCAAGTCGGCACCACCTGGGTAAATCGGTTTTGGAGCTAGAATCGAGTAGTACGCCCTATTGAAGCCACTGGTCTCGCTCACTCGAGACTCTGAGCGCGGTGCGACGAGGGCGTGGTCGAGGTGGAGCTCTCTCGCGCTCTTCCACCCTCCTCGCCGCGTGCTTGCTGCTCGAAATTGGCTAGACCACCTTAGACACCCCCCTCAAGCTCACCCACTCACCCTCCGCCGTCTCCCGTGGTCTGGGTCGCGGCAAGAACACCCCACCCGCAGCCGTCCACTCGCCTCCTGCCCTCGACAGCCCTCCAGCCAGCCTGCACGCACCGCCATCGCTCGGTAAGGCCCACTCTGCAGCATTACGGACCGTCAGATTGGCGCTCGAGGCGGAGGATTGCAAGTTGGCAGTTGGTCGCCGGCGTGGCTGGAGACGACTACCAACTCGCCAACCACCGCAACGAGGGGCAGCGAGGAACAACAGAACCGCACCGGTAGCCCTTTGCCATAGTCCTGGAGCAGGTACAGCTTCGATCAGACGGTTGTCGTGCACCGTCCACCCCGCTCGGTGGGGGTCGACCTCGTCCACCAACTCCCGCTTCTCTCTCGTCAAGCTGGACTGACCCTGTTCTGCCTTCCTGCAGCCTCTTCCCAGCACATGTCCGCATCAGACCCGCCCTCGGGCATACCTCCCAACTCGCGCGGCTCGTTTTCCTCCGGCCGCTCCCACTCGTCCTCCCAACTCCCCTCCGAGTCGCGCCGCCCTTCCCAGACCTCCCAGTACGATCCCTACTCGACCGGCAGCACCTCGCGCCAGCAGTCCTTCAGCTCGACCAACGGTGCCCTTCCCGGCTCCTCGTCCTCCACCGGCCCTGCGTCCGCCAACGCCAGCGGAGCAGGCCTCATCTTCCCCGGTCCGGCTCAAGGAGGGCGAGCAATGGCGAGCCCGCGAGAGAGCGAAGACGAGGAGCAGGAGCAGCTGCAAGTGTCGCCGACCTCCGGGTCGCAATCCTCCTACCCTTCCTACTTCCCTGGCCCGCCTTCTCGCACCGACCCTTCCCAGTACCCTCTTCCTACCTCTCGGCAGCAGTCCATCGACTCGAGCGCCGGTGGCACGGCGGACGGCGTCCCCGTCTTCTCCTCCCCCTTCCCTACCGTCGCTTCCTCGTCCAGCACCTCTGCCGGCTACCCCACCCCGGCCTCTCAATCCCGCTCGCACCTCGGTCCCGGCTCGGCGCAGCTGCAAAAGGTGCACTCGAGCTCGTCTCTCAGCACGGCCGGCAGCTACTCGTACGAAGCCGCTTCTCCCGCCGGCGCGACCTCCACACGAGGGTACCAGTCGACCGCGCTCGAAGCCTCGCCGGACCCGAGCAATGCCTCGTCGTCGGCGTACGGGGCGGGCGACACGACCGACTTGACCACGTCGTCGTCGGGCGTGTCGTCTGGACGAGGCGACTTTGAGCGGCGCGGCGAAGGGCTCGGGCTTGGCCGGGGCGTGCTCGAGCAGGCGCACCGCGAGGGGCTCGAGACGCGACGGCCCTCGCTCGCCACGGTCGCAGCGGGCGGGAACAGCTACGACGCGTACTCGGCGCCGCCTCCGCACGCCGCGCCGCATGTCGAGCTCGCAGGGGGGACGATGCAGCAGGAGGACGTCGTACCCGCGGGCTTTGACGAGGGTGTGCTGCGGGCGCTGTGCGATATGGATTGCGGGATGCCCTTGTTGCTCGAGCGGATGAAGCAGAGCATGGCGTCTTGTCGAGTGCGTCTTCTTGTTCTCCTTCTTTCCGGTTCGTGTGTTCTCACCTTTCCTCCCTCTTCTCTAGGAAGCGTCGGCGTTCCTCAAGAAGCGGGCGCAGATCGAGGAAGAGTACGCGCGCGCGCTGATCAAGCTGTCCAAAACGAGCATCGAGAGCTACAGCGTCGGGGACGGCAAGGCTGGGTGCGCTTTTCGAGTCGTTCTCTCTCATTTACCCGCCGCTGACCATGTCCCTCGCGTGTAGGTCCTACGTCACCTCCTGGCTCTCGCTCCTCCGCACGCACGAGCTCCTCGGCGACAACCGGCTCAAGTTTGCGACGCAGCTGAGCGAGATGGGCGACGAGCTCGGCGTGCTCGGCAAGGAGGTGGACAAGACGCGGAAGGCAACGAAGGACCTCGGCGGGAGGCTCGAGCGGGGGCTGCAGGAGCAGGAGACGTTGGTCGAGAAGGTGCGTTGCGGCTGTCTTTCCTCCACTCTTCCCTTCCCGCACTTTTGGTAAGCGATACTGACCGTGATGTATCGTTCTTGCCTATTGCGCAGGCCCGAGGACGATTCGACTCGGCGGCAGAAGAGCTCGAACGCCTCCTCCTCCTCAAGCAAGGCGAGACCGTCACTCCCTCGTCCCTCACACACGCCTCGTCCTCCGGCTCCTCTTCAAACCCGTCCAAGGGCCGCTCCTTCGGCAAGGCCATGTCGAAGCTCAAAGGCCCAAAGAACCCGGCGCAGGTCGCCAAGATGGAGGAAGAGGTCCGGAGCCGGATGGGGCAGAGCAGCGACGCGTACAGGGCGCAGGTGACGGGCGCGCAGGCAGTCCGGCAGGAGTACTTCAATCTGCAGCTCCCGAGGATCTTGCGGGTGCGTCTCGCCCGCTTCCGTCCCTTTCTCTGGCCGCAGCTCACCTTGCTTGCCGCTCACAGTCACTGAAGGAGAGCGTCGACGAGCTCGACCTCGGCACGCAGTACCACCTTTCCCGCTACGCCTACCTCTTCGAGAGCCTGCTCGTCACCGACGGCCTCACCATCTCGCCGGTCTCGGTCGAGGACGGTACGTTCGCTGTCCGCTTTCCCTTTCCTGTGCCGCGTCTGACTCGCCTGTCGCCCGCAGGCCCCGGCGTCAAGTCCGTCGTCGACGCAATAGACATTCGCGAGGACTTCAAGACGTTCATGCAGCAGTTTGCGCTCAACTGGCAGATGTCGGGTCAACGGGGGCCAAGGCGAGAAGGACCGGCAGACGAGGGCTTCGTGCGTCGGCGCTTTAGCCGCCCCCTCGCTTTCTCGCCGAGTTGAGCTGACTCTCCGTATTCGTCCGTTCTCAGCCCACCCAGCCGACACTTTCTCCCCGCGCCTCGCACAACAACCTCGCCTCTCTTTCCTCCCTCTCCTCTGCGCCCGCGGGCGCGCCGACCCGGCCAACTTTCGGCGTCGATCTCGGCGAGCAGATGGCGCGGGACAGCGTCGATGTCCCGCGCGTGCTCGAGAAGTGCGCCGAGGCGATCGAGCTGCACGGGCTCGACTCGATGGGCATCTACCGGCTCAGCGGGACGACGAGCAGGGTGCAGAGGCTCAAGGCGGCGCTGGATCGAGGTGCGTTGGCGGGCTCTTCTCTTGTCCCCTTTCCTTCTTTCCCAGGGTGGACGGTCGCGGTTCTGCTCATTGAGCATCGAGCTGACGCTGCTCTGTGGTCACAGACGTCGAGGGCACCGACCTTCTCTCGGAGGAGAACCTCACCGACATCAACGACATTGCCGCCGTCCTCAAGCTCTGGTTCCGCGAGCTGCCCGAGCCGCTCCTCACCTGGGAGCTTTACCACCAGTTTATCGACGTCTCCAGTGCGCTGCGCTTCTCCCGTGTCTCCTCTCTCGTGCCCGCGAGTCTCCCTCGAAGCCCAGGCGAGCTGACGTCTTTTCCCCCCCGTCCCGCAGAGATCGAGAACGACCGGCTACGCCACATCCGCCTGCACGAGCGCGTCAACGAGCTGCCAGACCCCAACTATGCGACGCTTAAGTGCCTCATGGGCCATCTCGACAAGTGCGTGGCGCTCCGCTTCTCCGGTCTTTTGCCTGAACCGCCAGGAGCGATCGCTGGGCAGAGTTGTGCGCTCGCAGTATGGCCTGACACTTCGCTCTCCCGCAGGGTCTCGCAACACGAGCACCAGAACCAGATGTCTGTTTCGAACCTTGCCATCGTCTTTGGCCCGAACCTCCTCGGTGCCCCTCCCCCTCACCTTGCCGCCCACTACCCTCCTCCACCGTCCGCCAACGGCGAGAGCGGCAGCCTGGCCGACATGCAGTGGCAGAGCAAGTGCATCGAGACGATCCTCAAGCATTACCAGGAGATCTTTGTTGAGTAGCTTTTCCGCAGTAGACCCTCTTTCTTCTGTCCTCTCTTCCGTAGCCGTACCCCATGCTGGTCTTTAGCCGCCGCACTCATACACTGTGCGTAGCGTTTCCGGTCTCGGGCTTGCGGTCTTCCTTTGCGAGAGAACGCCAGGTTTTGGTTTTCTCTCGTCCTTCGCTCCCCCAGTGTCTCTCTGTTCAGCTTCCCCTCTTGCATGCAGTGCGTCTCCCGCTTTTGTTCCTGCTCTTCACCACGGAGCCGCTCCTTAGGCCAACCGGCCTCGTCTTGGCTTCCTTCCGCCGGGTCTCGCCGCTTTCTTCGCTTCTTTGCTGCCCTGGGTCACCGAGCCAAGTTTTGCGTATTGCCCTGAGCTGCATTACTGCCATCCGACCGTCCTCAAGCTCCCGCGGAGCGGTTGGGCGAGCTTGCGAGCCGGTGCGGCCGGGATCGGGTTGCCTGCGAAGCTGGCGACAAACTATCGGTCTCGCACGGCTCCGAAGGTGCGTCCCGCCGGTTCTTCTGGACCCGGCAGCGATGCCTCAACCACCACCGTTTGCCTCTGAAGCGTTCCGTCGTCGCAGGCTTTCGCTTCCGACCGCGGCGTTTTCTCGCGCTGGGTCTTCGTCCCGCACTTCTCGCTTCGGCTTCTGCTTCTGATGCTTGATGGTCTAGAAGGCTGCGCAGGAGCGCTTCAGCAACGCGTGGGTACTGTAGCTCTCCTCAGCCACGTAGGGTTAGGTTAGGTTAGGTTAGGTTAGGTTAGGTTAGGTTAGGTTAGGTTAGGTTAGGTTAGGTTAGGTTAGGTTAGGTTAGG